>OX359275.1:40520897-40900897 GCA_947179155.2 Hedera helix
AAGGTGACTCACTTTTTTGGTCCTTCTTTGTCTGATTAATTGTTAATTAAACTATATGTTATTCTTTTAAAATATTATAAGTACCAGATATTGAAACAAAAGCATGCAACCAAGGAAGATCGAATAAGACAAGAATCAAAGGGAAAGCATATAAGGAGAAAGAAGCAAGTTAAAGCTGTGGAGTTGAATATTAGCGTTTTGGTTTAAAAATTCCGGTGGATTCCTTAACTCGAGGGACATGACACCTGTAAATATAAAGAAAGTGTAACAATGAAAACAGCATACTAAGTACGTACTAATTAAGTAGGCATAGAATTAGTAAGGAATTCATGTAACCATGCATGAGCTTAAGATACCTACTTCCTTGCACATTATTAAAGTTATATTTATGAAGGATAATGTTACTAGTAGTATTTTGTAATATTAATCACACTTGTATCTTAGCTTAGCATTATAAAATAAATAAATTTATAGATACATCTATTTTAATTCATTCTTTCTGATACGCAAGTTCAACAATTATTTTAAATAAATAAATAAGAGTAGGAGAGAGAAAATCCGTTTACTTGATCAAAACGAATTTTGAACTTACATAATAAAAAAGAAGTGAATAGAATGAATGTATCAATAGATTTATTCTTATTGAATTAAACAATGGGTGGTTGTCCAAAACATATGGAAGCCAAACTTATACCGACACCAGCTTCGAATGTCGAGCTAGCTACGGGGAAAATACATCTTTTAATCTAATTTGCTCGAGTTTATGTGCGATATATAAAATATGGGGTATTTGTGTAGTTACAAAGCATCCAATCATTACTAAGAAAATGAGAGATGAATTATGTTAATTCCAAGGATAGGATGGGGTGCGGTAGCATCAAAGTAGGATGGATTTAATCCAAGAGTTGGGGAATTTGTAGTGAGCTTAAAATTTAAATTGTATCGTAGTATGTTTTTGTCGAGATATGACATATATACTAATTGAAGATGAATATATATATATATATATATATATATATAAGATGTTAATTAATTGTAACTTCTTTTGGAAGAAAATTACTGCACACATTATTATTTTATCCTGTAACACTAAATTTGCTGGTAATTTAAAAAGTTTTCACCGCCGCCTTCTCAAATCTTCCTATTTTACAAAGGAAACTTATGGGAATGAAGTAGGGCTTACTTTCTCATTCTTTCTTTTTTCATTTTTATTTTTTTCTCTTTTAAAAGCATTCATCTGATCTGACGAACTAAAGATGTGGAAAGAAAGCTTTTAAAATATGCAATTCCCTTTCCCCCCATGCTAAAGATCAATGCTCATCATCTCAAGTAATTATAATTGTTATCACGTGCTTACAAGTTCCCTGTCTTGAAATTTCAAATGGGCCACAAATAGAAGGCCATTACAACTTTTGCTTTAGTGGGCATGAAATCAGATACATTTTGCTAGTCCAGTCCAGTGTTTAATGATGCTATTAATTTGAAACGCACAGGGGAGAGGTAGTAGTCATTATAAAATACTACGTATTATATCTTATGGCCTTTACAGTTTGTAATTTAAATAGGCATTTCCCGATCAGAAATTTTAGTTCAATATTCTTAAAATAATTCATGTAAAATTTGAAACCGTCACATGGGTTGACAAATTTTCTTATGTAATTGAACAAGTATGTAAGATGAAGTCTAATACTCATTTTTCAGCTTAAATTCCATAATAAGCTGTTTCAAGAATTAAAAATAATAATACTTTATATTTACTTTGAAATTTAATTTAATAATAACAACATAAAAATAAAATTATGATGATAATATATATATATATATATATATATATATATATATATATATATATATATATCTCTTTTAAGGAATGTAATAGTATTAAGGATAATAGTACTGATGAGTAGCACCTGTTTTCTTTTCCTTAGAATAGCCGACAGACAGACCGCAGCGTTGGGCCAACCCACTGACATTGTGCGGTGCAGGGTAAAACATTCCATTTCTGTCCTATACTCCCCGTGCATTTCATTCTCTATTTCTTTCGACAAGTAAATCGTAAACGCGTACAAATTTATGCAACCATATATACTTATCACCTATGTTTTTCTATTTTCATTTTTTGATATATATATATATATATATATATGGTAAGACATTTATAGTAGTCGATTATTAAGAATATTGTTCTAGTAATTACAAATTGACTCACTTTTTCCTTTAGTGGCTGGTCCAAAAAAAAAAATCAATTTGCTCTATCGTTAGAACCTCTAGCGGTAGCAACATTCAAAGTCAATTTACCCCTGTATTAATTGTTACAGCAATATTCTTAGTAACCAGTTACTATGAATGCGGCTCCTATGTATATGTATATATATATATATATATATATATATACTCAACAGCAAGGTCGTGTCAACGATCTCCGCGCATGGAGCTAAAAGAAGGAAGAAGATATGCATGTTTAACAGTACTTCACAACTGAAACACAAACTTAACCAGACGTCTAATGTCGGCATTTACATCCTTGCTTCAAAATTAAATAAAATAATATTTATTTTAAAAATTATTAAATTGTGGTTTGATGAGAATGATAGTGAAAAATAGCTATAAATTAGTCAGATAATTTATATTATTGAAATAAGATGTACTCCCTCTTCTAAAATTAGAGATATAATTTTTTTGAGGTTTTCAAATTGATATGAATTTATTTAATTCTAGTTGATACAATTATTATAATTATATAGTATATAACAAAAACTATTAATCACGAAATTTATTTCACTCTAAATTTTTATAAATCATACCAATTTTGTTGTTTAAGATACTGTCGTTTGACCTTAAAAGATAAATTATATATCTAATTTTGAAACAGAGGGAGTATTTCTTTTTGAAGGGGGTATATTTTCTTTTCCTGCAAGCTTTCTATATTTTATTATTTGCAGTTTAGCATCTCAAATAAAAAATTTAAGTTCTCAAATTACATTACCTCTATATTATCCATAATAGTGTACGACTGGATTTATTTTCTACATATATTCAAATTAAAACATCTATTCGATTTGAACAAAGTAACCTATAGTTGCAGCCAGTTTTATATTGGCCTCCTTCAAAATAAGAAACATAATTTTTTTCTTTGTGCCTGTTTTAAAATTAGAACATTTTTTTTTCTATTCTTAAATATATCTCTAATTTGAGAAAGGAAGCAATAATTGTGAATGCATATGGATTGCAATGGTGCGGTGTTGTTCCTATTTTTAAGTGATTTGGAATAGCCCAAGTCTTTAAAAATTTTGAACCGAAACCCCACTGTACCAATAGTAGTTCAAAAAAAATTTATGCTAAAATTGCACTGACCGATTTATATTTGAACCGTACCACACCAATAAAAATTACTAAAAAAATTTATTTAATATTTATTAAATTAATTTGATGTTTTTATAATACACATTATTATAACATTCATTAAAATAATTCAAGTAATATAAGACTGTTTATTCAATTAAAATTCCGATAGCATTGTTATCATTTTAACATTATTATAGTTTTAATACATATCAACTATATATAAAAATATTTATAAATTAACTTTTAATATGCAAAAGTTAAAAATAATTAAAATATATGTTTGAGTAACTCTATAATTACATATAATACTATATAAAAATAATAATACCACAAAATATAGTGATTAATTAAAATAAACAAATATATTTATAGAACGGTTCAAGTACTGGTACACCATTGGTTCAAAAAGCGATATGTTGCGGAGCACCAACGGTTTAAAGGTAAATATTAAATTTGCACCTCACTGATTTTGATTTAAAAAATTTTGCACCAGCACATAAGGGTCATACGGACTTGACGTCATCCCCACCTTCCTCCAGTATATCACTGATAGTCCTTCGTGAATGCAGCGGTTTGAATAAAAACCGACCGTTTCAATGCAATTCAAGTGGTTTTGAATTAGATTCGATTAAATTGCTGAATGTATATTTTTTCTTGCAAACATTATTGTTGTTATTTTTTAATCTTATGTGGGTGTGTGACCACATTTTCGGCATAGGTTGGCCTTTTTAGCACTAGTTCTAGGTATTCAAATAGTAGAAAACAAGTGAATGATTGCCAATGTATTTGTTTTCTAATACGGAAGAGGGAGAGAGTATCCGTTTAGGATGTGAAACTTGGTTTTCGGATATCATCAAACATGTGGTACATGGATATATATTATGATAAGGGTCACGAATCCATGATCAATATATAGGTATGTTACGTAGAAATCTCAAATATAAAATGACCTCAAAGTCCCTTGAACGGCAGAGTAAATTTTTCTCTTGCTAAAGCTTGACTTCAAAAAATGAATATTGAGAAAGCTGCAGATACTCGTAGGCCATAGTCCACTCATGAACAAGAGGAGAGAGAGAGAGGCTTTAGTTAAAAGTTAAAACCTAGCTAAGCTAGCATCCCCAACATTCCAAATCTGAAATAGGATACAGGTCATATCATATGTCCATGCTTTCAACTAATACTGTACCGCCAACTTGTAGTGGTTACGTGCATTGACTATTTAATCAACGGATGAAATTTAATACTCCGTTGATTATATTTAAGTTTTATGTTTGTGTACCACTCATAATTTCATTGAGTTTCCTAGGCTGTATTTGTGAATTTTGATTTTGAAGGGGGGGAAAATGGAAAAGAAAAGTTTAAAATTTCCCTTCAAATTTCTCTCTCTTCACTTCAAATTAAAACTTACAAACAGACAGTGTCTTGAGAAAAAGATTTGTAAAAATATTAATTCACCACATACTCACTTAAAACGTGTTACAAATTGATTTTTTTAATAGTATTTTTTTGAATTATCTTAGTCTGCCATAAATTAACCCAAAAGGTCAAATATCTCAATTATGCATTTTATAAATGAATTTTTTAGGAATTAAACTTAAAAATAAATTAAAGATCCTATGTGAAAAATATTTGTATGTAACTTTTTGATGAGTTAAGATAACTCAATAAAATTTTGCTATACTAGAATTTTTTTAAATTAAAATTTTAGTAGATTTATAAGTTAAAATTTTAGTAGATTTATAAGTAAAAGTATTCGGCATCACCTTTACTTATAAGTCGGGAATTATAAGTACTAGTTGTGAATGTGTTCGGCTAATAATGACTTATAAGTTAAGTAAAATATAAGGATTACTAAAATATCATTTAATAAGAAAAACATTAGAAAAATAAAATAGGATATTTTTATCATTTCATTTGGGTTGACCAACTTTAAAAAAATGACTTATAAGTCTTTTTTTTTACGCGACAATTACTTGCTTATTTTTTGGACTTTTTTTTAACTTATAAGTTAAAAAATAAATAATCCAAAACATTCTTTTTAACTTAACTACTTATAAGTTAAGTTGACGAACTTATAAGTAGGTGCCGAACAACGTCTAAGAGCCTTGTTTGGCGGTTATATTATACGCAAAAAAGTATATATTATAGAGTAGCAACGAAGGAAACTTTATTTCTTAGGGCTATACTTGTTTGCAAGGGTAAAGTCATAAATGTATCTCAATAGGGTTTAAATTGTTATTAAGCTAAATAATTTAGGAGGGTTCGGGGGCAGTGCCCCCTAGCCAATTTTTTTTAATACTTTTGTACTTTCGGGTCATACATATATATATAATATATATTATATTACAATGACAATATAATAACTAATAATATATGGTATATATATACTATATTGACTCATAATAAGCTTTTTTAATCACAACTATTCAAAAATAATTAATTCATTAATTATTTTTGAAAAATAATATAAATTAGATTATTATTTAGTTTAAAAATATTATAGAAAGAGATACATATATTTAGGATATATGAGTCATGTGATTAAAATTTAATTGAGAAAGTTATAAATTTTTAATTTGACCCCGTATAATAAAAAAATTATAAAATTTGAGTGAGGTCAATTTATATATAATACTTAAAAATTTAAAATTTACTCTACATTATAAAATAATTATTTTTCTTCAGTGGAGTCAATTGACTCGACTTTAATGCACCTAGTTTCGCCACTGCTTATTTGTAAAAAATATATTCGAGATTGGACTATTTATATTAATTTAACACTATTTCGGATTATTTTATTCCATGATGAAGGATTAATAGTCCTTTAAATAGTCCTATGAACTATTTTTTTTTATCATTCCTATGACTATTTATGTGAAATTATATAATCCTATGAAAAATCTGGGATTAATAGTTCTCCTCATCATCCGCGGAAACAGGAGGGGTCTAGGGGGGTCAATTGACCCCCCTATTCCGAAGATTAATGGATATATATATATATATAAATATATATATATATATATGTATGTATGAAATGATCATATGGATATTTGGTCTAGTGGTAAGATTCTTGCTTTGTAGGGTGTAACTAGTAAGAGCTCTTGAGTTCAATTCTTGTAATGTCACTATATTATTTAATACATGTTTTTTTACTATTTAAATTCATTATTTTTTTAGTTATAAATTTATAACTCCTAAGAATGACCATATGACCATTTGGTCTAGTGGGATGATTTCTGCTTAGGGTGCGAGAAGTCTAAAGTACAATTCTTAGAAATACTTGTTTTTTTATTATTTAATTCATTATTTTTTTGTTAATAATCGACCATACCAAAATTACAAGTTGAGTGGTATTCAAGTTTTGAGCATATATATACACTTATTATTAATTCATGCACCCCCGTTAATTATTATGTCAATAATAAAATACATAAACCATATACCATATATAGGTCACCAACCCCTCCAATGCATATTATAGCTCAAATGCCTTTTAGACTATTTAAGATTTTAAAATGTATTTTAAAAAATAATTAGGATCGAATTAAATATGTTACCGTAAGAGATTTATTAAGACTCGCAAAATACAATTGTCTTTTCTCAATCGTACAACCGAAAGAAGCACTTCAAGCGTCAATAAATAATTTTTTTTACTGATTTATTTTGACCCTCCTTAAAAAATTTCTGGTTCCACCACTGCTCCTCATTTTAAGTTATTAAATGACTTTATAAGATTAACAGTCTAATATTAAGAAAATAATAATCTCTCATTAAAATATTAAATAATATTAAATTAAGATAAATAATCAAATTTTAAATATTTTTTTACAAATAAATATAACATGTATATATAATACAATTAGAACTCAAAAAACTTTGCATATTTTCATTGGACCAAACTTAATGCATATTCATAACTAAATAACAATTTTTCAAAATATATTATAATTAATCTATTTCAAATCACCGAAACAGTCATTAACCACTGCTAAGAGACATCCACTTATTTAGCCATCAGAAGGTCTCTTTTGTTAGTTTTAAAAGGAAAACAGTAACAGCGAGAAAAAACACTAGCTCTGTCCCTCCGACTCACTTCTCTTACCTAGTTTATTAAAGTGGCTTCCCGTATACCAAAAAAATAATTGAATTAACAAATATAGTTACGTGCAACAACAAAACTGGTTAAGCGTACGTTAATAATGATGAACCAATTAAGTGGGCAAGCTAAAGCATCAGTAATTAATGAGCAAGAGATTAGGTATTGACGTAATGGTCACCTTTACTGTTTAATGGAGTAACACAATTTGTTTACTCCATATTCTAAGGTTTAGATCCATTATTGTCAAAACTTTGGAAGTTGACAGGCCTGCCTGCCTAGCCTGCACCTGCAGTTATGCACCAAGAAGCTTGGAATTTGTCGTGGTTGGTTCTGTTCCATAAAAAATGAACGGTGGGGAATTCCGCGTCGCACTTTCAACTCAATTTTATTAGGATATATATAAATAAATACAGAGTATTATACGTATTAGATTTTGCCCTTCAATAATATTTCCACTTCGACATCCATGTGATGTTTTTATCCATCTTTTATAATTTCGTTCTTTAATTTTATTTCATCATATATTCTCTTAAGCTACGTTTAATTTAGATTGTGGGGATGGGATAAAAGCATGATTGGAATGGAAAAAAATATATATATTTGATGATTATTTTAGAGAATAAATTTTTTAATGAAATTAAAATTAATTTTATTCCTTTATACTACGTTTGGAATAAAGAAATAAAAGTGAGAATGAAATGATTCATTGTTATAGAATGAAAAAAATTGTATTTGGTTGCTCTATTAAAATGAAATAAACCATTCACAACCTTCTTAAATTTATGAATTTTATTTCTTAAGAGATGATATGAAATAACTTATTCAACCTAGAATAGAATGACTTATTCTATCTAAAATGGAATGAATTATTCTACTCTCTATTCCATTTCCTTCACTATTCTATTCCTTTACTCATTTCATTCATTTAATCCAAACATAACATTAATTCTTATTTTATGTGAGAGATGATGAAATAAAATTTATTTTAATAAAATAAATAAATGTGATATTTTTGTTATCATTTACTTGAAATATTAATATACTTGGACAAACACCTTTAACAATAACCAAATATATACTTAAAATATTTTTAAATCATTTCATTTCTTTAATTCAAATGCAAAATTAATTTTTACCTTTCAATTTACTGACATCTTTTTGTAGTCTTCTATTTAAATTAGTCTATGAACTTGTATAAATGGATAGGTGATTTTAAAATATGAATATATATATATATATATGAATTTATTTTATTTTCAAATTATGTGAAAAATGGTGTAATAATATTTATTTCAAGAGAATGAATTTATATAATATTTATATCTCTATTAAATTTACCATCATTAATAATTAAATATACCTTTACAATATTAAAAAATTATTATATTTTATTTTTTTAATTCAAACGTAACTTGGAGTGAGTTTAGTGCTCGAACGAATGGAGAGCCACAAATTAAAGGGGGGAAATGTTCCATGGTGTGGGGCAGCACTTTAAGAAACCATTTTCAATGGTCATCGCAAGAATTTTATGAAGTGTAGACATTAATGTACTGTTATAATTAGATAAAAAAAACTAAAATTACCAAATATAAATTATAACTAAAATTATATAAATATTATTAAAAAATTGTTTCTTCAACATTTTATTTTAATTTTTTTTATAATAGTCTCTTTTTAAGTATCATTTCAAGGAGTCGAGCTAGTAATTAGTGGACACAGTTAACACATATTACCATTTAAGCGTGGGTACCTTGCCCACTCTTACCCCTAAAAAATCCGCCCATGCGGTCATTTCCATTCGTTGAACCTTTCTCTCTCCCCTAACTACTATATGAATAAAAATTATAAACCATCTAAAAGTTATTATTCAAATATAAAAAAATATTTTAAAAAAAAATTAAATAAACTATATTAATTTAAATTTAAAATATCTTAAATTAATTTTAAATAATTAATATTAATTTTATATATTTTATACATTAAAACGGAATCAAAGAGGAGAAAGGAGGGGACCTCATACGGAGGAGAAAGAAAATTGAATGAAATTGCTCCTACGTCGGATGTTCAACCAGCCCGGTATCGAACTAAAATGATATCAAAATTATAAAAAAAAATTGGTACTAAAATCGGTGTCGATTAAACCGATATATTGAACCGGTTCGTTATCGATTTTTATAGAAAAAAATCAAATATTATTATTTTATTATTATTATTTTTTATAAATAATAATAATAATAACTATAAAAAAAACTTATATAACCGGTACGGTCTAGTATATACTGAACTACTAAAACGCCGAATCAGTACTAAATCAATTGGTACTAGTATACGGAACCGATTGTTTTTATACCAAATTGACCAATTTAGACCGATTCGATTTACTAAAAAAATCAATTGTACCGAAACTTTTAATCACCCTTACGCAGTATTATGAATAAACAAGTAAATAAAAAATATATTTAAAAAAAAGTAAATAAAAATTAGTAAAGGAAGAAAACCAAAACCGATGCTGACGTGAACCGTACCCTTCCTTGCAATTGGCTGAAAGAGACGCAGAAACTCCTAACTTTTCTACTACAAATTTGACTGACCCCACCACGCACCCGCCGCGCCCCCACTCCCACCCCACGCCACCCACAGTGGCCACCATTACCAGTCTACCACCATCTATAAAAATACATTAAAAAAGAAAATATTAATATATTATTATTCAAATTATTTGATTTTTTTTAGAAAAAATAAATTAAATATTTTTAAAATTGAAATAACTCATTAAAAATTATAAAATAATAAAGATTATAATAAATAATATATTTTAGATAGTTTATAATGTTAATCATTATATTAATTAAAATTCAAAAGAAAATTATTAATTTTAAATTCAAAAAAAAAAAATAATAATAATAATCAAATAATATTAAACTGAAAAAATATTATTTTATACTCCTCCAAAGAATAAAATCTTGTATTTGATTATATCTGAATATATCTTAACAGTTCAAATCTTAATGCATTTTAATACTTCTTCAATAAATTCTCTAAATAATTCAAATTTAATTTTGTATTTTAATAATTTAGAGACATTCAGAAAAAAAAAATTATTTCAATTTTAAATATTAAAATACATTAAAAAATTAACTATTAAGATGCATCTTCAATCAAACACAACCTTAATTTACGTCCGTCCATCATACTCCGTGCGCCTCTTGCCATATTCCAAAAGCGGTATCCTCTATGCGTATGACGTTTCCTCTCACTCTATATATATATATATATATGACGATAAAAATAATTATAATTGTTGTTGTGGCATTAATATATTATTAACAATACTTTTAAAAATAAATAAATTAAAGATATATATTTTTAAATTTGTTTGAAAATAAAAAAAATTATAAAATTACATAATATTTTTAATTTTTCAATATTTTATTATTATTTTTTTAATATTAAATCATCATAACTGAATTCGTATTTAATATTAAACATATATTTGTGAATATAAAATTATTTTTAAAAGTCATCATTTTATAAATATATTTTCAATTTTAAAAATAAAAGGAGTATAATTTATTTATCAAATCTATTAATTATTATTTTATTGTTTACTAGTATAATAACATAAATTATACATGCATGTTTGCCGCAACAATTAAAGGAAAATGATTCATAATTTCAGTCTATTAATTATACAACTAGAATCATGTAGTACTTTTTATTATTATATATGTATATGTGTGTGTGAATATAATATACGTATGGTGTATATACGTACATATCTACAAAAACAATTGGCTGTTCTCTTCTCTCCCAGCCGAAAAAGGTCAGGTCCCAATGCAAGGCAAGAACCCTCCCAAGTCCCAGCCAGCCCAACTGTTGTTTGAATCAATGTTAATATTACTATAAAATAAAAACGTTTTTTTCTTTGGAGTTTGGATAACTATGAAGAGACCAATCCAAGTGTACCATGTTTTCTCACATGTTCTTTTTTAGTTTGACCCTTCCCACCCACGCGATTTTAACATCAAGTGTAAAACACGCATTTTGTGCACCACTAGATGTGGGTAGCTAGTAGATATACATACATAGGGCTATTCAAATTTTTTGATTTTTTTGTTTTTTGGCGAATTGAATTGGTCTGAATCGGTCGATTCGATACAAAATTGACTGGTCCGATATCGGTTGGACTTTTTGGGGGTCCGGTACATACCGGACCGAACCAGTTGTACCGATTTTTTTTTTTGATATAATTATTATTATTAATAAATAATACTAATAATAATAAAAATAAAATTAATAATAATAATTATTATTATTATTAATAATAAATAATTACTACTACTAATAAAAATAATATTAATAATTATTATTATTATTTTTGGTTAATAACCGGTACCGAACCGGTTACAGGTTCCGATTTCGGTATTCTTTTTTTTTAATTTTCGATATCGGTTCCGGTTCGATATTAACCGTTTGAACACCCCTAGATATACAGTATTTTTTTTTTTTTTAACTTTTTGAGGGAAAATGAAGTTTATTAATCCTACAAATCCGGTAAAACAAAAGGGTTAATACAATCAAGAATAGATCCTAACCACGACGACAGATATACAAATTAAAAATTAAGAGTTAATTTAGACCGTTCATAAGTAATATATATAATCGCCCTCACGATGAATATGAACAAAACGGAAATTCTCAAAATTACTACTAATCAGTTGCAAGCACTCTTCAATAATCAAAACCAAATAAGATAAATCCGGAAGCATTGAATCACTCTTTTTTTATTAGTCAAAACAGTAATACGAATATATACTACGTACTCCTGTTAGTTGCATTCATTAACCGGTATTGTATATAATTAAGCTCGTCTTCGTTATAAGGTATAGCAAAACTATTAATATTTCCTTTTAATAATGTGTTTTTTACTTTACATTGTTTCTTATATAAATGACAAAGTATAACTATGATTATTATTGTTATGTGTGTTTGTAAATTTGAATGTTTTCTTTTGCAGGTTTTACGTATCAGTCATGCATAATATCATCATAGGTTCACAAAGGAGACTAGATAGTAATTAAGATACATCAAAGTTCGAAACATAAATGATATTGGTTAAATAAGTACATATTTATCAGAACAATTATACAAGTGTAGTCGATCTAAATATATTTTTGCTCTAACTGCAAATATCATAACAATATCAAACGCCTTACAATTTATATAATACTAGAATTTGACCAATTAAGTGTCTGCTAATTTTTAGCTTAAGGCAAAAAAATAAAGAACTCCAGCATTGCGCGCATTTGCATGAGACGGTTGATATGGTTCTCATCACACGGTCACACTATTCCATTCAATCACTCGTTTAATATTTTTATCATTCCACTCAACCAACAAAATCACATCAAACAAATTATTCATCAACATGTTCACAGTTATTACTTGCCAAAACAAAAAACAAAAAATCACCGGCAAACTTTCACTTTTCCCTCCTGTCTACTACTCCGTCAAAGGGACTAGCTAAGGGTCAGTAATAATAACTTTTGAAAATAGAAGAGGGAAATCCTGCGCCTGTGATCTGAAGAAACTCGCCGGAATTCAATTCCGGGGAAAAGCTTTTTCCAAAAAAGAACAAAAGAAAATTAAGTAACAAAATTAGGATGACATTACACCAAACTTAAAACAAGTTCAAAAGTTTAGGTTCTCCTGCTCTTCCTCCCGGTCCATCATTATAATGATCTCCAAATCCACGTTCAAAACACGTGGTAATCACGGATTCCTCCGACTTCCTTGACCGAGTATCCGCCAGCCTCTTCTCCGACGAAACCTTCGCCGGAAAGCCTTGCGTTAAGCTGAGATCAAGATCGGCCAATTGCACCACCTTAGATGTTGGCTCGTACGGGCGCCTACGCTTCTCCGCTCTTGATCGCGAACTGCAACTCGGATCTCGAAGCTTAAACATCTCAGTGCATTCCGATGCTTCGTCGAGATCTGGTGAGGTTGAAGTAGCGCCGAGAAACTCCGGAATGGGACGCAACGCGCCACCGCGAAGCACAGTTTCCACCGCCGCCTGGCAAACGTGCCAATTCCCCGTCCACAAAAGCCCTACGGCTCCGTTCACCGGATTCACAGTCCGTCCAGCTGCTTCAAACAACAGCGATTGAAACAGTGCTACAAAATAACGATCGTACGGTTAGGAATTGAAACACGCGCTACGAGGTGTTGTTAGTGATGAGAGAATATAAAATAAAATTACCAGGTCTTTGAGTTTCAGGAACGGCGGAAATGAAAGACACGAGACCGGCGCGGCCGAAGAATTTGGCAACAAAGACGGTGGCGTGACCTTGAGATTCAGGAGTTTCGATCCATTGCAAACATGGCCGAAGAATACATGTTTCACTGCATCCCTTTCGAAGGACTCGGCATCCATTGCAACTCATTTTTAATTAATTTCCTGTCTATCTAGCTAGTTCACTGCTTGTTCTCCGTGTGTGTGTGTGTGTATATATATATACACTAATTGTGTTTTATGTATCACCGACAGATGAGATTTTAGAATGGAGAGGCAGAGAAATGAAAACGAAGTATTACTTGGCTCCAAAAAAGAAAGAGAGGGAGAAAGAGGGAAAAAGAGGAGAATAGGCTCAGAGTGAGCGCATACTAGAGGGTGTACAATGTGAATAAATAAATAAAGAGGAGAGAGAGAGGGAGGGGGGGGGGGGGGGGGGGGAGGATTAGAAGGAGTGTGAGTAGGAGAGAGAAAGACTGCGGTTGAGTAGTGAACTAAACTATGGTTAAGTTAATTAGTTAATTGTGAGTAGTGGGTGGTGTTTGTGTAATTGTGTTTGTGGTTGGGTTGGATTCCAAAGTATTGGGCGTGAGCGGCTCCGTGTTTTCGCACTTAGTCCTTCCTCGACCGTTCGATTTTTTTCCTTTTGCTTTAGTTTAGGATATTGATTCTTGATGTTGCCCTTTCGCTTTCTTCTTTCTTTTCTTTTCTTTTCTATAGCCTCAACTAGGGATGCACAAAAAGTCTACGGTCCACAAGTCGGCCTGGCCTGACCTGAGCCTGGCCTGGTCAAAGCCCGACCTGGTCAAAGTCCGGACCGGGCCGATCCGGCCTACAGTCTTTGAACAGGCTGCTATTTTGACGTAAAAGTCTGGCCTGGCCCGGCCTACCAAAAAGCCCCGCCTGGCCCACGAAAAAGCCCGGCCTGGCCCGACCTACAAAAAAGTCCGGCCTGGCCTACGCAGAGGACCAGCCCGGCCCAGTCTGCCCAGCCTAGCTAATTCATTTTAACTATAGACTATAACTTGATATATATAAGCGGCAAAAAGACGGATGAAGGGAAGAAATGGTTCATTGTAGGGAGATAATAAACTTTGAAAAACTTTGTTTGGCTTTTCTGTACATTATATTAATCACAATTGGTTGACAAATCCGGTTAATGTTGTACAACTTTTTCAGTTTCAAAATAGAATTAATTAATTTAGGTATTCTAAAATTAATTTTAAAATATATTTAAATTTAAAATTGATTCAATATAATTATAAATTATCTAAAAATATACTAATCAAATTTTCAAGATTAATTTTTTTAAAAAGTTAGATAAATAAATTCATCAATAATTTTCTTTATTTGGTAGGGTATTGGATGAAAAGAGAAGTAGACTTAGCTTAGAATCGTTGAAGATATGCATTTATTATAGAGATTATTTTTCCGCACAAAGAATAGTACAAGATGTAATAGACGATCAAGATAGCTCAGAAGATCTCGAAGTTGGAGTAAAAACTGACGAAATTGCACATCCATGAATATTGAAGATATATATTTTTTCTTAAGATTGAAGATATGTTTCTTGAAGATATAACGAAGAGATAAATTTTGAAGATAGGAAGATACATTTTTTGAACATTTGTGTAAGACCCCGAATTTTATGAAATACAAAATTTAATTTTTCTTCATATATATTTTTTTTGAAACAGTAAGTGGTTAAATTAACAAAATTGAAAGTTAAGGATGTTATGTGCAAATTTTATTTTGTCGGACAATATTCGCTTTGTCGGGGAATATTCGTTTGGTCGGGGAATATTCGTGCCGTACGACGGCGCCGAAATAATAAATTATTGGTGGACCCCACAACGGAATATTTGTCGGATATAGAAAACGACAGAAGTAACCTTTTTAAATAAAAATAGTCAACGGAACTGTTAAAATACCAGTGATAAAAGAATAGTAGCATACGGTAGTTTATGGTATTTTCTATAGCACACGGTACTCTACAGTAACACACGGTATTGCATAGTGTCTCATATTATTGGTCTGATAATTGACACCGTAACTGTTACGCATCATTTCATCGATAATTGTCACTGCATAATATTTTATATTATCAATTCAATAATTGTTGTTACACAGTATTTTGCATTATTGATTTAATAATTGTCATTACACTGTATTTTATATCATTGAGTCAATAATTGTTGTTGCACTGTTTTTAAAATTATTGAACCTAATAATTGTCACAGTAACATATGCACAGTAATTCACATTATTGAATCAATAATTGTCATTACACAGTAACGTATGCTTTATTTTACATTATTGTTATCTCTATTATGATGTTATTTAAACAGTTGTATTTCATTAATTTATTGACTTGATATCTAAGAGCTAACTATACTGTATTTATAACAATTAGTCATAATAATTGAATTGATAAAGTTATTTGTTTATAATATAAAGTTAGGTGATTATTAGGTGATATGAAATGAATGGTGTAGATTAAAGTGTGAATTATTGTTGAATAATTGAATTGATTTGTTTATAATATAAAGTTAGGTGATTATTAGGTGATATGAAATGAATGGTGTAGATTAAAGTGTGAATTATTGTTGAATAATTAAATTGATTTGTTTATAATATAAAGTTAGGTGATTATTAGTTGATATGAAATGAATGGTGTAGATTAAAGATAATATAATATTTGAAATGGATGGTGTAGATTAAAAGGTGATCTTTAAATGAATGGTTTAGATTAAATGAATGATAAGATTTTTGGCTATAAATAGAAGCCTTAACTTAAGAATTTTTCATAAACTTCCTTACTTGTTCTTTCTTTCTCTCTCTAAATACTTCTTGTGAAAGTTCTCTCTAAGTGTGCTTAAGTCATCTTGAGTATTTGTGAAGATCTATAAGTATACGTGTACTGTTCAAGTTAATCAACCTCATTTAAATCAATATCCAGTCACGTGTTACGGTAAGGGATACCATCTTTTTCATCTTCCATTATTCAAACGTACTATGGTAAGGGATTATCATTATTTGATTCTCGATAATAATATTGTTTCTTCCTTACTCATAAGACGTGCCTTTTATTTCCATGTATTAAATTGTGGGAATAACCTTACGGAGCGGATTGCCGCCTGTTGGTGAATAACCTTTCGTATTCATTCATTATTAATCTCTGAGAATAACCTTACGGAGCGGATTGCCGCCTGTTTGGTGAATAACTCTTTGTACTCAAATTCTATTAAATTGTGGGAATAACCTTACGGAGCGGATTGCCGCCTATTGGTGAATAACCTTTCGTATTCATTCATTATTAATCTCTAAGAATAACCTTACGGAGCGGATTGCCGCCTGTTTGGTGAATAACTCTTTGTACTCAAATTCTATTAAATTGTGGGAATAACCTTACGGAGCGGATTGCCGCCTGTTGGTGAATAACCCTTTGTATTAATTTCTTTCACCTTTTGTTAATCAAACCTGCTACGGTAAGGGATATTATTTTCTTTCATACTCCTAAATCGAAATTTATTATGGAACTATTGCTTCTATAATTCCTGAAAATATTATATGTTCCATAATAGTTGAACTTCATTATTTCAACTGAACCTTCCTATTTACGTGAACCTTTCTATTGAATTGTAACCGTTATTCTGAACTGTGGATCTTGAATTTCACTCCACATCATGTTGACAATTTGGACATTATTTGAATCTGTACAAAGTAAACTTCCGATACTTATTGTTATCCTATTTCTTCTGTTCATCATTTATATCATTCTAATCATCCAAAAATCAAGCTGTTGTGAATATCTGTGGCCAGGGGCACAGATGTGATATATTTGTTGAACAGATGATAGGTTAAAGGCGATATAATAGGTTAAAGGCGATACATCTGTTCGGTGTCTTTTATGGCACGTGGTGAATGTTCTCTTTGGCCCGTAGTGCAAAGATGAACTGTTGTTTGGTATGATTATGACCAAAGGCTGAATCTGGTATAATCATGACCGTTGGTGTTATATTGAATGTCTTTGGCCCGTAGTGCAAAGATGAACTGTTGATCTGCATGATTATGATCAGGAACTGTGAATTTGTATTATCTTGACTAATGATATTTCAGATGATAAAAGTTGATGATGTTTTTCCTAAAAAGAGAACCGAGTGGACATTATAGTCTGCATTATTCTTCTAATAGATTACTCATTCCGCTGCTATTATTGATCTGAACGTTGTTTAAGAATTTAACTGCAGTTTTTGATATAAACCTTGTAGTCTATTGTATTCTATCAAGAACTCAGCTGTTGAAGACTAATGATAATTTATTCGTCATTATCTTAGTCATGATATTCTTTACTGGGCTATTTGAGCTCACCCTTTCTTTTGTTCCATTGTTTTTCAACAGGAGATGAAAACATAACAGGGTCTAGCCGGGGAATGGAGTGAGGGTCCGAGGAATAGTTATCATAGTCTTCACGTTTTGTAAAATAGTGTGGCAATAATAGTGAAGACTTAGTTGTGTATTATTATACACTGTATTGTTGTACGTTGTGCTTTGTTGTAATAATTTTGTTGTAGTATTTTGACGACTCAAGTTTGGGCTGTGTGGGCCCAGATTTGGGGGCGTCACAGTTGGCATCAGAGCTTAGGGATATGGTCTTTAATGGAGATCTGGGGTAGAACTAGGAGGGGAGAGACGAATAGAATCAGTCACTAGTGTGTCCTACCTAAAATAGATTTTATTATCTAATGAGTCGATTTGAATGTAGGAACATGAAGTGATGAGTCAGTTTATTTGAACTAACATTTATTTTGTGACCACAGTTTAGTATGGCATCTGGAAATCAAGAGGTTAACTATGGAATGCCTGAAGCAAATGTAGCCGAGAATCAAGAGGCCCCAAACAATCCTCCTGCCAACTCAGGAAATAATGTTCCTGATAACATGATGAACGATGGATTCTTTAGGAATTTCATGCAGTTCATACAGAATCAAGGAAGAGGAAATCCAGTCAATAATAACGGTAGAAACGCTGGCAATTTGAGGATGGTCACTGTTAAGCAATTTAAAGAATTAGGACCACCTGAATTCCACGGGAAGCCTGACCCACTCAAAGCGGAGGCATGGTTAAAGCAGACGACAAAAATACTTGATTTCTTACAATGCGCTGATGATCAGAAGGTGCCATTTGCCACTTTTATGTTACGAGGTGAGGCGGACCATTGGTGGGAAGCGGTAAAACGTATCCAACCTTCAGCACTCGAAATGTCTTGGACAGAATTCGAAGAACTGTTTAACGAGAAGTATTTCCCAGAAAGCATCCGCCATATGAAAGAGGTGGAATTCATTAAGCTGGAGCAGGGAAACATGACAGTTTCCCAATATGAAGCCAAGTTTGCCGAGTTATCTCGCTTTGCCACCCATCTTGTGGATGACGAAGCACGAATGAGTCGGATGTTCCTAAGAGGTTTGAGATTCAAAATTCGTCAACAACTTAGCTCTCATAAATTTAGTTTGTATTCAGATGTTGTAGATAGGGCTCAAAGGGTGGAGCAAACAGATGAAACATTGCAGCCAAGAGTTAATGATCAGCATAGAGAAAGGAGTGACAACAACCACAGGAACGAGAACCATCGAGGAGGTAACCAACACTTCGGTGGTAACTCCATACCAAATAACAGAAGAGGAGAATCTAGTGGGAACAATTTCAAAAGAAAGAGATTCCATAATAATTATGGAAGGGCACCAGCACCAGTACCAACACCAGCACCGACCCCAGTTTCAAGGGGAGAAGATCGACCACCAGTGAGATGCTATAGGTGTGGTCAGGAAGGTCACATCAGCCCAAACTGTACACTGCAGTCCAAAAAGTGCTACAGTTGTGGGAAAGAGGGTCATCTTGCGCGGTTCTGTCCTGCCACAAAATCAAGTCCAGCTGCAATGATGATACCAAAAGCTAGCGCGGATAAGGGAAAATCTGTAGTTCAAGGGAGAGCTTTTGTTGTGACATCCCAAATGGCGCGAAACTCGAACGAGGTGATAACCGGTAAGCTATTCATAAATTCTCGTGAAGTCTACGCTTTGTTAGATACTGGCTCTACCCATTCTTTTATCTCACCTGCATGTGCTCAGCGTTTAAACTTAACTCCTGAAAACTTGAACTTTGACTTATCAGTTGAAACCCCATTAGGAGAAATGACCATTACATCTACTGTCTATAAATCTTGCCTAGTTCAAATCAACAACCTCACATTATCTGTTGACCTTATTTCTTTGGAGATGCGTGAATTTGATGTGATTTTAGGAATTGATTGGTTGACTACCCATCATGCTAAAATTGATTGTTTTCATAAGATTATTAGTTTTCATATTCCTAATCAACCTGTCATGCAAATTCAAGCAACTAAACCATTGAAATCTATAACTGTTATTTCTAGCCATAAAGCCATTCGTTTATTGAAAAACGGATGTCAAGCCTTTTTAGCTCATGTCACTGATTTGAACAAAAATACGTCAAACTTGAATGATATTCCCATTGTTAATGAGTTTCCTGACGTTTTTCCTGAAGAACTTCCTGGCTTACCCCCAAACCGTGAAATTGATTTTTATATTGATCTTGAACCCGGTACCAAGCCCATTTCCAAAGCTCCCTACCGAATGGCTCCCATTGAACTTCAAGAGTTAAAAGTCCAACTACAGGAATTGTTGGATACCGGTTTCATTCGTCCGAGTGCATCACCTTGGGGTGCTCCTGTTCTATTTGTGAAGAAGAAAGACGGGAGTATGAGATTGTGCATTGACTACCGAGAATTAAACCATGTCACCATCAAGAACAGGTACCCGTTACCTCGGATTGATGACATGTTTGATCAATTGCAAGGCGCTCAACATTTCTCAAAGATTGATCTCCGTTCTGGATATCATCAGTTAAAGGTTAAAGCTGAGGACATTCCAAAGACTGCTTTCAGAACTCGTTATGGGCATTATGAGTTCTTAGTCATGCCTTTTGGACTAACTAATGCTCCTGCAGCTTTCATGGACATGATGAACCGGATATTCAAGGAACATTTGGATCATTTTGTGGTTGTCTTTATTGATGACATCCTCATATACTCCAAGAGTCGCGAGGATCATGAACAACACCTGAGATTGATACTACAAAAGCTCCGTGAAAACAAATTATCTGCCAAGTTGAAGAAATGTGAGTTCTGGCTTGAGGAGGTCGCGTTTCTTGGGCATGTGATTTCTAGTCAAGGAATATCAGTCGATCCTGCGAAGATTGAAACGGTACTAAATTGGGAACAACCCAAAACAGTAACCGAAGTCCGAAGTTTTCTGGGTCTAGCTGGTTATTATCGGAGATTCGTAGAAGGATTTTCTCGAATCGCCACTCCATTAACGCAGCTTACTCGGAAAAGCACAAAATTCATATGGAGCGAGGAATGCGAGAAAAGTTTCCAAGAACTCAAGAAGAGACTGGTTTCAGCTTCTGTTCTGACCATACCATCAGGATCAGGAGAATTTGTTATCTACAGCGATGCTTCTGGCAAAGGTCTAGGCTGTGTCCTTATGCAACATGGAAAGGTTATAGCCTACGCCTCTCGACAACTCAAAGATTATGAGAAAAATTATCCTACTCATGATCTAGAGTTGGCAGCAGTCGTTTTCGCGTTGAAGATCTGGAGACACTACTTGTACGGAGAAAAAGTGGATATCTATACGGATCATAAAAGTCTCAAGTATTTCTTCACCCAGAAGGAACTCAACATGCGACAACGACGTTGGCTTGAGCTGTTAAAGGATTATGACCACACAATCCAGTATCACCCGGGAAAGGCGAACGTTGTAGCTGACGCTTTGAGCAGAAAATCTTATGCAAGTACAAGTGCACTGCTGACAACACAAAAGTGTATTTTGTACGACTTGCAAAAGATGGAGATAGAGCTAAAGACACCAGGGACCCGCTCGAAGATTGCTCACGTGCGAGTAGAACCAACTTTAATCGATAAAATTAAAGCTGCTCAAGCTACCGATCCGGAACTGATAAACATGATAAAGAAAGTACAAGAAGGTGTCATTCCCGAAGCAAGAATCGACGAGAAAGGAATACTTCGAGTCAACTCTCGACTCTGTGTTCCTAACGATCCTGAATTAAAGCATAAAATCATGATGGAGGCACACAACACGCCGTTTGCAATCCACCCAGGAGGTACCAAGATGTATCGAGATCTTCGACATACATTTTGGTGGAACAATATGAAAAGAGAGATTGCAGAGTTTATCTCAAGGTGCCTAACTTGTCAACGTGTCAAGGCAGAGCATCAAGTTCCTAAAGGTCCATTACAATCACTTGAAGTTCCCGAATGGAAGTGGGAACACATCAATATGGACTTCGTGACGGGTCTTCCAAAAGTTTCTCAAGGCTTAGATGCAATTTGGGTGATCGTAGATAGATTGACCAAATCTGCTCATTTCTTGCCTATACGAGAAAACTTTTCACTTGAACGTCTTGCCGGTATGTACATAAATGAGATCGTGAGATTGCATGACATGCCAGTTTCCATAGTTTCTGATCGAGATCCTAGATTCACTTCACGCTTTTGGATCAGTCTACAAAAAGCTATGGGCACTGAACTACGTTTTAGTTCTGCATACCATCCTCAAACGGACGGACAATCGGAAAGGACGATCCAGACCCTCGAAGATCTTTTGAGACTTTGTGTATTAGACTTCAAAGGAAGTTGGGATAAGTACTTGCCATTGGTGGAATTTTCTTACAACAACAGTTACCAAGCAAGCATAGGCATGGCTCCATTCGAGGCTTTGTATGGAAGGAAGTGTCGCTCTCCAATATGTTGGAATGAGGTAGGAGAAGCAAAATTGTTGGGACCCGAGTTGGTACGCTTGACGACCGAAAAGATCCAAATGATCCGACAACGAATACAGACCGCACAAGAACGACAAAAGAGTTATGCTGATCTTCATCGGAGAGACGAAAGTTTCAACGTCGGAGATCATGTATTCTTACGTGTTTCTCCATGGAAAGGGGTTACGAGATTCGGAAAGAGAGGAAAGCTCAACCCTCGATTTATTGGCCCATTTGAAATCCTCGATCGAATAGGAACCGTAGCCTACAGACTAGCCCTACCACCAAGTATGTCTCGCATCCATAACGTTTTTCACATATCTATGTTACGTAAATATGTGAAGGACCCAAACCACGTCATTGAGTTAGAACCAGACGTTATAGCAGAGGATTTAACATACGAGGAGGTACCTGTTAAGATCCTGGATAAGAAGGAGCAGATCCTACGCTCAAAGGTTATACCTCAAGTTAAGGTTTTATGGAGGAACCAAGATACTGAGGAAATGACCTGGGAGCTAGAATCTGAGATGAAATCTAAGTATCCTTACCTCTTCGATATATCAGGTACGTCAATTTCGGGGACGAAATTTCATAAGGAGGGGAGGTTGTCAGACCCCGAATTTTATGAAATACAAAATTTAATTTTTCTTCATATATATTTTTTTTGAAACAGTAAGTGGTTAAATTAACAAAATTGAAAGTTAAGGATGTTATGTGCAAATTTTATTTTGTCGGACAATATTCGCTTTGTCGGGGAATATTCGTTTGGTCGGGGAATATTCGTGCCGTACGACGGCGTCGAAATAATAAATTATTGGTGGACCCCACAACGGAATATTTGTCGGATATAGAAAACGACAGAAGTAACCTTTTTAAATAAAAATAGTCAACGGAACTGTTAAAATACCGGTGATAAAAGAATAGTAGCATACGGTAGTTTATGGTATTTTCTCTAGCACACGGTACTCTACAGTAACACACGGTATTGCATAGTGTCTCATATTATTGGTCTGATAATTGACACCGTAACTGTTACGCATCATTTCATCGATAATTGTCACTGCATAATATTTTATATTATCAATTCAATAATTATTGTTACACAGTATTTTGCATTATTGATTTAATAATTGTCATTACACTGTATTTTATATCATTGAGTCAATAATTGTTGTTGCACTGTTTTAAAATTATTGAACCTAATAATTGTCACAGTAACATATGCACAGTAATTCACATTATTGAATCAATAATTGTCATTACACAGTAACGTATGCTTTATTTTACATTATTGTTATCTCTATTATGATGTTATTTAAACAGTTGTATTTCATTAATTTATTGACTTGATATCTAAGAGCTAACTATACTGTATTTATAACAAGTAGTCATAATAATTGAATTGATAAAGTTATTTGTTTATAATATAAAGTTAGGTGATTATTAGGTGATATGAAATGAATGGTGTAGATTAAAGTGTGAATTATTGTTGAATAATTGAATTGATTTGTTTATAATATAAAGTTAGGTGATTATTATGTGATATGAAATGAATGGTGTAGATTAAAGTGTGAATTATTGTTGAATAATTGAATTGATTTGTTTATAATATAAAGTTAGGTGATTATTAGGTGATATGAAATGAATGGTGTAGATTAAAGTGTGAATTATTGTTGAATAATTAAATTGATTTGTTTATAATATAAAGTTAGGTGATTATTAGGTGATATGAAATGAATGGTGTAGATTAAAGATAATATAATATTTGAAATGGATGGTGTAGATTAAAAGGTGATCTTTAAATGAATGGTTTAGATTAAATGAATGATAAGATTTTTGGCTATAAATAGAAGCCTTAACTTAAGGATTTTTCATAAACTTCCTTACTTGTTCTTTCTTTCTCTCTCTAAATACTTCTTGTGAAAGTTCTCTCTAAGTGTGCTTAAGTCATCTTGAGTATTTGTGAAGATCTATAAGTATACGTGTACTATTCAAGTTAATCAACCTCATTTAAATCAATATCCAGTCACGTGTTACGGTAAGGGATACCATCTTTTTCATCTTCCATTATTCAAACATACTATGGTAAGGGATTATCATTATTTGATTCTCGATAATAATATTGTTTCTTCCTTACTCATAAGACGTGCCTTTTATTTCCATGTATTAAATTGTGGGAATAACCTTACGGAGCGGATTGCCGCCTGTTGGTGAATAACCTTTCGTATTCATTCATTATTAATCTCTGAGAATAACCTTACGGAGCGGATTGCCGCCTGTTTGGTGAATAACTCTTTGTACTCAAATCCTATTAAATTGTGGGAATAACCTTACGGAGCGGATTACCGCCTGTTGGTGAATAACCTTTCGTATTCATTCATTATTAATCTCTGAGAATAACCTTACGGAGCGGATTGCCGCCTGTTTGGTGAATAACTCTTTGTACTCAAATTCTATTAAATTGTGGGAATAACCTTACGGAGCGGATTGCCGCCTGTTGGTGAATAACCCTTTGTATTAATTTCCTTCACCTTTTGTTAATCAAACCTGCTACGGTAAGGGATATTATTTTCTTTCATACTCCTAAATCGAAATTTATTATGGAACTATTGCTTCTATAATTCCTGAAAATATTATATGTTCCATAATAGTTGAACTTCATTATTTCAACTGAACCTTCCTATTTACGTGAACCTTTCTATTGAATTGTAACCGTTATTATGAACTGTGGATCTTGAATTTCACTCCACATCATGTTGACAATTTGGACATTATTTGAATCTGTACAAAGTAAACTTCCGATACTTATTGTTATCCTATTTCTTCTGTTCATCATTTATATCATTCTAATCATCCAAAAATCAAGCTGTTGTGAATATCTGTGGCCGGGGGCACAGATGTGATATATTTGTTGAACAGATGATAGGTTAAAGGCGATATAATAGGTTAAAGGCGATACATCTGTTCGGTGTCTTTTATGGCACGTGGTGAATGTTCTCTTTGGCCCGTAGTGCAAAGATGAACTGTTGTTTGGTATGATTATGACCAAAGGCTGAATCTGGTATAATCATGACCGTTGGTGTTATATTGAATGTCTTTGGCCCGTAGTGCAAAGATGAACTGTTGATCTGCATGATTATGATCAGGAACTGTGAATTTGTATTATCTTGACTAATGATATTTCAGATGATAAAAGTTGATGATGTTTTTCCTAAAAAGAGAACCGAGTGGACATTATAGTCTGCATTATTCTTCTAATAGATTACTCATTCTGCTGCTATTATTGATCTGAACGTTGTTTAAGAATTTAACTGCAGTTTTTGATATAAACCTTGTAGTCTATTGTATTCTATCAAGAACTCAACTGTTGAAGACTAATGATAATTTATTCATCATTATCTTAGTCATGATATTCTTTACTGGGCTATTTGAGCTCACCCTTTCTTTTGTTCCATTGTTTTTCAACAGGAGATGAAAACATAACAGGGTCTAGCCGGGGAATGGAGTGAGGGTCCGAGGAATAGTTATCATAGTCTTCACGTTTTGTAAAATAGTGTGGCAATAATAGTGAAGACTTAGTTGTGTATTATTATACACTGTATTGTTGTACGTTGTGCTTTGTTGTAATAATTTTGTTGTAGTATTTTGACGACTCAAGTTTGGGCTGTGTGGGCCCAGATTTGGGGGCGTCACATTTATAATATAAAGTTAGGTGATTATTAGGTGATATGAAATGAATGGTGTAGATTAAAGATAATATAATATTTGAAATGGATGGTGTAGATTAAAAGGTGATCTTTAAATGAATGGTTTAGATTAAATGAATGATAAGATTTTTGGCTATAAATAGAAGCCTTAACTTAAGGATTTTTCATAAACTTCCTTACTTGTTCTTTCTTTCTCTCTCTAAATACTTCTTGTGAAAGTTCTCTCTAAGTGTGCTTAAGTCATCTTGAGTATTTGTGAAGATCTATAAGTATACGTGTACTATTCAAGTTAATCAACCTCATTTAAATCAATATCCAGTCACGTGTTACGGTAAGGGATACCATCTTTTTCATCTTCCATTATTCAAACATATTATGGTAAGGGATTATCATTATTTGATTCTCGATAATAATATTGTTTCTTCCTTACTCATAAGACGTGCCTTTTATTTCCATGTATTAAATTGTGGGAATAACCTTACGGAGCGGATTGCCGCCTGTTGGTGAATAACCTTTCGTATTCATTCATTATTAATCTCTGAGAATAACCTTACGGAGCGGATTGCCGCCTGTTTGGTGAATAACTCTTTGTACTCAAATTCTATTAAATTGTGGGAATAACCTTACGGAGCGGATTGCCGCCTGTTGGTGAATAACCTTTCGTATTCATTCATTATTAATCTCTGAGAATAACCTTACGGAGCGGATTGCCGCCTGTTTGGTGAATAACTCTTTGTACTCAAATTCTATTAAATTGTGGGAATAACCTTACGGAGCGGATTGCCGCCTGTTGGTGAATAACCCTTTGTATTAATTTCTTTCACCTTTTGTTAATCAAACCTGCTACGGTAAGGGATATTATTTTCTTTCATACTCCTAAATCGAAATTTATTATGGAACTATTGCTTCTATAATTCCTGAAAATATTATATGTTCCATAATAGTTGAACTTCATTATTTCAACTGAACCTTCCTATTTACGTGAACCTTTCTATTGAATTGTAACCGTTATTCTGAACTGTGGATCTTGAATTTCACTCCACATCATGTTGACAATTTGGACATTATTTGAATCTGTACAAAGTAAACTTCCGATACTTATTGTTATCCTATTTCTTCTGTTCATCATTTATATCATTCTAATCATCCAAAAATCAAGCTGTTGTGAATATCTGTGGCCAGGGGCACAGATGTGATATATTTGTTGAACAGATGATAGGTTAAAGGCGATATAATAGGTTAAAGGCGATACATCTGTTCGGTGTCTTTTATGGCACGTGGTGAATGTTCTCTTTGGCCCGTAGTGCAAAGATGAACTGTTGTTTGGTATGATTATGACCAAAGGCTGAATCTGGTATAATCATGACCGTTGGTGTTATATTGAATGTCTTTGGCCCGTAGTGCAAAGATGAACTGTTGATCTGCATGATTATGATCAGGAACTGTGAATTTGTATTATCTTGACTAATGATATTTCAGATGATAAAAGTTGATGATGTTTTTCCTAAAAAGAGAACCGAGTGGACATTATAGTCTGCATTATTCTTCTAATAGATTACTCATTCCGCTGCTATTATTGATCTGAACGTTGTTTAAGAATTTAACTGCAGTTTTTGATATAAACCTTGTAGTCTATTGTATTCTATCAAGAACTCAGCTGTTGAAGACTAATGATAATTTATTCGTCATTATCTTAGTCATGATATTCTTTACTGGGCTATTTGAGCTCACCCTTTCTTTTGTTCCATTGTTTTTCAACAGGAGATGAAAACATAACAGGGTCTAGCCGGGGAATGGAGTGAGGGTCCGAGGAATAGTTATCATAGTCTTCACGTTTTGTAAAATAGTGTGGCAATAATAGTGAAGACTTAGTTGTGTATTATTATACACTGTATTGTTGTACGTTGTGCTTTGTTGTAATAATTTTGTTGTAGTATTTTGACGACTCAAGTTTGGGCTGTGTGGGCCCAGATTTGGTGGCGTCACAATTTGAATTTTGAAGACATTTTAAAAATATTTTGAAGCAAAATATTTGTAACCGACTCATTATTTATTATTGATTAATTACTCATTTTTAATTTTTTGTCAATACATTTAATTAATATAGTAGTTAGTTTATTTAATATTTATATTTCACATTAAAAATTAGTTGATTACATTTTTAGGCCTGGCCTGGCCCGGCCCGGCCCGACCCAAGGACTGACCTGGCCTGGCCTAAAGCCTGGCCCGGCCTGGCCTAAAGCCTGGCCCGGCCCGGCCTGGCCTACAGGCCTCAAAAGGCCAGACTTCGATCGAGAAGTCCGGCCCGGCCCGGCCTGCAGGCCCAAAAGTCAAAGCCCGGCCCGGCCTGGTCAACGGCCAAAGCCTACCAGGCCCAGGCCAGGCCAGACCAGTCCAGCCTACTGTGCATATCTAGCCTCAACCATATAAATTTCTTCCGTTAGTCCAACATGAAAGATACCTTCAAATTTCGATATATTCAATTATATCTCTGCGATTCATCTATCTATATCTATATGATATCTATTGATAACGCATTAATTATACATTTTATTATTCTTATTTTTTTATTAGCTTATATATTTATTTTTATTTAACTAATAATGTTTATTTTGTTTTGTAAAATTTATTATTTATTTACTTTGATGAGCAAATAAAAAATAATATAATTTTAAAAAAGGAAAACGACGCTACAAGATTATCATGTAAAAATTAAAGTCGAGAAAAAAGGGCAATAAGAACTTATATTTTAGAGAGGGAGGTGAGATTTTTAGTTTCTTTTTATTTTTCTCTTTCACGGGTGGTTTAGTATATCTTTTTCCTCGTCCTCAATTGCAAGCAGAACATGGATGTTAGATCATTACTTAATGCTATAAATTCTCTATTCTATACCTTTTCGGATTAACAGATTAGTCATATTTAGTTTCTTAAACTTTTCATGCTTTACATAATATAGTTATAATAAATAAATCAATTGCTTTACATATTTAGTTTCTTCATGCTTTAGTGTTTTATTTAATATTTATAAAATTAGTTTTATTTTATTCCATTCAACTAGTAGTATTAATTTTAAATTCAATGTCCAACTAAATTTGTGTACCTAGGATGATGATGAAATTAGGTATTTTATAATTAATAATTCTTTCCGTTTTGATATTAATACTTAATTATTTTCGCTTTCATATTTACCTTCGTGCGAAATTCATATGTGATTCTTATATTGATTATGAGGTTTTGACAAATTATAGTTAATTTGTGAATTTTTCATAATTTGTATTTGCTTATATTAATTATATGAATTCTTATTTTTTAAAGAAAGGGAAAACAAAATTAGAAATTAATTCAAAAGATAAAAAATTACTTATTATGTTATTTACATAGTAGATTCGGATTCGATAGACTTTGCGTCCTTGCAGTTACAAAAAAATTTCACATCATCTATTTATATCTATATATCTATATTATAAAGGGAGAGGGGCAAGTATGGTAGTTATTTTTTTATTATATCACAACATATCAATAACTATCTTATCTTTTCTCTTATTTACTATTCTTATTTTTTTTCCCCATCTTTTTTCATTCATATTTTTTAAATTTTATTTTAATATTTTTTTAATTGCACACACATAATTTGTGCTAGACTAGTAATTCTAATTATCAATTATACTAAGTTAACTCTATTTTTGAATTTTTTTTTTATAAAAAAGTTTCATTTAAGATAACTTGGCTGTCCAACTTTAACTTCGAGTTTGAACTCGACCAAGAGCTCCTTTAGCAAAACGGCTGAGCTTTAAACTAGTTTGTTTGGAAAAAGTTTAAATTAAAGTTAAAGAAGCCAAGTCAAGTTAAATTTTAAAAGAACTTAAATTTTATTATTCGAACATAGCTAGGTTAATAAATGAGTTAAACTCAAGTCGTGTTTAAACACAAAGATCCAAGTTTTAGTTGAGTCAAACAAAATTAAATTAATTATTTCATTAATTACATAGTAAACAAGTTCGAATTGAGTTTAATAGAGTCGAGCATAAATCAAACACAATGTTTGAGCTTGAAATTATCAAAGCTTACTAGAGTATATCTTAAATGAAATTCAGCTATTTTCACAAAATATTTTGAATTTTTTATAGCTCGGATTTCAATGTCATGCCTCACTTTTTAATAGTGCAGACAGATATAATATTTGGATGTTGTGTGTTTATACTTATTCTTAACAAAATGAGTGAGTTTTAAACAAGTTTGTTAGAAAAAATTTAAATTAAAGTAAAAAAAGTCAAGTTAAATTTTAAAAGAACTTAAGTTTTATTATTCAAACAAAATTAGGTTAATAAATGAGTTAAACTCGAGTCGAGTTTAAACAAAAAGATCCAAGCTTTAGTCGAGTCAAACAAAATTTAATTAACTATTAAAATAACTAGTTTATTAGTTACATACTAAACAAGTTCGAATTGAGTTTAACTTACTCGAGTATAGCTTAAAAGAAACTCAGCTGTTTTCGCAAAATTCGCAAAAGGTTCTGAATTTTTTACTGCTCGAATTGAGAAGTCATTGATGGTATGTTGATGGTTATAATGTTTAGAATTGCAATTAAGGGTGCAATTATTTTCTATTACCAACAACAATAACACGTGTCTATAGTTCATTACTTGGGTAGCAAGTGTGAAAATTGGGATTAGAGATAAAGAAACCAGGGGAGGAAAATATCATATAGTATCTTTTTTTAGTAAAAGGCAAATAATTATATAACTGAAGGAACATACGAGTTGAGCAAATTCCAACCAACCACAACACCAAATCAACCAACCTTGTAATTTTCTGTCCGAATTACAGAACCTTGCATTTGCAATCCTGAAAAACCCCACATTGACAAAAGTTGTCCTGCATAGGTGTTCATGCCCAAACTATAATTCAGTCGATCTTGTTCTCATCACATATTCAACACCAAGGTATGACCACTACTTTTTTAAGCTTCAAAAATCGCCATAATCAGGCTCCCCAAAATAAACACTCCCTGTACTAGGCATTATGAAACTGATGAAGTTCCCCTACTCTGCAACTTAACAACCGCCAACTGAATACATGATATACTCTGCCAATCACATAATCTCGACTACACAAGCATCGACTACTAATCACCTTTGCATATGCCATCTTCAAACCAAGCTTGGTGAATCTTGAAAAGATATCTTTAAAAACTAGAACAAGTTTCTTCTTCATACATAATGCCTATATCTATCTATCCATATTCTCCTCCCAACTAATTTCTTTATTATGAATGCATATGCAAAAACACTGCCACTGAAAAACTAGCCTCTAAACGCTTGAAAATTTTCCACGACATTTATATATACATTTATATAGAGGCACTATCATCTACATCCTCTTCTTCCTGCTGACACTCTATTTTAATAATTTCTCCTTTGTTCGCTGAATCAATTCCTTGGATAAACTCCTTGAAACTTTTCCTAATTGCAAGCTCATTAATTTCTTTATCCAAAACCAAACCCAATTATTGAGAAAAGGGTTAAATCATTTTTTCTCGTTAAACTGAACCTCAATTCATGTTTACATCATTGAACTAATTATTTTTTCATTCGACTACGTTGTTGCTTGTTTGTTTTATTAGGGGATTTGACCACTAGTGATAGCATATTTGTTTCTGAGTGTGGTTCTTGGTGTAAGCATGCATGCTATTAAATTTACTTGACAACTGTTTTGATGTGACTAAAACCAACCATTTAAGTTTATTGAAGATAGATAAATACCAGCCAGTACAACTAAACCCACTACCTGCTTATATCTTTCTATCAAAATATTAAATTAGTTGTTTGCAAACAAACAGCTTATAAACACAAGAAATTTTATTAGTTATTAATGAGTAAAGCTTTTGAACTAGTGGGGTTTGCCTCATTTCAAAAGCTCAAGAAATCGCACAGTGAAAAGTTCTTTTACCATAATTAGTTTCGGGGACAAGGACTTAAACATCGACCTCCTCAAAAGAGTTTTGTTAACCATATACAATTACCTCCCCCTCGAATTGAGATTTTTAATTATTCTTTTTCCTTTTTGGTGGAACTTTTTTGAATATTAAAATTTATATTTGACACGTTTAAACATAAACTATCGTTAGTTTTTTTTTTTTGTTATAATGGATTCTATGAAGTATTATTTTGAAAAAAAATAAATTATTTGAGTGTGTCAAATACTAAATTTTTATAGCTAAAAAAATCAACAACAAAAATGTAAATTTCTTCATCCTACATCCGACAGTATAAGTCGAAGAAATCACACACAGTTGACCAAACCTAGTGTAACAAACAATTGGAATTGGGGTCAATGACGACACTTCTGTCCCACTAAATTATCACCGAATATCAAAATTATTTCTTTAAAATTTATTTTTCATCAATTAAATTCCTAAATTGACAATTCCGTATCAATTTTATTCTTTTTTCTAGTTTTCATTTAAAACCGCCCCACCCATTTTTTTTAAAAGGCAAACATGTCTTTTAAATTATTGACCAAATTATTATCAATATTAGAAATGCAAATTACAAAAAAAAATGAAATTAAAATACAAACAAAAAAAGGTAATTCTAACTTTTTCTCAAATTAATTAAAGAAAAATATCATTAACTCCTTAATTTAATAAATAAATTAAAAACAATTTAGAAAATTGTTACTAGCCATTTTTTCAAATTATAATCAATAAAGTAACAATAATAATATTAAAAATTATTATTATTATAATATTAATATTAATTCAAAATTCAAAATTAAAAATGACTAAATTTTAAAATTTTATGTTTTTAAAAGGTATTTATTAATTTTACAAATTAAAAGTACTATTATTATATAATAAAATTATTAAATCAATCATTTTCACCTAAATAATATATTTCCAAATAAACAAAATAAAATTTTCAAACCACCTACGAATTTACTAAACAAAAAATCAACTTCCTTTACCAAACAAATTCCTTACAAAAAAAAGAAAAGAAAAGATAATCCCAAACAAAACTCTATCACCATAAAATCCTCAATAATTACTCCCCTTTCCAAACAAGCAAAACCAAGAAATTCCCAAATAAAAAAATCTGTCAAACGCAACAGATATAAGCTTTTGAAAAGAAGCCACATACAATTCAACCACATAAAATCCAAGCCGATTAAGCGGACGAAGGGAGAATAAGAGCTATAGGGCGTCGCTACGGGAGCGAGAGTTGGGACTCGGTCGCCGACGAAATACAAAAGAGGAGCTCAAAAATAACGCTGGTAATCACGACTACCACCAAAACAACGCCGTCAGAGATGAGTCATTTAGACTTGGACTAATATTTAGACTATTCCTCGGCTCGATGAGTTGAGAAAATTGTCAATCGGTGAGCTCAAATGCGAATTCAAATTAGAATCTCTCAATCGTGTAACCTCCTGCTCATATTTATTGGTATATTTGTGCGTATATATCAGGGCAGAACATGGTCCGGTTCGAAACTCAAATTTGTGACGCCCCCAAATCTGAGCCCACACAGCCCAAACTTGAGTCGTCAAAAGACTACAACAAAATTATTACAACAAAGCACAACGTACAACAATACAGTATATAATAATACACAACTAAGTCTTCACTATTATTGCCACACTATTTTACAAAACGTGAAGACTATGATAACTATTCCTCGGACCCTCACTCCATTCCCCGGCTAGACCCTGTTATGTTTTCATCTCCTGTTGAAAAACAATGGAACAAAAGAAAGGGTGAGCTCAAACGGCCCAGTAAGAAATATCATGACTAAGATAATGACGAATAAATTATCATTAGCCTTCAACAGTTGAGTTCTTGATAAAATACAATAGACTACAAGGTTTATATCAAAAACTGCAGTTAAATTCTTAAACAATGTTTAGATCAATAATAGCAGCGGAATGAGCAATCTATTAGAAGAATAATGCAGACTATAATGTCCACTCGCTTCTCTTTTTCGTAAAAACATCATCAACTTTTATCATCTGAAATACCATTAGTCATGATAATATAAATTCACAGTTTCTGATCATAATCATGCACATCAACAGTTCATCTTTGCACTACGGGCCAAAGATATTCAATATAGCACCAACGGTCATGATTATACCAGAATCAGCCTTTGGTCATAATCATACCAATCAACAGTTCATCTTTGCACTACGGGCCAAAGAGAACATTCACCACGTGCCATAAAAGACACCGAACAGATGTATCGCCTTTAACCTATTATATCGCCTTTAACCTATCATCTGTTCAACAAATATATCACATCTGTGCCCCCGACCACAAATATTCACCACAGCTTGATTCTTGATGATTAGTACAAATAACAGTGATACAAATGATGAACAGAAGAAACAGGATAAACAATAAGTATCAGAAGTTTACTTTGTGCAGATTCAAATAATGTCCAAATTGTCAACATGATGTGGAGTGAAATTTAAAAATGATATTCAAGATCCACAGTTCAGAATAACGGTTACAGTTCAATAGAAAGGTTCACGTAAATAGGAAGGTTCAGTTGAAATAATGAAGTTCATCTATTATGGAACATATAATATTTTCAGGTTTGATTAACAAAAGGTGAAGGAAATTAATACAAATGGGTTATTCACCAACAGGCGATAATCCGCGCCGTAAGTTATTCCCGCAATTTGAGTACAAAGAGTTTTCACCAAACAGGCGGTCATCCGCGCCGTAAGGTTATTCTCAGAGATTAATAATGAATGAATACGAAAGGTTATTCACCAACAGGCGATAATCCGCGCCGTAAGGTTATTCCCATAATTTAATAGAATTTGAGTACAAAGAGTTATTCACCAAACAGGCGATAATCCGCGCCGTAAGGTTATTCCCACAATTTAATACATGAAAATAAATGACACATCTTATGAGTAAAAAGAAACAATATTATTTTCGAGAATCAAATAATGATAATCCCTTACTTTAACACGTGACTGGATGAGGTTGATTAACTTGAACGGTACACGTACACTTATAGATCTTCACAAATACTCAAGATGACTTAAGCACACTTAGAGAAAACTTTCACAAGAAGTATTTAGAGAGAGAAAGAAAGAACAAGTAAGGAAGTTTATGAAAAATCCTTAAGTTAAGGCTTCTATTTATAGCCAAAAATCTTATCATTCCTTTAATCTAAACCATTCATTTAAAGATCATCTTTTAATCTACACCATTCATTTCAAATTTTATATTATCTTTAATCTACACCATTCATTTCATATTACCTAATAATCACCTAACTTTATATTATAAACAAATCAATTCAATTATTCAACAATAATTCACACTTTAATCTACACCATTCATTTCATATCACCTAATAATCACCTAACTTTATATTATAAACAAATAACTTTATCAATTCAATTATTATGACTAATTGTTATAAATACAGTATAGTTAGCTCTTAGATATCAAGTCAATAAATTAATGAAATACAACTGTTTAAATAACATCATAATAGAGATAACAATAATGTAAAAGAAAGCATACGTTACTGTGTAATGACAATTATTGATTCAATAATGTGAATTGTTGTGCATATGTTACTGTGACAATTATTAGGTTCAATAATTTTAAAAACAGTGCAGCAACAATTATTGACTCAATGATATAAAATACAGTGTAATGACAATTATTAAATCAATAATGCAAAATACTGTGTAACAACAATTATTGAATTGATAATATAAAATATTATGCAGTGACAATTATCGATGAAATGATGCATAACAGTTACGGTGTCAATTATCAGACCAATAATATGAGACACTATGCAATACCGTGTGTTACTGTAGAGTACCGTGTGCTACAGAAAATACCAAAAACTACCGTATGCTACTATTCTTTTATCACCGGTATTTTAACAGTTCCGTTGACTATTTTATTTAAAAAGGTTATTTCTGTCGTTTTCTGTATCCGACAAATATTTCGTTGTGGGGTCCACCAATAATTTGTTATTTCGGCGCCGTCGTACGACACGAATATTCCCCGACCAAACGAATATTCCCCGACAAAGCGAATATTGTCCGACAAAATAAAATTTGCAGATAACATCCTTAACTTTTAACTTGATCGATTTAACCACTTACTGTTTCAAAAAAAATATATATGAAGAAAAATTAAATTTTGTATTTCATAAAATTCGGGGTCTTACAAAATTGCACTTAAAATCACTTAAGTGCGATTTGATAAATTTAAAATCGCACATAAAATTATATGGTGCAGTTTTAAAATATGCGGTGTGGTTTTATTTTAGTGCAGTTTGATAATTTTTTTTTACAAAAATTAATGGCAATAAAAGTATTTTTCCAGTGAATGTTATCTATAAAGAACTAAGAAATGTCATATTGAATAGTAATGACTCTTCAGATTCAATAATCATTATAATGTAAACTGATAAAATGTGATTTGTTTAAAGATTAACAACTTAATCACCCTAAAAAAAAAAAGGAATTGTCAAAGTTCATTAATGTGAAACAAAAAGAACATTTTTATAAGTTTAAGAAAGAAATAAAGAATCATTTATGTAGACTGTCACTTTAACATAAAAAGTATGCTCAGAATAAGCTACCAAATACCAAAAATAAAAACTCAAAGAACAATTGAAATCACATAGTTAGGAAAAAATAATTATGATAATGACGTTATTTTGATGATGGTACAGTGCGGTTTTTTAAATACAGTTATGTTCAGAAACTAAACTCAAACTGCAAATTAGATTTTTCAACTCACTTAAAACTGTCACATACATCAGAATCGTTAGTGCGGTTTTAATTAGTACAGTTTGTGTAATTTTTGATACAATTTTGAGAGCAAATCAATTTCTTACTCACCTCTAATATATATGCACAAATTTTTTACGTTTTTGTAATTTGATCATTGTTTGGCCTACATGAATAAAGTCAAAGTTGCACTTTTTTTTTTTTTTTTTTTTGAGTTTTAGTAATTTAATCATTCTATTATTGATAATAAGTTGGTCAATAATAGAATTTACCCATTTACCCTTTAAAAATGGGTCGGGTCGGAGCTTGGACAGATTAAAGTAAAAAATTTATTAAAAAAGAAACATAATTGACACTAATTTATCACTTTAAAGACTTAATTGACCAAAAATAAATTTTAGAGATACTTTGGCATGATAACTTAGAAGGACAAAATTGTCATTCAACTATTGGATAAGTGAAAATGCCTTGCGTCACTGAGAAATAGTTCATGACTAAATTAGGTGGACTTTATTTTTCTTTCTTTCTTTTGCTACGGACATAAAAGGTTATAGTCCAACGAATCGTAAAAAAATCTAAGAATTGGTGATAGTAAGAATACCCACACTCAAATACGCATACTAGTAATATTAAGTAAGCATCATAGAGGATACATACCAAAATTGGTAATAGTAAGAATACCCGCCCCATTTTTTAATTTTATTTTATGAAAATTAATCTTTGGATAGTAAAAGGTTAGTACAAATAAAATACGGATATTTTTTACCAAAAATAATAGTTTAGTAATAAGATTGTTTTATTACTGTGCAAAATCATGAGTTCAGGTCTATGCAATAGCCTGTTAAGAAAGGGAAAATAAACTACGGCTTCTACATATGTTAGAACCAAAAACTAGCGTTGGTCAGGTTTTCCCAGTAATAATGGTAACATTCAATTTAGAAAAAATTAGTCTTAATAGCGACATTAATTGTGGGACAACTGATGGCAATGAATGTACAATAAGTACGGTTCGAGGAGGGGCCGGGGGGCTTAATTGAGCGAGTGCTTCTGGGGACCGGGGGTTAGGGACCCGAGTCTAGCGACCGGTCCAATTAATTTTTATTAAATAATTTTTAAAAAGTAAGTTTAATTTTTTATAATTAAAATTTTTACAGAATATAATAATTCAGGTATAATTTAAACGTATATAAACAAATAAATTTATTTTAATTCTTAAATCATTGTATTTTATAAAAAAAATTAATTTCAAAAAATCAGACTTGCTTTTTATGAGTTATTTGAAAAAAATATAAAATTAGACAATCTAGCGACCGATCCCCCTTTCCTTGTCCCCCTAGAATTATTCTGAGTGAGTTGGTTTTGTTGGCCTAGAGACTAGAGTAGAGTTTATGGGCGGCGGTGGCTGCTGCCGCCGCCACTTGCCAAGACAAACGCATTTGCAAATCCCTTTTATTCATACCCCACAGATTTCCCCCGTCTCTGCTCCTCTGCTATAGCGATTGGAGAATTGGAGTGGGGTAGTGAACGTTGTGGACAGCTTGGAGATAATTTCAGTACTAAGGGGCCATTTTCACATACTCTCTCTCTTCTCTCTGTGCTTATAGATAAATGAATAAACATTAAAAAACGAATCAATATACTTGTATAATTTAAAACTTCATTTGCTTCAATTTTGAAAAATATAGTTGAGATTTTCTAATCGGAAACGAAATGAAAAGCCAATTACAAGAATTACTTTTGTTTAATTTCATTTAAAGAAGTGGTGCTCATATTACAAGAAAGAGTACGTTTTTTTAGAATTCGTAGGTTTCATATGCCAACTTACCGTGATGTGAAGTAATAATAATTATAGATTATTAAATAGCTAAGAAAAGGAATTGAAAATAGTTAGAAGCAAGATTTGTCTTTATATAATCTAATAGTAAAATAGTAGCCCGGGCACTAATATTACGTTTGGATCGAAATAATATAATAGAAAAAAGAAAGAAACGATTTTAAGGTAGAATTATTATATATATCCATTTCATTAGAATGAATTTTATTTCACCACCTCTCACATTAAATAAAAATCAAATAGATGGAATAAATTTTCATTCCACTAGAATAATTTATCATCTAAAATATCATCTAATACCCTTTTTTTATTACATTCTTGCTTTTATTCTATTCCCTCAATTCAAATGAAACATAATAGTATTGTTGACGAAGAAGAGAGAACAATGGCCTGGATTTCCTAATAAGGAGAAGGAGAACAAGAACAAGAACAAGAGGGCGAGGGAAGGAAGCAAGGGGAAGAAGGGGGGTCGCTGTCCCAATGACTGGGCATCCTTATCCCTGCTCTTGTTTTAAGTCCCTACTATCCACGCGCATGTTCCCTCTCCTCCCCTCCCCCAACTTGCAAAATTTCATATTTCTCTTCTACGACTCCATCCACATAAAACGTGCATGCCGACAATTTCCAATGTACTCCTTCTCTCTCGTACCACAAGAAAGGCAACTTTTTGTATTTGTCCTCTTCTCACATTTTCTCTCAAGAATCACTTCTATTCTGAAGTAGCATAACCAAAACCCCATCCTTGGCTTGCCATACTTGCTATGTTAAGACCAAATTCAGCCTTTTGTGGGGCACTCGAGAGAACAACATTCAGCCTCTAGTAGAGAAAATTGAGCAACAATTATTCTTTAAAAAACGGACAAAACAATTAAATCGAACCATCAGTAAATCCCCTAAAGATCCGACTTTTGTGGGGCACTCTTAAAAGGTAATTTGGATTATCTTCAAGTGTAATTTCCACCCCAAGATGATCAATCGTTCTCCAGCCAGCAAGCAATTCATTCATTTAAAGAAAATGCAAGTTTACACTCCTAAAAGTTTATTAGCCTATCTAATCACATCACACAGTAACATCATCGCAACAATCACGTCGATCGTACAATTATTAATCAAAATTACCTTAAAATATTAGTAGTATAAAGTGCCACAGATAAGTATCAAATTATTCCCCTTAATCAATGCCCAACTTTAACTTATACGTTGATTAAAAGAAGCTTTATTATTTTTACCATCTAATAGTTATAGATATTATTAGCACACAAAGTAATAATATGTCCAATCACTGGTGAAGCCTTGAATAAAGAATGTTAGGCATCCACTAAGGAATAATATGTCCAATCACTGTTGTGAGAACAATCAGGCTGTGTAAGTGGTCTATCCGCTGAGGAGAGGAAAAATATCTAAACCTGTTTTTGTCTATCAATAATGCTCATCTTGTAAACAGAGAAGGAATTTGAACTCATCTATCTATTCTTTGACGACTTTGGTTAAGCTACATCAAGTTTGCTTAACAGAGAACCAATGGCTCAACATGGTCCAAGGCTTATTGTGCCCATAGATGTAAAGAAGAAGCCATGGGAACGGGAACAGCCCCTTCACAACAGGTGGCACCCCGATATACCGCCGGTTGCAGAGGTAAAAGTAGGGGAGGTTTTCAGGGTTGAGATGGTGGATTTTAGCGGTGGTGGCATTACAAAGGACTACTCAGCCGAAGATATCAAACATGCTGATATGTCTATTGTGAGTTTTTTCCAATATACATATGCATTACGCAATTATGTTCTGGTATCATTTCAAGTATATATATTATATATATTGAAGAGTAGGTGAAGCATGTGGTATTAATGGGTCACGATGCAGTAGGACATATGCATACTCGTAACTTTTCTCGAGGGCTCGTACGAGAAGAATAGTACTATAATACAACTTGTAGTTTAAATTTCTTTTCTACAGTTCTGCTAACTAAAAAATACGGCATTTTTTGATTTCTTTTTCCTGAAATTATGAACAAAGCTATCTCACTCACTTGCTAGGGCAACCAAGTAAGAGTTGTAAGGTTTTACTTCCTAGTCTATTTTCTGCTTGCGGTGGTTTTTGGCGTCAGAAGCACAGAGCCCGCAAAATAGAAAGTCAAGCAACAAGCAGAACCAGAAGGGATTGGATTGGGACATATAACGTTAGCCCAATGGGTAAGAATAGTTTGCAACTTCTAATCAGAGTGGAGGCGGATATATACTCTTCGCCTTCGATTAAATGTGTGGGCCAAGGAACCCCAATAACCCACTTACACATTCCAACAACTAGGGAGCCTCATATTTTAGCATAAATGACCGAATAAAGACCTGCTAATGGAGTATAATTTAGTTTTTTTTTAAATTAAAAAAATTGCTGCCATAGGACAGTAGTTCTTCAATACATTTGTCTTGTTCGGGTGACCATTTGGAGAAGCTGTCATTTACGTTTGTCAGCTACCCAGCTTGTTAAGTCAACAGTTAACTTATTCTGCCATTTCGTTAGACTAGGTTTTCCCTATAGTCTTCGTCTCATTAATTGTTCGTTCATGGCTCCTCCAACAACAAGACTTGTAGTACCCATTGACCTAAAGAAGAAGCCATCGGAACAAAAGCTACCTCTGCACAATTGGTGGCATCCGGAAATACCACCGGTTGCAGAGGTTAAGACTGGCGAGATGTTCAGGGTAGAGATGGTAGACTGGACATGAGGTGCTATTAAAGATGACAATTCTGCAACTGACGTAAAATATGTAGACCTCTCAATTGTAAGTATAATCTTCATGCCATCTAGATACTTCTCCAAGTTACATCCAAAGATCAAAATTCATTCCATAAGAAACTATAACGTCCTTAGAAAACTTTGTATAATCTTATCCACGTCTAGAATACTAAGATCAAGATTCATTCCCTGTTAGGTTGCAAGTAAGCTGCATGTATAATCTTTCATCTCATCTATCATGTTTAAGATACTCTCTTCCATCCAAAGATAAAAATTCATTCCCTAAGAAAAATATTAGCGACAAATAGAGAATAAAGAATTGCTGCATACTCTAATTCATGAGCCATAACTTTTGACCTCTAAAACTGGCTTAGGTCCATTATCTCAGTGGTCCAGTCAGAGTTGTTGCTGAGGACGGGACTCTGGCTAAGCCAGGTGATCTTTTAGTAGTTGAGATAAGCAACTTAGGTCCTCTTCCTGGAGATGAGTGGGGTTTCCAACTGACCACTTCCCCTGTGCAACCAAAGCCATTTGGTATTTTGAAGGAATATAAGCTTACTCTCCTCACATACCAGGTGAATTTTCTTCCTAATTCCTTTTCCTATTCTGCACCTACGAAACCAGTAAATGTGAATACCAACCCCACTATTCTGAAAGAAAGCATAGTGCCTACATTTAAACATACTTCTTGTGAATATTTCTTTAAGCTACTCAGGCACTTCTTTATGCATGACAGGCGTATGGTTTCCGGGTTTAACTCACCCTGGAATAATTGGAACTGCACCTTCAGTTGAACTCTCCTTAATATATGGAACAAGAGGGAAAAAGAGCTTGAACAGACTGGTCATCAGTCACTAATGTTGCGTTTAGATTGAAAGAATGGAATGAAAGAAAGTGAAATAATTTTAAGGTATTTCAAGTATATATTTGATTAAAATTATCATAGATATCCATTCTATTGGAATGAATTTTATGTCACCACCTCTCACATAGAATAAAAATCAAAGGGATTGAATGATTCATTCCATACACTAGAATGATTTATCCTCCAAAATGATCATCTAATACACTATTTTTCATCACATTCTTTTTTTTATTACATTCCCTCAATCCAAACGTAGCATAAAATTATGTGAGGTTTTGCATACTCGGCCACTGGCAAACCTACCGTCAACAAAAGGATGCCATCTTGGCAAGGTATATATTATTCACTTAACATGCTAGCAATCTCCGCATACATGGCTAATTACCTCGACCAGTTCTACTATTACATTATGAGATCCAATTTTTAAACTTAACTTCCCACTGCCCTGAGGTAGTATTCTTAAGATAATTCTATCCACAAATTAAGTGTTGAGTTTTGACTCAAGTGGACTATTTTTAGAATTAATAATTAAACATATATCCATTTATTTTTAAAATTATCAAAATTGGGTTTAATAGTAAATTGCATATACTTTCTTTTGGTTATGATCTCTTTACCTATATTTTGGTAAAAATAGTACAAAAATTAGTTTTAAATTTGACTTTAAAAAGTTAAAACTGGGCATTTAATTTCGGACGGAGGTAGTATTTTATAACTTGACTAAGTTACTTACTGCATAAAGGGTTATTCTAACAGCCCTTGATTTGTAGATTCAAGGAAAAACTCCCGAGTGGGAAAGGATTGCTAGGGAGGCTGCAAGGACAATTCATGGAAGAGAGTACGGAGGAAATTGTGACATAAAAAATCTTAGCAGGGGTTCAAAGATATACCTTCCTGTATTTGTTGAAGGAGCAAACTTTAGTACTGGGGACATGCACTTCTTCCAAGGGGATGGGGAAGTCTTATTCTGTGGGGCCATCGAGATGAGCGGACTTTTAGAGCTCAAGTACATTACATATCCCATCTTATAGGATTTGCATTTGTTTTCAAATTATTGTCCCCAAAAATATTACTTACAATTCACGTATAATTTCTCTTGTATAGTTACTAATTCAATAATATTACTGAAAAAAGAATGAAACATGAAAAGATACGATGAAGGCATCTATAATTCTCGAAAACAAGATAAAGTTTGATAGAATTCCCGAATAATTAATTAAGTTAGCTCCAGTCCTAGACAAATTAAATCAACTATATTTCCCGTCCACTTAAGGTCAATTATATGAATCTTGCTTGGGAAATGCTCTTATTAGACCGAGGGAGGAGCTCTTGATAGGTAACCAAGTTGACTGAAACCTTAACAAGAACTCTTCTGAAAGGTCCCCAAATCTTTTGCCTGTGTTAAAAACACAAACAATGGCTACTTCCTGAATCACAAGGGACCTGAAGTGTTTTTCCAAATTGTTCTTGTTTACATGCCACAGAATCTCTTTGAAATTAGTTGAACTGCACCTGCATGCAGTTAATAACAGCATTCCGATTCTTATTTAGATCTTAAGCAAAGTGAATTTTATTTGTCTCAGGTGCCAAATCTCAAGGGGTGGGATGAAAGAATACTTAACTCGAATGGGACCCACTCCTCTTCATGTAAACCCAATATTCGAAATTGAGCCTGTTGAGCCAAAATTTTCAGAATGGTTGGCATTTGAAGGCATCAGCGTTGATGAGACTGGGAGACAACATTTCCTTGACGCCAGTGTGGCCTATAAATGAGCAGTACTCAATGAAATTGACTACCTCTCCAGATTTGGGTACTCCAAAGAACAGGTCTAAGTCTTAGAAATAGCACAAACACAGGCATACACTTGAAGCACTCGTGCAAGTATCTAGAGTTTAGATTCGGTTTAGTTACTGACTTGAGAAATATGACGGTGGTGGCTATCAGATCTATCTTTTACTGTCATGTTGCCCTTGTGAAGGAAGGATTTCAGGGATAGACGAATAGTTGACTCCCCTAACGCTGTTGCAACTCTTGCTATCCCAACAGCTATAATTGACCAGGTAAGTGTTCAAGCTTCCTACCACAAAAGTTATTATTTTGTATCAAGTATCGCCTACCTAAATAACTACAACCACTACATCAGAAAATTCCACTTTACAAGCTTCTATATTCCCATTACCCACTCAGCTGACTGAATTCCCACCTATGTGATATATAACACCACATCCACAAGAGTACCAAATAAGGAAGATGTAAGAAAAATAGTACATCTGGGTATGAATATGCATGAACACCAGGACACATTTCTTAATATGAAGACCTCCTACATCTTGGCATCCATCTTTCCATCATCCAATAAAAACCTGTTTAGTTGGACAGTCTGGAAACATTTTTCTTCCATGTTCTCCCCCCTTCTTCATTACCTCTCTATTTTCTCTAGACACTCCTTTGTTATATTTCCTCTTCATTCCATCCCCATAATAGCCAAGCAAATACACAAAAAATCAAAGGTTTTTAGAAGAAAAGAAAACACATTTTCATATTCTTACTGTTGAAGAAAAAATAATTTCATTTTATGTTTGGCTTGAATCTTTTTATTTTTGGGATATATTTTGTAACAAGCTAAAAGTCTTATATTGTTAGAGATAAAATAGATGTATTGAATATTGGTGGTGTTGTCATTACAAAGAGTACTAAAACCTTATATATAGGCTACTAGTTAAGTAGTGGCCAGCGTATGTGGGCACCAAACATACTTGGTGATCAAGTTCTAATAATAATATACTTTAGTAGAATCATGATTCTAGAATAATCTTTTAATACTTACTTCCACAAATTTGATGTATACTTCATAACACTAATCCAAAATTGTCATCAATTTGCAAAAATGACTCCGCCCCACTTAAATATCAATATTATGCTACCAAGCATTAAGACCCCCAAGAAAGTTATGCCTCAACATATATCACAGATACAATCATATCATTTATTAAAAGCTAATGTCATGACAACAGATCCAGACCAAAACATAAAATTATAAAGGACAGAAGAAGCATACCAGCAAGGCAAGAACTAAGTAGTGAGACTATATGTGGACATGGTCCGGTACGAATACCTAAATTCATAAACAGCATTAGCATGTCAAAAGAGTACAGTGTTCAAGCTACATGATAAAACTCAGAACTCTTCCATATTATAATTAAGATAAGTATAATCATCCTCTATTGTTTTTTAAAAGTGATGTTTGTCCAAAAGCAAATAAAGTGCCAGTTGGGTCCCGGCTTGTTAGGAACCCAAATATCCCGCAGTGCACTTGTCATGGAAAATTGCCAACCACAAAAAATCCTTGCACCACAGGATAACTAGTATGAAGGGGAAAACCAGAAGCAGGTGATACATCAAAGATCATCTCAAATACCAAGTAGAACATATAGACATGAACTTAAGTATAATTTAGGCGATCATATCTCTTGCAGAGAGCCGATTATCTTTGGCATTCGTCAAAACAGATCATATTAAATTAAAATGTATCAAATCTTAAAAGAACAGCATGCTCTTAATATTTTATATTATAACTATTACTTTTTAAATGTTTGTAATGCCCCTTATATAACCTAAGATGGATTGTCAACTCCCCACATAAAGGAAGAAAAAAACTCACATTAGAAAATCTGGCTTATGCCCAATGACATGTCGGATAGATCTTAATTAAATTACAACGAATTCACAAACACGCAAGAGCTTCAAATATTTTATTCCGTGATATTTCTGAAAAGCTAAAAGGTGTTCTATTTGACTCAATAAGAAATAGTTTGGATGTAGTCAGAAATCTATTCAGCATGTTGAAACTCTGAAACTGGAAAGCCTTTTGTCAACCGTTTTCACTGTTAACGCCAACTCCAAGTATATATATTAGACATAACTTTTGTAGATATTACAGAGCTTAACTGTCTGACTCCATCCACCCTATAACCTTAACAACGGAAAATCCAACAACCAAGTTAACAAAATAAGGAAGTAGTCCTATATGCACACTTCGTGTGATAAAGGTGAAAAACCAGTAAAACACTTGTGCCTGTGGACAAGAAATTTTATGTTTGGGTCTCCTTTACAACTATAAATATCCTCCCACGAGGTTACCAGATTTGATCAGTGGCTAGACTTTATGCTCAATCAGCTTAAGAGCAAAGGAGTTGGAACTAAGGATTGTGTTTCCTTCCTTATTAGCAAACTTGCGATGAAGCATGCAGAACGCAAGAAATGACTCCAACTTTGGTGAAAAGCAGCCTCACTCATCAGTAGTTATCGCAAATGAGAGCTAGTTAACAGAATAGAATACCACATTAACTGAATATTAAGAGTTATAGTTTGACAATTAGTAGATTTGCCAACAATTCAGACCAAGTGCATAAAAATAAGCCCAACTTCAACATAAAAGTTACCTACTATCATGAGAACTGAGATTCGAACAAATTCTACGATAGAATCTCAAGTATTCTATAATACCTTAAAATTATGATAAAGGCGGCATATTCTTCAAAACTTTTAAAAACAGAATTGTAATTGTTAAAAAAATCTACAGCTACAGGGATTTCATTACCATGTTTTTCACTGAAATTACCTCAAAACTTCTACATGTCAAGTTTCTCTAATTTATCACTCACCGATGTAAATGGGAAACTACAAGAGGGTTGCGGTAGCCTATAATTGTAGTCAATAGTATATGGAGAGTGTCCGATGGTGCTGCAGAGACGCACACTGGACCCCAACTGACCATAACCAAAGATCCAGTTCCACACTCAATACCTGAAAAAAGAGTCCTCAAAGTTCAGAAAATGAGTAGGAAAGGTTACTAATTCAAAATACTAAAGGAATATACAGTTTCCAAAATCAAAAGAAAGCCGAGTTTCTAAGAATTGATTACTTTGAAAATGACTTGTATGCATATATATGCCAGCATCGCCACATTATAGTGACTAGAGGCACAAAACTGGTGGAGTTTTTTTTTATGAAAAAACAAACACATAGATTAAGCAGGCAGCATGGAGTGAATAAACGAAGAAAAAAAAATTAATACATTAAGCTCAACAAATACATACTGCTAATTATATGTGAATATTAGAACACAATCGTAGATTGCTCCTTATATAACAAAAGTAAAAATAGGAAAAGAATCTCAATGGCAGGTGTAAATTAACGATGGTGAATAGCAATAAGACCAAAAAAAAAAATGCTGCAAAATCATGAGTAGCACGCTACATAACTAATTTAGTCCTATCCAAAAAATCATAAAAACAAATTCAACCATGATTTACTTTCCTTAACAACTATCATATATGCAGTAAAGAAGTGCTTTTCAAAACAATTCAATATAGTCAGGCAAATTATTACAATTGCCAAAAAGGCACAGGAAAGAAAAAGGATTTATTACCAACAAGCTAATTACCAAGCATAAAGGAAATTTTAAAATTGCTTTTCAAGACAATTCATGTCTTCTTTACAATAAACAGAGACCTATGGAAGACAAATGACCTCAAGAGGGACAACAGTTTGACACTTTCTTAAAAATCCTATCAGAAAATATGTACATATATATATCTTTCTTGTAAATAAATCATTAACCCAAAAGCAGCAAATCTATTACCATATATTGAGAGAGGAATAATAAAATATTTCCCATGAGACTTGAGAGAGTAGCCGAAAGATTAATTGGAGAAAAACAACTAAGATAAATAGTATTCCATCCATTCCACTAAAATGTCATGGTTCAAAACCAAGTTTTTGTCAATTTTAAGACATTCAAAAAACACATTTCGAGATAGTATTTTGTAATATAGTTCTATCGTAATTATTCTTTAGCATCTAATGAGCAATTTTAAACAAATATATATATATATATATAATTCTTTTCTGCATCAGCATGTTTAAAGTTCCATGCCACAAATATAGTTTGGAACCATGACATTCAAAGTAGAACAGAGGAGTATCTCCAAAATGACTGCATTAATTAGAAAAATTCTACCATGTCATCAAACTGTAAGTAATAGGAGACCTCAAAGCTAACTCACCAAGACCCAAAAAAAAAATCATCTCTTGGTAATTTCTGGTTAATCATATCTTTGAAGCTAATATAAGGAAAACTAAGCTCAAGAAAATATGAAACTAACAACCAAAAGAATAAAGATACAGTATCGTGGTAGAATAGATAAGTAAGATTATGGAACCTGCTTTCCAAATTTTTTGCGAATAAATTCCCTCATTTTCTCCACAGCATAAATTGAGCAAGCTCGCAGTTCAATTTCCTCCTCACTGCCTGAAGCAATTTCACTGCTACCCTCAATAATGCTGGATAGAGATGAACTATATCTCAGTACTCCAAGCTGCTGAAGCACTGCTGGAACAATATAGTCCGCAAACATGGTAATAGAACCTATATCATGGAATTCTCCAAAACTTTGGCCCTTGAAAGCACCCCATAAATCAGCAGCAAATATCTGAGCTCTTTTATACAAGAAAACCTGATGGCCCTTGTACACTGTGTGATCACGGAAACCTACAACATTAAGGTAAACAGAGTTCATTTTATTCTCCACTACATTTGTAACTAAATATTCAAACATCTGCGCTCTGTTTATAGTTCAGAAGTGCGGGGGAAAAGAACAAACAAGGAAAAGAAAATGAAAGCTAAAGCAAGACAAATCCCCTATACAATCACGTCCAATATATCGGAGTTGGTATAATGCTAAAATCATGTGTTTGGGACTGTTCAAAAGTCGACCAGCTAAACAATCACATCCAATCCAGCCTGATTCATTGTTTTATGGTTGATTAGTTGATTAGCACAGATTGGTTTAGTTGAAAATTTTGGACCTGATGACTTTCGTATTGGGCCAGATAGGCAAAAAATCTAATAACAAAACCCCAAAATTTTAGTGTAATAGTTTCAGTACTTCAATAACTTGTGTATCGTCTCCCTCTTTAGCTGCTGCTATCCAATTAGCTAATTTTATTTATCCATTTTTTCTTCGTGTATTTCTTCAAGAGTTAAGTTTTCTATTTGTGTATTTTGCAACCTTACATCTTCAAAAGTTATACACTTAAATATTTAAACCTAACCAATCTGACTATCAACAGGTGGAATTTAATTCCATGTACTGTTGGCATCCGGTCCATGACTGTCAACGTGATCTTTGATTCCTATGTTTCCTTGATTTTCATAAATAAAATTCAATTTTCCTTCCTTTTCCCTCTTTTTCTGAGTACCCAACATAAGCATAGAAAAATTCCATGTGAACAATTAGACAGTTTTAATGGAAAATGAAAAAATACAAATATACCAGGAAAATGACGCACTACAAGAGCTACTAGCTTTACTGCTGATTTTCCGCAAGACTCCACAAGATTAGATGCCTTCCCCTCAAAGCTCGTCTCCAGCTCACAGCCAACCTAAAACATGGGAAAGCATGACTTAGCTTAATAGCCCAGAGAAGTAAAAACAAGGAAAAAGTCAGGCATCTCACACACAAGGACAAATGGAAATGGTACGGCAAATCATATCATTACATGAGATACATATGAAATCGACCATCTCCAAAAAAATTAAAACTATACCTCATGTATTAAACGGACCCTTTCATCCTCCAACGGAAGTGGCTTCGGCCATTTCAACAATTCACGTAATTCAGGACCTAAAAACAATCATTAATATAGTCGCGACTTTAAAAGAAGATAATTTCATTATCATTGCAAACTATCTACTTATATTGGTAGAGAACGGTATAGATCTTGTCAGAACAGTATTACCAGATGTTTTGTTGTACACCAGAAGTTAAACAAAATGTGCATAAACAACATCAAGATATATGACACATTGAAAGTTATACATGTGGAGAGAGAATTTACACCAGGCAAGAGGAAGCCAAATTACCAGTGTACTTCTGCAAACGATCAGCATCAAACGCGGATTTGTCATTTTGAAGAGCTGCCTTCAATCCCGAAGCCAAATGATCATAAGTCAAGTCCTTGTCTGCCATTGAATAAGCACTGAACAGTGAAAGATCTTACTGACTGAAAATTAGCATTTAGTATGAAGTTAACTTGTAGGACATAATTCGCAGCTAAGAAGATGTAGGCAGACTAAGAGTTAGTCAAGTGATGTTGCAAGCTACGATGGTTATAAACTCATTCTTGAATGGCATTAGCTACAACTAAATATTGCAGCTATTCACTCTTGAATATCACACAGATATAGACAGACACGCACATGGTTAGAGTATGTACTCCCTGTTTTTGTAATCTTTGTTCTTTCTTTTTTTGGTTAGTATGGATTATAAGGTCCACTTGGCACCCCAAATAATTTGCATAAACATATGCAATTACATACCACATGCCTTCCAGGCAATTAACTGGATAAAACAATAGATTTCTACAAATAAAAAAAAGATACAGCCTCTAACATGGCATGTATGAGGTTTTTCCATAATTGTCTCCTATGAAAGCCTCCATGTAATTAATCAATCCAGCTCTGGAACACTGATTCCAAACCCAGTTTGGAAGCTTGTGAAATATTAGCTAGGTATTAGCTATTTAATGTATTATCAAAATGCCTCTTATCCCCCTAACTGACAATATGCTTCTAGCAAGAAATTTCAACATGGCATTTCACTGTCTAAAAGTAAAACTTAAGATGCCTTCCGTCATTTTCTTGTATTACATAGGAAAGATTCCGACAAGTGCACACCTGTAACCCTAAACCACGAAAACCTATAGTCAAAGAGGCCAATTTCATGAATTGCCTAAAGAAAAGGAACAAAATCATGTCATAACTACTGTGACCAAGTGCTCCTTAGTTACTGAATTATTGTACTCCAAATTATTGGCACAGTACGCGTTAACTGCATGCCTACATGGCACCTTCACATATTCGGACTGCAGAATATGTTGATTCTCATTCATTGAAATTCACATTAAGCTAATTATCTCGGTGAAACCATTAATACAGCTATGCAATCTAAAAAACTACAATGAGATTTTCAACTAGGCGCCATACGTTCAACTGAAACTCATATGCATATCCGAATAGCTTTTTATTAAATATATACATACATGTGTGTGTGTGTGTGTGTTTACACACGGATTTAACCGATGAAAAATAAATATTATGCTTTCCTAATTAGTATATTTAAGAGCGACTGTTCAGGCACTAAGACCGAACAATATGAGCTCGGTCCCAGAAATGCATAAACAAGTACCACAACATATACATATATACTAATGAAAACAAATATGAGAAATATTACCAGGCCAAAAGCAGAAATTCAATGCGTCCAAGACAAACAAGTACTGAACAGAGAGCGGGCCATTGTCAAAATAGTGAATTCCTTCATAATTCCATTCCACTTTGGGAATAGAATCTTTCATACTTTCCGTAACTTTCTCAATGCCTGAATATATACATATATACATACACACACGCTCGTCTTCAAATACATTGAATAAAATCTAATTTCTCCCCAATATTTTGTTCCAAAGGGCGAAAAATTAAACTTAAAATCCATGCAGGAGTAATCTACTAAAGGAGAATGAAGGGACCTGAGAAATCAACGGTGACGTGAGAAGAGTGAGTGGCGACCCAAGCAGAGCTTGCCCTAACTTCTTCCATGGCCGCCTCGCCTTCTTTGTGAATATGTTCGAGAACAACAGTAATATGAATCTCTGGTTATATATAAACCACAGGGATTGAACCCTAATAACTGAAAATTTAATGGTGATGTCGGCAAAAGGACCACTGGCGGCGCTCATTCGAAGTTTCCCGCTTTGGTTTGTTTCTCGGTTAGTATTTAGTACACCCTTTTCTGGTCATTAATTTCCCGTCACGCCTCCCACGTGTGAATTGAAATGGACGACTATTTCTCCCACTTGTGAATTGAAATGGACGACCTTTTCTGCGATTTGTAGTACTGAAGATAATTTTTTTCGTCTGACTTTGTTATGTATTGTCATAAATGTGTAAAATTATAATTGCTTAACATATAATATTGAATAAAATTATAAATTTATGTATAATTATAATACATTTGATTAAATAAAATTATTAAAATGTCTCGTTTATTATACTTTTTTTTTTTTAAATGATATACATGTCAATAAATTTCATGACAAAATTAAATTACAACTAATGTGTAACTTTAAAACATAAATAAAACAAAAATATTTACATTTCTCTTTATTCTTACTTATTTCGTGTATTCGCGTACATTGATATTTTTTTTTGAAATAAATTTGTTGCTATGGTTTTCTATGAAGGAGTGTTAAGAATCCTATTGTACATGACAACAAATTTATGTTAATAAAAAGTATCGATGTAATATATCGTCATAATAAAGCTCTTAATAATTTTTTAAAATAAGTTTTTATTATACATAATAATAAATTTATATTAATAGAAAAATATCGTATACATTCACAATATATGTTATTTATTTTTAAAAAACCGATTTAAGTTGCATGCATAAAATGGTTGGTACTCTGGGTAGGTATTGAATTCAATAGTAGCATCCACTGGCAGGCCATATCAATTTCTAAAGGTAACGTAAACCCCACGATGCCTCAAAATGAGTCAAATATTTGGGCCTGAAAATTTGTTCGTTCTTAGCTAGGACCCGTAATCTTTGAGTTTAAAATCTTACAAAAATTGAAATATAATATGAACTAAAATTAAATATATAAATAATTAATACAAGAGCGATATTAGAATATGACATGTTATCAAATCTAATGGTCGAAATGATATTAATTTATCACTATAAATTGGAGAATATATTATAAAATTTGACTGATATTAGTGGAGATGACAGAGAGAAATTCTAAACAAATATTTAGTTATTGAAAATAACAGTTATTGAATAATTTTCAATAATTAAATAACCATGTTTTACTAAATGGATGGAAATGACATAATATGCCAATTTTCTATTACCAATAATCAAATACCTAGTAATTTATGTTTAGGTGAGTATCTATCATAACCTATGACAAACACTCCTTAAGAATTTTTAGAATATATTTGGGAACTTTATTTTTAAGTTCTGAAACTCTAGGCAGAATTTAAAACAACACAAAGAAAAAGGTTATCTAAATAATAAATTATCGTAATTCTTTGGGATTATTATTTAAATTTTAGGAAAATATATAATTTATTATAAGAAACCTTCACATAGAGGTTGATAATGTCTTAAAAAACAAGTATATATGAAGAATAAAATCATTTTAACATTGAATTAACTATTTGATACCAGTGTTTTCATATAATAACTTAGACATACACAAACGGGTTATTTGACCTATCAGATTTGATAATTGATCATGTCAGGGCAAACATATAACCAAAATTGACAAGATTAGACCAAGTCAGGGCAAGCCTGTGCCTAAAATTGACAAAGCCAAACCAGATCAGGCTTTTATGGCCAATATCATGGCCTAATAATGCCTGTTCGCAAGATTCAAGGGCAGGTGAGTCTGATTTAGTCTACTCCCTTTTTTTAAAACTTTTAATTTTAAATATTATATATTAAAAGTAAAAGTTAAAAAATATAAACTAATAAAAGTTATAATGATTAAATTATGAAAATAAAAATTTAAATGAATATGTATATTAATTAAATGTATGTGCAAGAAATTCAAAATGAATAATTAAAATTTTAAACTTCATTGATATATTAAAATAAACTAATGTATTATAAAAATGAATAAGTAAAACTTAAACTTCTTTAATGAATAATTAAAATTTTAAAAATTACAAATAACTTAAACGATAATAAATATTGGATAAACTGGAGGCTCAAAGAAACGGACTAAGCTAGAATTGCCACTAAAATGGACCAGGTAAGATCATAAGATAGACTAGCCCAAACCAGGCCTCAAATATGGCTCAATGTAGGCTTTTCTCAGGTCAAATCAAATAAATGGATCAAACTGTAATCTTTTTACAGTCTACAGATTGGAGCAGACCAAGTTTTGATCAAGACATGTCTTGACTAAGCTAAACCGAATATATACCCAAATTAGATACCAGATCTCAGGCTTTTTGTACATGCCTAAATAACCTAACATTTGGTGGCCGTAAACATTATTCATTGAACAACTTTTACTTAAATGGGAGCAACACTTAACTATCACCTTGACTTTGACTAATGAGAAAATTGCCTATACAGTATTAATAATTATGTATATGGATTATATATAAAAAGTTGTGTACAAATATTAGAATCCATTTATACAATAAAATATCTAAAAATTTAATTGATAGGTTTCACTTTTTATTATATATTTATACAAATTTGTGTGTATAATGTAAACACGTAGAACTACTCGTACAGTATAACCCCTCGCGAGCTTGGATGGGCCATGGCGCGCGCCACAATCCATCCGTCCCACAGATCCTGGTTGGGCCTACGAGCTGCATTAAGCATGTGAGCCAATTTTTGAACGTTAAGGCTATACGCGTTACTTGTTCCATGCTATACTAGCCCGTCGGCGGATGCTGGATGAGGAAGAAAAAAGAGGCTCAAATCCGGCGTCTCCATCGAGTCATTGTTATATCTTATATGAACGAGGAAATCGCACGCGAGTGATAAAATCAGGAAAATGAGTTAGTGCCCGTTTGTCCAGCCATAAAAAACTTGATTATAAGATAATGAAATTTATTAAATTTGTTTTAAAGTGTTTAACTTGTACAACATTTTTATTGTATTTTCTTACATATATTTTATTGAATCACATGATACTTTTTTCAAGTGTTTAATTTGTACAATATTTTTATTCTATTTTCTTATATATATTTTATTGTATAAAGTAATTAATTCTTAAGAATCTATGAGCTTAATTTTTTTTTTTGGTAATCATATTATATTTATAAGAAAATTGGTATAAAACTATGTTATGTTACTAATGATAAATTTTAAATACAATTAACTTTTAATAAAAAAATGCAAGTAAGTTAAAAATTCTATAATAATAATTCATCAAATTGTAAGAAATTTTTGTTATAAATTCGTATTATTTAATATTATTAACAGATACATATAAGCAAAGTATATTAAAATTAATATTTTAATATTGTAAATTGAATACTTTTAGGTAAGATGATTCTTCAAAGAGAATTATTTCCTTATATATGCTTATATTATTTAAGTATTTATAAATTTTATTGAAACTAAAATAATTATATTTATATTTTATAAAATAACATATGAATATTATGAAAGATGTTATCATTAGTTTTTTGTAGGGAGAAAGTAAACTAGATCATCAAATTGCACCCTCTAATTTAAGTCTAAAATCAATATTCAATTCAAATTATTTTTATTTAAAACACTACAGATTATAAGCATAAAAATAATTTGTATTTGCTACAGTAAGACCCCGAATTTTATGAAATATAAAATTTAATTTTTCTTCATATATATTTTTCTGAAACAGTAAGTGGTTAAATCGATAAAGTTTAAAGTTAAGGATGTTATGTGCAAATTTTATCTTGTCGGACAATATTCGTTTTGTCGGGGAATATTCGGGCCGTACGACGGCGCCGAAATAACAAATTATTGGTGGACCCCACAACGGAATAATTGTCGGATATAGAAAACGACAGAAGTAACCTTTTTAAATAAAAATAGTCAACGGTGTTAACTGTTAAAATACCGATGATAAAAGAATAGTAGCATACGGTAATTTATGGTATTTTATTGTAGCACACGGTATTCTACAGTAGCACACGGTATTGCACAGTGTCTCGTATTATTGATCTGATAATTGACACCGTAACTGTTACGCATCATTTCATCAATAATTGTCACTGTATAATATTTTATATTATCAATTCAATTATTGTTGCTACACAGTATTTTGCATTATTGATTCAATAATTGTCATTACACTGTATTTCATATCATCGAGTCAATAATTGTTGGTGCACTGTAGTTTAAAATTATTGAATCTAATAATTGTCACAGTAGCAAATACACTATAATTTATATTATTAAATTAATAAAAATATGTAACGTATTTCTTACATTATTGTAGTAACATTATTTTATATGTTGGACTCACAGGAAGAATAAATAAATAAATAAAAAATAAAATAATTAATTTTACTATTTGAAATAGTAACGTGAATAGTAAGTGAATAGTAAGAAACATGTGGGGCCCACACGAAATGTGAGAAATGTGAGAATTTGCTGAAGAGTTGGTGGAGGCTGCTGCGCAGCCTCTGCTGAATTTTTTTTTATTTCACCTACCGCGCATAGTAACTTCTTTTCTCCTATAAATAGCTTGTTCAGCTGAATAGAAAAATCACACCTAAAACATAGAATTTTTCTATAAGAATTTTATGAGTTTTCTCTGAGAATAGTAAGGTTATTTTGAGAGTTTGAAAGCCAAAAGGAGTGCAGAAATTTTTCAAGTTGATCAACCTCATTTAAATCAATATCCAGTCACGTGTTAAGGTAAGGAATATCATTCTTTTCACACTCTTAAATTTATTACGGTAAGGGGTATCACTCTTTTCATCATCATAAATGGATATTATTTTATTTCTTACTTGAAGGGGTTATCATTCCTTGATTCTCGAAAATAATATCGTTTCTTTCTTGTGCCATTTATTTTCATGTATTAAATTGTGGGAATAACCTTACGGCGCGGTTTACCGCCTGTTGGTGAATAACCTTTTGTATTCATTCCTTATTAATCTTTGAGAATAACCTTACGGTGCGGATTATCGCCTGTTTGGTGAATAACTCTTCGTATTCAAATTGATGGAAATAACCTTACGGCGCGGATTATCGCCTGTTTGGTGAATAACTATTCGTATTCAAATTGATGGGAATAACCTTACGGTGCGGATTATCGTCTGTTGGTGAATAACCCTTTTTATTTGTCTCGTGTGGAAATAATTTGTCTACACGAATTATCACATGACACTTTTATTCCATATTCGTAAGTGATATCATTTTCCTTTATACTCATAAGGGATACCATCTTTTTCATCTTCCATTATTCAAACTTACTATGGTAAGGGATATTAATTCCCTTCACCTTTTGTTAATCAAACCTACTACGGTAAGAGATATTATTTTCTTTCATACTCCTAAATCGAAACTTATTATGGAACTATTGCTTCTATAATTCCTGAAAATATTATATGTTCCATAATAGTTGAACTTCATTATTTCAACTGAACCTTCCTATTTACGTGAACCTTTCTATTGAACTGTAACCGTTATTCTGAACTGTGGATCTTGAATATCATTTTTAAATTTCACTCCACATCATGTTGACAATTTGGACATTATTTGAATCTGCACAAAGTAAACTTCTGATACTTATTGTGTATCCTGTTCTTCTGTTCATCATTTGTATCACTGTTATTTATATTAATCATCAAGAATCAAGCTGTTGTGAATATCTGTGGCCGGGGGCACAGATGTGATATAATTGTTGAACAGATGATAGGTTAAAGGCGATATACTAGGTTAAAGGCGATACAGCTGTTCGGTGTCTTTTATGACACGTGGTTAATGTTCTCTTTGGCCCGTAGTGCAAAGATGAACTGTTGATTGGTATGATTATGACCAAAGGCTGAATCTGGTATAATCATGACCGTTGGTGTTATATTGAATGTCTTTGGCCCGTAGTGCAAAGATGAACTGTTGATCTGCATGATTATGACCAGGAACTGTGAAGTTGTATTATTTTGACTAATGGTATTTCAGATGATAAAAGTTGATGATATTTTTACTAAAAAGAGAAGCGAGTGGACATTATAGTCTGCATTATTCTTCTAATAGATTGCTCATTCCGCTGCTATTATTGATCTGAACGTTGTTTAAGAATTTAACTGCAGTTTTTGATATAAACCTTGTAGTCTATTGTATTCTATCAAGAACTCAACTGTTGAAGGCTAATGATAAATTATTCGTCATTATCTTAGTCATGATATTTCTTACTGGGCTATTTGAGCTCACCCTTTCTTTTGTTCCATTGTTTTCAACAGGAGATGAAAACGTAACGGGGTCTAGCCGGGGGATGGAGTGAGAGTCCGAGGAATAGCTATCCTTGTGACGCCCCCAAATCTGGGCCCACACAGCCCAAACTTGAGTCGTCAAAAGACTACAACAAAATTATTACAACAAAGCACAACGTACAACAATACAGTGTATAATAATACACAACTAAGTCTTCACTATTATTGCCACACTATTTTACAAAACGTGAAGACAATGATAACTATTCCTCGGACCCTCACTCCATTCCCCGGCTAGACCCTGTTATGTTTTCATCTCCTGTTGAAAAACAATGGAACAAAAGAAAGGGTGAGCTCAAATAGCCCAGTAAAGAATATCATGACTAAGATAATGACGAATAAATTATCATTAGTCTTCAACAGCTGAGTTCTTGATAGAATACAATAGACTACAAGGTTTATATCAAAAACTGCAGTTAAATTCTTAAACAACGTTCAGATCAATAATAGCAGCGGAATGAGTAATCTATTAGAAGAATAATGCAGACTATAATGTCCACTCGGTTCTCTTTTTAGGAAAAACATCATCAACTTTTATCATCTGAAATATCATTAGTCAAGATAATACAAATTCACAGTTCCTGATCATAATCATGCAGATCAACAGTTCATCTTTGCACTACGGGCCAAAGACATTCAATATAACACCAACGGTCATGATTATACCAGATTCAGCCTTTGGTCATAATCATACCAAACAACAGTTCATCTTTGCACTACGGGCCAAAGAGAACATTCACCACGTGCCATAAAAGACACCGAACAGATGTATCGCCTTTAACCTATTATATCGCCTTTAACCTATCATCTGTTCAACAAATATATCACATCTGTGCCCCCGGCCACAAATATTCACAATAACTTGATTTTTGGATGATTAGAATGATATAAATGATGAACAGAAGAAATAGGATAACAATAAGTATCGGAAGTTTACTTTGTACAGATTCAAATAATGTCCAAATTGTCAACATGATGTGGAGTGAAATTCAAGATCCACAGTTCAGAATAACGGTTACAATTCAATAGAAAGGTTCACGTAAATAGGAAGGTTCAGTTGAAATAATGAAGTTCAACTATTATGGAACATATAATATTTTCAGGAATTATAGAAGCAATAGTTCCATAATAAATTTCGATTTAGGAGTATGAAAGAAAATAATATCCCTTACCGTAGCAGGTTTGATTAACAAAAGGTGAAGGAAATTAATACAAGGGTTATTCACCAACAGGCGGCAATCCGCTCCGTAAGGTTATTCCCACAATTTAATAAAATTTGAGTACAAAGAGTTATTCACCAAACAGGCGGCAATCCGCTCCGTAAGGTTATTCTCAGAGATTAATAATGAATGAATACGAAAGGTTATTCACCAACAGGCGGCAATCCGCTCCGTAAGGTTATTCCCACAATTTAATAGAATTTGAGTACAAAGAGTTATTCACCAAACAGGCGGCAATCCGCTCCGTAAGGTTATTCTCAGAGATTAATAATGAATGAATACGAAAGGTTATCACCAACAGGCGGCAATCCGCTCCGTAAGGTTATTCCCACAATTTAATACATGGAAATAAAAGGCACGTCTTATGAGTAAGGAAGAAACAATATTATTATCGAGAATCAAATAATGATAATCCCTTACCATAGTATGTTTGAATAATGGAAGATGAAAAAGATGGTATCCCTTACCGTAACACGTGACTGGATATTGATTTAAATGAGGTTGATTAACTTGAACAGTACACGTATACTTATAGATCTTCACAAATACTCAAGATGACTTAAGCACACTTAGAGAGAACTTTCACAAGAAGTATTTAGAGAGAGAAAGAAAGAACAAGTAAGGAAGTTTATGAAAAATCCTTAAGTTAAGGCTTCTATTTATAGCCAAAAATCTTATCATTTATTTAATCTAAACCATTCATTTAAAGATCATCTTTTAATCTACACCATCCATTTCAAATATTATATTATCTTTAATCTACACCATTCATTTCATATCACCTAATAATCACCTAACTTTATATTATAAACAAATCAATTTAATTATTCAACAATAATTTACACTTTAATCTACACCATTCATTTCATATCACCTAATAATCAACTAACTTTATATTATAAACAAATCAATTCAATTATTCAACAATAATTCACACTTTAATCTACACCATTCATTTCATATCACCTAATAATCACCTAACTTTATATTATAAACAAATAACTTTATCAATTCAATTATTATGACTAATTGTTATAAATACAGTATAGTTAGCTCTTAGATATCAAGTCAATAAATTAATGAAATACAACTGTTTAAATAATATCATAATAGAGATAACAATAATGTAAAATAAAGCATACGTTACTGTGTAATGACAATTATTGATTCAATAATGTGAATTACTGTGCATATGTTACTGTGACAATTATTAGGTTCAATAATTTTAAAAACAGTGCAACAACAATTATTGACTCAATGATATAAAATACAGTGTAATGACAATTATTAAATCAATAATGCAAAATACTGTGTAACAACAATTATTGAATTGATAATATAAAATATTATGCAGTGACAATTATCGATGAAATGATGCGTAACAGTTACGGTGTCAATTATCAGACCAATAATATGACACACTATGCAATACCGTGTGTTACTGTAGAGTACCGTGTGCTACAGAAAATACCATAAACTACCGTATGCTACTATTCTTTTATCACCGGTATTTTAACAGTTCCGTTGACTATTTTTATTTAAAAAGGTTACTTCTGTCGTTTTCTATATCCGACAAATATTCCGTTGTGGGGTCCACCAATAATTTATTATTTCGGCGCCGTCGTACGGCACGAATATTCCCCGACCAAACGAATATTCCCCGACAAAGCGAATATTGTCCGACAAAATAAAATTTGCACATAACATCCTTAACTTTCAACTTTATCGATTTAACCACTTACTGTTTCAAAAAAAATATATATATGAAGAAAAATTAAATTTTGTATTTCATAAAATTCGGGGTCTTACAACCTCCCCTCCTTATGAAATTTCGTCCCCGAAATTGACGTACCTGACATATCGAAGAGGTAAGGATACTTAGATTTCATCTCAGATTCTAGCTCCCAGGTCATTTCCTCAGTATCTTGGTTTCTCCATAAAACCTTAACTTGAGGTATAACCTTTGAGCGTAGGATCTGCTCCTTCTTATCCAGGATCTTAACAGGTACCTCCTCGTATGTTAAATCCTCTGCTATAACGTCTGGTTCTAACTCAATGACGTGGTTTGGGTCCTTCACATATTCACGTAACATAGATATGTGAAAAACGTTATGGATGCGAGACATACTTGGTGGTAAGGCTAGTCTGTAGTGTAAGACCCCAAATTTTATGAAATATAAAATTTAATTTTTCTTCATATATATATATTTTTTTTTTCATGAAACAGTAAGTGGTTAAATTGACGAAATTGAAAGTTAAGGATGTTATGTGCAAATTTTATTTTGTCGGACAATATTCGCTTTGTCAGGGAATATTCGGGCCGTACAACGGCGCCGAAATAACAAATTATTTGTGGACCCCACAACGGAATATTTGTCGGATATAGAAAACGACAGAAGTAACATTTTTAAATAAAAATAGTCAACGGTGTTAACTGTTAAAATACAGGTGATAAAAGAATAGTAGCATACGGTAATTTATGGTATTTTATGTAGCACACGGTACTCTACAGTGGCACACGGTATTGCACAGTGTCTCATATTATTGACACCGTAACTGTTACGCATCATTTCATCGATAATTGTCACTGCATAATATTTTATATTATCAATTCAATTATTGTTGCTACACAGTATTTTGCATTATTAATTTAATAATTGTCATTACACTGTATTTTATATCATTGAGTCAATAATTGTTGCTGTACTGTTTTTAAAATTATTGAACCTAATAATTGTCACAGTAGCAAATATACTGTAATTTATATTATTAAATTAATAAAAATATGTAACGTGTTTCTTACATTATTGTGGTAACATTATTTTATATGTTGGACTCACAGGAAGAATAAATAAATAAATAAATAAAAAATAAAATAATTAATTTTACTATTTGTAATAGTAACGTGAATAGTGACGTGAATAGTAACGTGAATAGTAAGAAACATGTGGGACCCATGTGGGGCCCACATGAGAAATGAATTGCAAATTGAAAATGTGCTGAAGAAAAGTTTGGTGAAGCAGCCAGCGGCTGCTGATTTCTTTGACTGGCGTGTTGTTCACCTACCACGCATAGTAACCTCTTTTCTCTTATAAATAGCTTGTTCAGCTAAATAGAAAAATCACACCTAAAACATAAAATTTTTCTATAAGAATTTTATGAGTTTTCTGTGAGAATAGTAAGCTTATTTTGAGTGTTTGAAAGCCAAAAGGAGTGCAGAAAATTTTCAAGTAAGTCTTTTATTAAAGAGTAGTAATTTCATAAATTCTTATTTTTCGCGGTATTCACAAATCTTCCTTTAGAAGACTCTTCTTTGAGAAGATTCATTTTTAAAAGCTTTCTTTGGAAGATTTATTTTGAAATATTATTTTAAAAACTATTTTAAAGTAGTTATATTATACTACAAAAATTATATTAAATATATATAATTTTGATAGTTCATATTATACGAGTTATCATACACTTTGAAATTTATATGTGGTAATTACTAATTTTATTATAAATATATAGGTTGATCAATCTCATTTTTATCAATATCCAGTCACCAGATAAGGTAAGAAATGTCAATTTTTTTTTTACACTCTTGAACTTGCTACGGTAAGGGATATTATTTTCTTTCATACTCCTAAATCGAAACTTATTATGGAATTATTGCTTCTATAATTCCTGAAAATATTATATGTTCCATAATAGTTGAACTTCATTATTTCAACTGAACCTTCCTATTTTCTGAACCTTTCTATTGAACTGTAACCGTTATTCTGAACTGTGGATCTTGAATATCCTTTTTAAATTTCACTCCACATCATGTTGACAATTTGGACATTATTTGAATCTGCACAAAGTAAACTTTCGATATTTATTGTTTATCCTATGTTCTTCTGTTCATCAATTGTCTCACTATCATTTGAACTAATCTTCAAGAATCAAGCTGTTGTGAACATCTGTGGCCGGGGGCACAGATGTGATATATTTGTTGAACAGATGATAGGTTAAAGGCGATATAATAGGTTAAAGGCGATACATCTGTTCGGTGTCTTTTATGGCACGTGGTGAATGTTCTCTTTGGCCCGTAGTGCAAAGATGAACTGTTGATTGGTATGATTATGACCAAAGGCTGAATCTGGTATAATCATGACCGTTGGTATTATATTGAAAGTTCTCTTTGGCCCGTAGTGCATAGATGAACTGTTGTTTGGTATGATTATGACCAAATGCTGAATCTGGTTTAATCACGACCGCTGGTACTATCTGTGGCCGGGGGCACAGATGCGATATATTTGTTAAACAGATGTTAGGTTAAAAGCGATATAATAGGTTAAAGGCGATACATCTGTTCGGTGCCTTTTATGGCATATATTGAAAGTTCTCTTTGGCCCGTAGTGCATAGATGAACTGTTGATTTGCATGATTATGACTAGGAACTGTGAATTTATATTATCATGACTAATGGTATTTCAGGTGATAAAAGTTGATGATGTTTTTACTAAAAAGAGAAGCGAGTGGACATTATAGTCTACATTATTCTTCTAATAGATTGCTCATTCCGCTGCTATTATTGATCTGAACGTTGTTTAACAATTTAACTGCAGTTTCTGATATAAACCTTGTAGTCTGTTGTATTCTATCAGGAACTCAACTGTTGAAGGCTAATGATAATTTATTCGTCATTATCTTAGTCATGATATTTCTTACTGGGCTATTTGAGCTCACCCTTTTGTTCCATTATTTTTCAACAGGAGATGAGAACGTAACGGGGTCTAGCTGAGGGATGGAGTGAGAGTCCGAGGAATAGCTATCGTCGTCTTCACGTGTTGTAAAATAGTGTGGCAATAATAGTGAAGACTTAGTTGTGTATTATTATACACTGTATTGTTGTACGTTGTGCTTTGTTGTAATAATTTTGTTGTAGTCTTTTGACGACTCAAGTTTGGGCTGTGTAGGCCTAGATTTGGGGGCGTCACATGTAGGCTACGGTTCCTATTCGATCGAGGATTTCAAATGGGCCAATAAATCGAGGGTTAAGCTTTCCTCTCTTTCCGAATCTCGTAACCCCTTTCCGTGGAGAAACACGTAAGAATACATGATCTCCGACGTTGAAACTTTCGTCTCTCCGATGAAGATCATCATAACTCTTTTGTCGTTCTTGTGCGGTCTGTATTCGTTGTCGGATCATTTGGATCTTTTCGGTCGTCAAGCGTACCAACTCGGGTCCCAACAATTTTGCTTCTCCTACCTCATTCCAACATATTGGAGAGCGACACTTCCTTCCATACAAAGCCTCGAATGGAACCATGCCTATGCTTGCTTGGTAACTGTTGTTGTAAGAAAATTCCACCAATGGCAAGTATTTATCCCAACTTCCTTTGAAGTCTAATACACAAAGTCTCAAAAGATCTTCGAGGGTCTGGATCGTCCTTTCCGATTGTCCGTCCGTTTGAGGATGGTATGCAGAACTAAAACGTAGTTCAGTGCCCATAGCTTTTTGTAGACTGATCCAAAAGCGTGAAGTGAATCTAGGATCTCGATCAGAAACTATGGAAACTGGCATGCCATGCAATCTCACGATCTCATTTATGTACATACCGGCAAGACGTTCAAGTGAAAAGTTTTCTCGTATAGGCAAGAAATGAGCAGATTTGGTCAATCTATCTACGATGACCCAAATTGCATCTAAGCCTTGAGAAACTTTGGGAAGACCCGTCACGAAATCCATATTGATGTGTTCCCACTTCCATTCGGGAACCTCAAGTGGTTGTAATGGACCCTTAGGTACTTGATGCTCTGCCTTGACACGTTGACAAGTTAGGCACCTTGAGATAAACTCTGCAATCTCTCTTTTCATATTGTTCCACCAAAATGTATGTCGAAGATCTCGATACATCTTGGTACCTCCTGGGTGGATTGCAAACGGCGTGTTGTGTGCCTCCATCATGATTTTATGCTTTAATTCAGGATCGTTAGGAACACAGAGTCGAGAGTTGACTCGAAGTATTCCTTTCTCGTCGATTCTTGCTTCGGGAATGACACCTTCTTGTACTTTCTTTATCATGTTTATCAGTTCCGGATCGGTAGCTTGAGCAGCTTTAATTTTATCGATTAAAGTTGGTTCTACTCGCACGTGAGCAATCTTCGAGCGGGTCCCTGGTGTCTTTAGCTCTATCTCCATCTTTTGCAAGTCGTACAAAATACACTTTTGTGTTGTCAGCAGTGCACTTGTACTTGCATAAGATTTTCTGCTCAAAGCGTCAGCTACAACGTTCGCCTTTCCCGGGTGATACTGGATTGTGTGGTCATAATCCTTTAACAGCTCAAGCCAACGTCGTTGTCGCATGTTGAGTTCCTTCTGGGTGAAGAAATACTTGAGACTTTTATGATCCGTATAGATATCCACTTTTTCTCCGTACAAGTAGTGTCTCCAGATCTTCAACGCGAAAACGACTGCTGCCAACTCTAGATCATGAGTAGGATAATTTTTCTCATAATCTTTGAGTTGTCGAGAGGCGTAGGCTATAACCTTTCCATGTTGCATAAGGACACAGCCTAGACCTTTGCCAGAAGCATCGCTGTAGATAACAAATTCTCCTGATCCTGATGGTATGGTCAGAACAGGAGCTGAAACCAGTCTCTTCTTGAGTTCTTGAAAACTTTTCTCGCATTCCTCGCTCCATATGAATTTTGTGCTTTTCCGAGTAAGCTGCGTTAATGGAGTGGCGATTCGAGAAAATCCTTCTACGAATCTCCGATAATAACCAGCTAGACCCAGAAAACTTCGGACTTCGGTTACTGTTTTGGGTTGTTCCCAATTTAGTACCGTTTCAATCTTCGCAGGATCGACTGATATTCCTTGACTAGAAATCACATGCCCAAGAAACGCGACCTCCTCAAGCCAGAACTCACATTTCTTCAACTTGGCATATAATTTGTTGTCACGGAGCTTTTGTAGTATCAATCTCAGGTGTTGTTCATGATCCTCGCGACTCTTGGAGTATATGAGGATGTCATCAATAAAGACAATCACAAAATGATCCAAATGTTCCTTGAATATCCGGTTCATCATGTCCATGAAAGCTGCAGGAGCATTAGTTAGTCCAAAAGGCATGACTAATAACTCATAATGCCCATAACGAGTTCTGAAAGCAGTCTTTGGAATGTCCTCAGCTTTAACCTTTAACTGATGATATCCAGAACGGAGATCAATCTTTGAGAAATGTTGAGCGCCTTGCAATTGATCAAACATGTCATCAATCCGAGGTAACGGGTACCTGTTCTTGATGGTGACATGGTTCAATTCTCGGTAGTCAATGCACAATCTCATACTCCCGTCTTTCTTCTTCACAAATAGAACAGGAGCACCCCAAGGTGATGCACTCGGACGAATGAAACCGGTATCCAACAATTCCTGTAGTTGGACTTTTAACTCTTGAAGTTCAATGGGAGCCATTCGGTAGGGAGCTTTGGAAATGGGCTTGGTACCGGGTTCAAGATCAATATAAAAATCAATTTCACGGTTTGGGGGTAAGCCAGGAAGTTCTTCAGGAAAAACGTCAGGAAACTCATTAACAATGGGAATATCATTCAAGTTTGACGTATTTTTGTTCAAATCAGTGACATGAGCTAAAAAGGCTTGACATCCGTTTTTCAATAAACGAATGACTTTATGGCTAGAAATAACAGTTATAGATTTCAATGGTTTAGTTGCTTGAATTTGCATGACAGGTTGATTAGGAATATGAAAACTAATAATCTTATGAAAACAATCAATTTTAGCATGATGGGTAGTCAACCAATCAATTCCTAAAATCACATCAAATTCATGCATCTCCAAAGAAATAAGGTCAACAGGTAATGTGAGGTTGTTGATTTGAACTAGGCAAGATTTATAGACAGTAGATGTAATGGTCATTTCTCCTAATGGGGTTTCAACTGATAAGTCAAAGTCCAAATTTTCAGGAGTTAAGTTTAAACGCTGAGCACATGCAGGTGAGATAAAAGAATGGGTAGAGCCAGTATCTAACAAAGCGTAGACTTCACGAGAATTTATGAATAGCTTACCGGTTATCACCTCGTTCGAGTTTCGCGCCATTTGGGATGTCACAACAAAAGCTCTCCCTTGAACTACAGATTTTCCCTTATCCGCGCTAGCTTTTGGTATCATCATTGCAGCTGGACTTGATTTTGTGGCAGGACAGAACCGCGCAAGATGACCCTCTTTCCCACAACTGTAGCACTTTTTGGACTGCAGTGTACAGTTTGGACTGATGTGACCTTCCTGACCACACCTATAGCATCTCACTGGTGGTCGATCTTCTCCCCTTGAAACTGGGGTCGGTGCTGGTGTTGGTACTGGTGCTGGTGCCCTTCCATAATTATTATGGAATCTCTTTCTTTTGAAATTGTTCCCACTAGATTCTCCTCTTCTGTTATTTGGTATGGAATTACCACCGAAGTGTTGGTTACCTCCTCGATGGTTCTCGTTCCTGTGGTTGTTGTCACTCCTTTCTCTATGTTGATCATTAACTCTTGGCTGCAATGTTTCATCTGTTTGCTCCACCCTTTGAGCCCTATCTACAACATCTGAATACAAACTAAATTTATGAGAGCTAAGTTGTTGACGAATTTTGAATCTCAAACCTCTTAGGAACATCCGACTCATTCGTGCTTCGTCATCCACAAGATGGGTGGCAAAGCGAGATAACTCGGCAAACTTGGCTTCATATTGGGAGACTGTCATGTTTCCCTGCTCCAGCTTAATGAATTCCACCTCTTTCATATGGCGGATGCTTTCTGGGAAATACTTCTCGTTAAACAGTTCTTCGAATTCTGTCCAAGACATTTCGAGTGCTGAAGGTTGGATACGTTTTACCGCTTCCCACCAATGGTCCGCCTCACCTCGTAACATAAAAGTGGCAAATGGCACCTTCTGATCATCAGCGCATAGTAAGACATCAAGTATTTTTGTCGTCTGCTTTAGCCATGCCTCCGCTTTGAGTGGGTCAGGCTTCCCGTGGAATTCAGGTGGTCCTAATTCTTTAAATTGCTTAACAGTGACCATCCTCAAATTGCCAGCGTTTCTACCGTTATTATTGACTGGATTTCCTCTTCCTTGATTCTGTATGAACTGCATGAAATTCCTAAAGAATCCATCGTTCATCATGTTATCAGGAACATTATTTCCTGAGTTGGCAGGAGGATTGTTTGGGGCCTCTTGATTCTCGGCTACATTTGCTTCGGGTATTCCATAGTTAACCTCTTGATTTTCAGATGTCATACTTAACTGTGGTCACAAAATAAATGTTAGTTCAAATAAACTGACTCATCACTTCATGTTCCTACATTCAAATCGACTCATTAGATAATAAAATCTATTTTAGGTAGGACACAGTAGTGACTGATTCTACTCGTCTCTCCCCTCCTAGTTCTACCCCAGATCTCCATTAAAGACCATATCCCTAAGCTCTGATGCCAACTGTGACGCCCCCAAATCTGGGCCCACACAGCCCAAACTTGAGTCGTCAAAAGACTACAACAAAATTATTACAACAAAGCACAACGTACAACAATACAGTGTATAATAATACACAACTAAGTCTTCACTATTATTGCCACACTATTTTACAAAACGTGAAGACTATGATAACTATTCCTCGGACCCTCACTCCATTCCCCGGCTAGACCCTGTTATGTTTTCATCTCCTGTTGAAAAACAATGGAACAAAAGAAAGGGTGAGCTCAAATAGCCCAGTAAAGAATATCATGACTAAGATAATGACGAATAAATTATCATTAGTCTTCAACAGCTGAGTTCTTGATAGAATACAATAGACTACAAGGTTTATATCAAAAACTGCAGTTAAATTCTTAAACAACGTTCAGATCAATAATAGCAGCGGAATGAGTAATCTATTAGAAGAATAATGCAGACTATAATGTCCACTCGGTTCTCTTTTTAGGAAAAACATCATCAACTTTTATCATCTGAAATATCATTAGTCAAGATAATACAAATTCACAGTTCCTGATCATAATCATGCAGATCAACAGTTCATCTTTGCACTACGGGCTAAAGACATTCAATATAACACCAACGGTCATGATTATACCAGATTCAGCCTTTGGTCATAATCATACCAAACAACAGTTCATCTTTGCACTACGGGCCAAAGAGAACATTCACCACGTGCCATAAAAGACACCGAACAGATGTATCGCCTTTAACCTATTATATCGCCTTTAACCTATCATATGTTCAACAAATATATCACATCTGTGCCCCCGGCCACAAATATTCACAATAACTTGATTTTTGGATGATTAGAATGATATAAATGATGAACAGAAGAAATAGGATAACAATAAGTATCGGAAGTTTACTTTGTACAGATTCAAATAATGTCCAAATTGTCAACATGATGTGGAGTGAAATTCAAGATCCACAGTTCAGAATAACGGTTACAATTCAATAGAAAGGTTCACGTAAATAGGAAGGTTCAGTTGAAATAATGAAGTTCAACTATTATGGAACATATAATATTTTCAGGAATTATAGAAGCAATAGTTCCATAATAAATTTCGATTTAGGAGTATGAAAGAAAATAATATCCCTTACCGTAGCAAGTTTGATTAACAAAAGGTGAAGAAAATTAATACAAGGGTTATTCACCAACAGGCGGCAATCCGCTCCGTAAGGTTATTCCCACAATTTAATAGAATTTGAGTACAAAGAGTTATTCACCAAACAGGCGGCAATCCGCTCCGTAAGGTTATTCTCAGAGATTAATAATGAATGAATACGAAAGGTTATTCACCAACAGGCGGCAATCCGCTCCGTAAGGTTATTCCCACAATTTAATAGAATTTGAGTACAAAGAGTTATTCACCAAACAGGCGGCAATCCGCTCCGTAAGGTTATTCTCAGAGATTAATAATGAATGAATACGAAAGGTTATTCACCAACAGGCGGCAATCCGCTCCGTAAGGTTATTCCCACAATTTAATACATGGAAATAAAAGGCACGTCTTATGAGTAAGGAAGAAACAATATTATTATCGAGAATCAAATAATGATAATCCCTTACCATAGTATGTTTGAATAATGGAAGATGAAAAAGATGGTATCCCTTACCGTAACACGTGACTGGATATTGATTTAAATGAGGTTGATTAACTTGAACAGTACACGTATACTTATAGATCTTCACAAATACTCAAGATGACTTAAGCACACTTATAGAGAACTTTCACAAGAAGTATTTAGAGAGAGAAAGAAAGAACAAGTAAGGAAGTTTATGAAAAATCCTTAAGTTAAGGCTTCTATTTATAGCCAAAAATCTTATCATTTATTTAATCTAAACCATTCATTTAAAGATCATCTTTTAATCTACACCATCCATTTCAAATATTATATTATCTTTAATCTACACCATTCATTTCATATCACCTAATAATCACCTAACTTTATATTATAAACAAATCAATTTAATTATTCAACAATAATTTACACTTTAATCTACACCATTCATTTCATATCACCTAATAATCACCTAACTTTATATTATAAACAAATCAATTCAATTATTCAACAATAATTCACACTTTAATCTACACCATTCATTTCATATCACCTAATAATCACCTAACTTTATATTATAAACAAATAACTTTATCAATTCAATTATTATGACTAATTGTTATAAATACAGCATAGTTAGCTCTTAGATATCAAGTCAATAAATTAATGAAATACAACTGTTTAAATAATATCATAATAGAGATAACAATAATGTAAAATAAAGCATACGTTACTGTGTAATGACAATTATTGATTCAATAATGTGAATTACTGTGCATATGTTACTGTGACAATTATTAGGTTCAATAATTTTAAAAACAGTGCAACAACAATTATTGACTCAATGATATAAAATACAGTGTAATGACAATTATTAAATCAATAATGCAAAATACTGTGTAACAACAATTATTGAATTGATAATATAAAATATTATGCAGTGACAATTATCGATGAAATGATGCGTAACAGTTACGGTGTCAATTATCAGACCAATAATATTAGACACTATGCAATACCGTGTGTTACTGTAGAGTACCGTGTGCTACAGAAAATACCATAAACTACCGTATGCTACTATTCTTTTATCACCGGTATTTTAACAGTTCCGTTGACTATTTTTATTTAAAAAGGTTACTTCTGTCGTTTTCTATATCCGACAAATATTCCGTTGTGGGGTCCACCAATAATTTATTATTTCGGCGCCGTCGTACGGCACGAATATTCCCCGACCAAACGAATATTCCCCGACAAAGCGAATATTGTCCGACAAAATAAAATTTGCACATAACATCCTTAACTTTCAACTTTATCGATTTAATCACTTACTGTTTCAAAAAAAATATATATATGAAGAAAAATTAAATTTTGTATTTCATAAAATTCGGGGTCTTACAATCCTAGTCTTCACGTGTTGTAAAATAGTGTGGCAATAATAGTGAAGACTTAGTTGTGTATTATTATACACTGTATTGTTGTACGTTGTGCTTTGTTGTAATAATTTTGTTGTAGTCTTTTGACGACTCAAGTTTGGGCTGTGTAGGCCTAGATTTGGGGGCGTCACAGTTGGTATCAGAGCTTAGGGATATGGTCTTTAATGGAGATCTGGGGTTAGAACTAGGAGGGGAGAGACGAATAGAATCAGTCACTAGTGCGTCCTACCTAAATTAGATTTTATTATCTAATTAGTTGATTTGAATATAGGGACATGAAGTGATGAGTCAGTTTATTTGAACTAACATCTATTTTGTGACCACAGTTAAGTATGGCATCTGGAAATCAGGAGGTTAACCACGGAGTACCCGAAGTGAATGTAGAGGCCACAAACAATTCTTCTACAAACTCAGAGTTGAATAATTTGCCTAAAGCAAAAATTATTTGTATCCGATCTAAAGAAGAAGAAGGTGAAAGTTCTACCGTCGTTCTTCCAAATTCGTTCTTTAAAGGATATCCGGAACTTGCGGAAATTGTTGCCTTTAATTTGCTCGACAGTTGGAAACATATCATCACCTGGTTATGCTCGATAACAAAGGATCAGAATATATGGACGTTTCATATAAGTCTTTGGGATTTATGGTGTTCGAGCTATGATTTTCAAGATTATTTAAAAATGATGTATCTATACTTTTGGGCGTTACAATTTAGAGGAATTCAGGTTAAGTTAGTCACTATCGTGGAAACTGTAGTCTATCGAAAATACTATTTTAATGGAAATCATTGGTACGCTACTACTGATGAAGTTGAAGAATCTGAGAAACAGTTCGTTAGAGAACTATTTCGTGGTATCCCCATGGTTGAAATACGTGAAGATCCGGATGAAGTATATGGGACTCGATTTGATGATGACAGCCTTGATGATCAAGAAATCGAATGAGGTGATGACCGGTAAGCTATTCATCAATTCTCGAGAAGTCTATGCCATGTTAGATATTGGCTCTATCCACTCTTTTATCTCACCTATATGTACTCAACGTTTAAATTTGCCTATTGAAAACTTAAATCTTGTCTTATCAGTTGAAATCTCATTGGGAGAAATACCTATTACATTTACTATCTATAAATCTTGCCTAGTTTAAATCAACAACCTCACATTACCTGTTGACCTTATTTCTTTGGAGATGCATGAATTTGATGTGATTTTAGGAATTGATTGGTTGACTACCCATCATGCTAAAATTGATTGTTTTCATAAGATTATTAGTTTTCATATTCCTAATCAACCTGTCATGCAAATTCAAGCAACTAAACCATTGAAATCTATAACTATTATTTCTAGCTATAAAGTCATTCGTTTATTGAAAAACGGATGTCAAGCCTTTTTAGCCCATGTCATTGATTTGAACAAAAACACGTCAAACTTGAATGATATTCCTATTGTTAATGAGTTCCTGACGTTTTTCCTGAGGAACTTCCTGGCTTATCCCCAAACCGAGAAATTGAATTCTGTATCGATCTTGAACCCGATACTAAACCTTTTTCCAAAGCTCAATACCAAATGGCTCCCATAGAACGCCAAGAGATGAAAGTTTGATTATTAGATATCGGTATCATTCGAGCGAGGAATGCGAGAAGAGTTTTCAAGAACTCAAGAGGAGACTTGTTTCAGCTCCTGTTCTGACCATTCCATCAGGATCAGGAGAATTTGTCATATACAGCGATGCTTCAGGCAAAGGTCTAGGTTGTGTCCTTATGCAACATGGAAATTTATAGCTTATGCCTCTCGACAACTCAAAGATTATGAGAAAAATTATCCTACTAGAGTTAGCAGCAGTCGTTTTCGCGTTGAAGATCTGGAGACACTACTTGTACGGAGAAAAAGTGGATATCTATACGGATCATAAAAGTCTCAAGTATTTCTTCACCCAGAAGGAACTCAACATGCGACAACGACGTTGGCTTGAGCTGTTGAAGGATTACGACCACACAATCCAGTATCACCCGGGAAAGGCAAACGTTGTAGCTGACGCTTTGAGCAGAAGATCTTATGCGAGTACAAGTGCACTGCTGACAACACAAAAGTGTATTTTGTACGACTTGCAAAAGATGGAGATACAGCTAAAGACACCAGGGACCCACTCGAAGATTGCTCACGTGCAAGTAGAACCGGCTTTAATCGATAAAATTAAAGCTGCGCAAGCTACCGATCCGGAACTGATGAACATGATAAAGAAAATACAAGAAGGTGCCATTCCCGAAGCAAGAATCGACGAGAAAGGAATACTTCGAGTCAACTCTCGACTCTGTGTTCCTAACGATCCTGAATTAAAGCATAAAATCATGATGGAGGCACACAACACGCCGTTTGTAATTCACCCAGGAGGTACCAAGATGTATCGAGATCTTCGACATACATTTTGGTGGAACAATATGAAAAGGGAGATTGCAGAGTTTATCTCAAGGTGCCTAACTTGTCAACGTGTCAAGGCAGAGCATCAAGTACCTAAGGGTCCATTACAACCACTTGAGGTTCGCGAATGGAAGTGGGAACACATCAATATGGATTTCGTGACGGGTCTTCCCAAAGTTTCTCAAGGCTTAGATGCAATTTGGGTCATCGTAGATAGATTGACCAAATCCGCTCATTTCTTGCCTATACGAGAAAACTTTTCACTTGAACGTCTTGCTGGTATGTACATAAATGAAATCGTGAGACTGCATGGCATGCCAGTTTCCATAGTTTCTGATCGAGATCCTAGATTCACTTCACGCTTTTGGATCAGTCTACAAAAAGCTATGGGCACTGAACTACGTTTTAGTTCTGCATACCATCCTCAAACGGACGGACAATCGGAAAGGACGATCCAGACCCTCGAAGATCTTTTGAGACTTTGTGTATTAGACTTCAAAGGAAGTTGGGATAAGTACTTGCCTTTGGTGGAATTTTCTTACAACAACAGTTACCAAGCAAGTATAGGCATGGCTCCATTCGAGGCTTTGTATGGAAGGAAGTGTCGCTCTCCAATATGTTGGAATGAGGTAGGAGAAGCAAAATTGTTGGGACCCGAGTTGGTACGCTTGACGACCGAAAAGATCCAAATGATCCGACAACGAATACAGACAGCACAAGAACGACAAAAGAGTTATGCTGATCTTCATCGGAGAGATGAGAGATTCAACGTCGGAGATCATGTATTCTTACGTGTTTCTCCATGGAAAGGAGTTACGAGATTCGGAAAGAGAGGAAAGCTTAACCCTTGATTTATTGGCCCATTTGAAATCCTCGATCGAGTAGGAACCGTAGCCTACAGACTAGCTTTACCACCAAGTATGTCTCGCATCCATAATGTTTTTCACATATCTATGTTACGTAAATATGTGAAGGACCCAAACTACGTCATTGAGTTAGAACCGGACGTTATAGAAGAGGATTTAACGTACGAGGAGGTACCTGTTAAGATCCTTGATAAGAAGGAGCAGATTCTACGCTCAAAGGTTATACCTCAAGTTAAGGTTTTATGGAGGAACCAAGATATTAAGGAAATGACCTGGGAGCTAGAATCCGAGATGAAATCTAAATATCCTTACCTCTTCGAAATGCCAGGTACGTCAATTTCGGGGACGAAATTTCATAAGGAGGGGAGGTTGTAAGACCCCGAATTTTATGAAATATAAAATTTAATTTTTCTTCATATATATTTTTCTGAAACAGTAAGTGGTTAAATCGATAAAGTTTAAAGTTAAGGATGTTATGTGCAAATTTTATCTTGTCGGACAATATTCGTTTTGTCGGGGAATATTCGGGTCGTACGACGGCGCCGAAATAACAAATTATTGGTGGACCCCACAACGGAATAATTGTCGGATATAGAAAACGACAGAAGTAACCTTTTTAAATAAAAATAGTCAACGGTGTTAACTGTTAAAATACCGATGATAAAAGAATAGTAGCATACGGTAATTTATGGTATTTTATTGTAGCACACGGTATTCTACAGTAGCACACGGTATTGCACAGTGTCTCGTATTATTGATCTGATAATTGACACCGTAACTGTTACGCATAATTTCATCAATAATTGTCACTGTATAATATTTTATATTATCAATTCAATTATTGTTGCTACACAGTATTTTGCATTATTGATTCAATAATTGTCATTACACTGTATTTCATATCATCGAGTCAATAATTGTTGGTGCACTATAGTTTAAAATTATTGAATCTAATAATTGTCACAGTAGCAAATACACTATAATTTATATTATTAAATTAATAAAAATATGTAACGTATTTCTTACATTATTGTAGTAACATTATTTTATATGTTGGACTCACAGGAAGAATAAATAAATAAATAAAAAATAAAATAATTAATTTTACTATTTGAAATAGTGACGTGAATAGTAAGAAACATGTGGGACCCACTGTGGGGCCCACACGAAATGTGAGAAATGTGAGAATTTGCTGAAGAGTTGGTGGAGGCTGCTGCGCAGCCTCTGCTGAATTTTTTTTTATTTCACCTACCGCGCATAGTAACTTCTTTTCTCCTATAAATAGCTTGTTCAGCTGAATAGAAAAATCACACCTAAAACATAGAATTTTTCTATAAGAATTTTATGAGTTTTCTCTGAGAATAGTAAGGTTATTTTGAGAGTTTGAAAGCCAAAAGGAGTGCAGAAATTTTTCAAGTTGATCAACCTCATTTAAATCAATATCCAGTCACGTGTTAAGGTAAGGAATATCATTCTTTTCACACTCTTAAATTTATTACGGTAAGGGGTATCACTCTTTTCATCATCATAAATGGATATTATTTTATTTCTTACTTGAAGGGATTATCATTCCTTGATTCTCGAAAATAATATCGTTTCTTTCTTGTGCCATTTATTTCCATGTATTAAATTGTGGGAATAACCTTACGGCGCGGTTTACCGCCTGTTGGTGAATAACCTTTTGTATTCATTCCTTATTAATCTTTGAGAATAACCTTACGGTGCGGATTATCGCCTGTTTGGTGAATAACTCTTCGTATTCAAATTGATGGAAATAACCTTACGGCGCGGATTATCGCTTGTTTGGTGAATAACTATTCGTATTCAAATTGATGGGAATAACCTTACGGTGCGGATTATCGTCTGTTGGTGAATAACCCTTTTTATTTGTCTCGTGTGGAAATAATTTGTCTACACGAATTATCACATGACACTTTTATTCCATATTCGTAAGTGATATCATTTTCCTTTATACTCATAAGGGATACCATCTTTTTCATCTTCCATTATTCAAACTTACTATGGTAAGGGATATTAATTCCCTTCACCTTTTGTTAATCAAACCTACTACGGTAAGGGATATTATTTTCTTTCATACTCCTAAATCGAAACTTATTATGGAACTATTGCTTCTATAATTCCTGAAAATATTATATGTTCCATAATAGTTGAACTTCATTATTTCAACTGAACCTTCCTATTTACGTGAACCTTTCTATTGAACTGTAACCGTTATTCTGAACTGTGGATCTTGAATATCATTTTTAAATTTCACTCCACATCATGTTGACAATTTGGACATTATTTGAATATGCACAAAGTAAACTTCTGATACTTATTGTGTATCCTGTTCTTCTGTTCATCATTTGTATCACTGTTTTATATTAATCATCAAGAATCAAGTTGTTGTGAATATCTGTGGCCGGGGGCACAGATGTGATATAATTGTTGAACAGATGATAGGTTAAAGGCGATATACTAGGTTAAAGGCGATACATCTGTTCGGTGTCTTTTATGGCACGTGGTTAATGTTCTCTTTGGCCCGTAGTGCAAAAATGAACTGTTGATTGGTATGATTATGACCAAAGGCTGAATCTGGTATAATCATGACCGTTGGTGTTATATTGAATGTCTTTGGCCCGTAGTGCAAAGATGAACTGTTGATCTGCATGATTATGACCAGGAACTGTGAAGTTGTATTATTTTGACTAATGGTATTTCAGATGATAAAAGTTGATGATATTTTTACTAAAAAGAGAAGCGAGTGGACATTATAGTCTGCATTATTCTTCTAATAGATTGCTCATTCCGCTGCTATTATTGATCTGAACGTTGTTTAAGAATTTAACTGCAGTTTTTGATATAAACCTTGTAGTCTATTGTATTCTATCAAGAACTCAACTGTTGAAGGCTAATGATAAATTATTCGTCATTATCTTAGTCATGATATTTGTTACTGGGCTATTTGAGCTCACCCTTTCTTTTGTTCCATTGTTTTCAACAGGAGATGAAAACGTAACGGGGTCTAGCCGGGGGATGGAGTGAGAGTCCGAGGAATAGCTATCCTAGTCTTCACGTGTTGTAAAATAGTGTGACAATAATAGTGAAGACTTAGTTGTGTATTATTATACACTGTATTGTTGTACGTTGTGCTTTGTTGTAATAATTTTGTTGTAGTCTTTTGACGACTCAAGTTTGGGCTGTGTAGGCCTAGATTTGGGGGCGTCACAGCTACACCTTTCATATTAAAATAATTTACACTTTAAATTTTAACACGAAAAATGAAAATTTATTCTTGAAATTAAAGGTACTTTTAAATAAAATAAAATTCATTACATTTTTCTTCTGAGCCTAAAATTATATTCAAGGTTCAATTTATGATTTAATAGGAGGAGGAATATGTCTACAACACTGATAATATCTTTCCAAGATATATGAATGCAAGTCAAAAATAGAATTATTAAAAAAAGATAGAAGAATATTAAAAGAATAAAAATGAAAAAGAGAAAATAACGAAGAAAAAAAAAGAAAAAGAGAAGGGAGAGGGATAAGAGAGAGACAGAGAACTGAATCCAGCCTATAGCTTCCGTTTGATGGCCGCAAGGCCTCTGAAACTCATAATATCCCACCACAACCATATTGGACTCTTGAGCCAGTTTCCACCTTCATTAAATCCAATAACAAAATCCCGTCACATCTCTTTCAGGGCCCGGCACTACCTCCCCACAAAATTTAGAAAGCCACAACAACTCCCCCCACAACCATCCCAACCACCGCCGCCGCCGTCGTCTCCGTCATATAAAAGCCTTCGGCCGACGCTTTCACAGCCTGAAACCCTGGCGCAGAAGATCGGCAAATCCATCCGCCATCCAGGCGCCCCTTCCAAGGCTAGGGTTTACTCCGACATTAATGTGATTCGTCCCAAGGATTACTGGGATTACGAGTCCGTCACCGTTCAATGGGGGTTAGCTATCTATCTATATATCTTTTTGATTGCGTGTAGTTGGTTTGATTGTGATTGATTATATGTATTGGTTATGTAGGGAGCAGGATGATTATGAGGTTGTGAGGAAAGTTGGGAGAGGAAAATACAGTGAGGTTTTCGAGGGCTTTCACTGCGGGAATAACGAGAAATGCATCATTAAGATTCTTAAGCCCGTTAAGAAGAAGAAAGTCAGTTCTTTTTCATTGTTTGCTTTATAAAATGCTGTTTTTGCTTACGAGAATATCAAGTCTCACACTAATTTAGAGGTCTACCTCAACAGAATTGCTGAAGCTCATATATCTATGGCATTTTTTTGTTGATAAGGGGTTTATTTGCAAATAACCCTTTTTTGAAATAAGATATTATAATGCTTAGTAGTCAAATAGTTCTTATAGCTACTTCAACTTCCAACAGTACATTTGCTACGAAAAAATGTAGTTGTTGCTGTGACATACTTCATCATTCCTATATTTTTGGGGCTGCCTTATTCGTATTTTGTGGCTTTAATGTTATGTATTTGTTTGCGAGCCAATCCTTTGTTAAGCTTTCTGCTTGTGATGGGTTTTTAGTTTTGGGCGATACTGTTGGCTTGCCCAATATAAAGTTACGAGTTTTGGTCGGTATCTCTAAATATATTAATGGGAATATGAATGTTTTTTTTGTGTATTACACTGTAAATCCTTTCCCCTGGTATTCATCTTGTAAAGTTGTGTTGGCAACAAGAATGCTAAGATCTGCATATGCTTTTAGAAAACTTGGCTGGTTTCATAAGCTTTGTATAACATTAGGTATTTTCTTCTTTTCTTTTCAAAGTCTTAAATATTATTCTTGTTTTGTAACACTATATTTGAATTGTTGGAAGACTTAATTTATTTGTCCTGCCTTGCAGATCAAGAGGGAGATAAAAATACTACAAAACCTCTGTGGCGGGCCAAATATTGTGAAATTGCTCGATATTGTTAGAGATCAGCAATCAAAGACTCCAAGTCTAATATTCGAATATGTGAATAATACCGATTTTAAAGTGCTTTATCCCATACTTTCTGACTTTGACATTCGGTATTATATCTATGAACTTCTCAAGGCAAGCCTCCAGCCTCCCATTATATTCGCATCTACAGTTGATAACATTTGATTATTACGACTTACATATGTTCATATTCTTCTGTCTTGTTTCCATGTTTTTACTGTCATGCATGATTGAAGCAAGTAGTCTACTTTATAATTTCAGTTTGATGTAATACTGTTCAGTTCAACATATTCTTAAAAACTATTTCTCTCCCAGTGCATGCACATAGGTCGCAGCCATGTTGGACAAGGGATGCGATATTTCTGCTATTGTTCAATATTACATAATGGTCTTTAATATTTATTTTGATAAAAGAGTGATAAAACAACTCAACATTTCCTTGGAAAACAAATTTTGTTTACAATGTGGATTCAGTAAGCCAGCTTTTACTAGAGGTTATTGCAAGTTCAGTGTATGTCCTCTGATTTGAAAATATTTTCACCCAAAATGTGTTTTTTATTTTCATTATTTTTACTTGTGCCTCTCTTAGATAAAACATATGTAGATTGTGTACTTCTGAAAGTTGTATATTGTTCAACTGTGAGACTTTAGGTGGACAAAGATTGTCAAGAGATATTAGAAGTTGTTGTTAGTGACTTATGGCTTTATGAATATCTAGAGGATGAATATTATTTTCTTCTAGTTGTTGGCTTTAAGAAGATATTAAGAGGCCGCAGTGTTAGGAGGGAGTTGAGTAGGGATGAATTTAAGACTTGGATTTACATTTGCATTATTGATTATATAGAATGTTTCAATTGGACAATGTAACTAGTTAGAATCCAAGGGAGTATCATGATAATTAGTCTCTAGTACTAGAATTCACTTATTGAATAGTTTCAGGCTTTTCCTAGAGCTCTTCTTGATTTATAAATACAAAAAATTACAAACACATGTAATATTGTTCAAGTGCTCCTTTGTTTTTGATTTTTTAGTCTACTGAGGGTGGACTTCTTGTTCCCCCATTTATTGTATCCTTTTTTTTTCTATTAATAAAATTTCTTCTTTTATCAAAAATATTACAAACATGTTTAGAAGTCAGGATGGGGATATTGTTGTTATCAGTACACCTCTCTGTAGTCTGTATAACCTTAATCAAATTTATTTGGCTTCCGCTAGGGATCTTGGTTAGTGTTATGGCAAGAATAAATATTCTAAACTGCTGTCATTTGAATTGGAGTTCGAAAAAGGACTTTAGAGAAATAGGTCAATGCCGTCAATGGTGTTGTACTTCAAAGCCAGGAGAGGCTTATGCTTATGTGATCTAATCACAATTTTTGTTGGCTAGTCAACAGTAGCATGTTCGTTGAAGCTGAGGTGCAAACTATTGAAAATGAGCGCTTCCCAAAAGATTGAAAAACAAGCGTTTCCGTGAACATCATTTTGTGGGACTTTTGTTGCTATTAATATTTTTACTTTTACAGGTCTCTTCTTTAGGTGCTCTGATTGACTTTTGTAGTGTTGACTTAATATTATTTTATGCATCTCCAACAACTGTTTATGTATCTGTCTCTTATATCTTTGAAAGTTTGATCTTGTTTTGACTGACTGAGATGTGAATTTGTAATTCGAACTTCTTAGAAAATTTAAGTTCTCTGCATTTATTTGTAGGCATTAGATTACTGCCATTCTCAAGGTATTATGCATCGAGATGTGAAGCCCCATAATGTAATGATTGATCACGAGCAGCGGAAGCTTCGTCTCATAGATTGGGGTCTTGCAGAATTCTATCATCCTGGGAAAGAATATAATGTACGCGTTGCTTCAAGGTTTGTCTTCTTTCTAATTGTTTATTAGAGGAATTTGAGGTTGGTTGACAGGCTATATAAAACTTGTCTTTTATGAAAATAAGTTAAGTATGATTCCTTATGATTATGCAATGGAATTTAAGCGTCCATATTCATCTGGCTATGTTTTTTTTATAACAATTATCTCATTATGGCTTTCTAGCATGCTTTTACTGGACTCACTTTTAAGGGCAAGAAAATTTTATGCTTTCCTTTTTATGTAAAAGCAGATTTCCAACTTTCTTGTAGCTTTTCTTTCAATAATTTTGGAACCACAATAATGTTTATCAGTAATAAATTAGATGATTAGTCTACTTGTGTTGGATTTGAGTCAGTTTGGCCTTTCAACTTGTCTAACACATAGTTACCATATACTTTTATTGACTTTGAGAACTAGGTTTTATTGTTCCATTCCCAAACATGGTAGTTTTTTTATGTTTTGAATTTTAAATTTAGCTACCCAAATATATCTTTTTTTGGTACCTCTAATTGCACAAATATCAATATTCTAAATTTTAGTTGGATGCTCAAACATCACATTTACACTAAATTAATTCTAGAACAAGCAACTTGTTACATAACTAAAATTCTTCTTTGGAATTTTGCTTTTTAGATCCTAAGAGAATTTTTAACTATATGCACATATATAAAGCTACCCCCAGCGTATCACCTTTTTGCTTATACCGTCAATTCTTGCATTTGTTCTGTGAATCGAAATATCCACGTTCCAAGTAACATTTGTGAAGTGTAGTCTCCATAATTACTTTTTTCACCAGCTTAGTTTACTATAGTTGCCTCAAGGCATTTGCAGTGAGAAAAATCTGTAGAAAATGTATGAAAGCAGAATTTGTCATTATGGCTAAGGTAAAGCTTGCTTTGTTTTTTTCTTTTTGTTTCTCTGTCTTACTCTACTTTTGGCCTTCATGGATAGCTTGGATTTGTTTGTTTATGACTCGTAACAGTAATTTGTAGAATTTAAAACATTTTGACTTGGACTAGATGAGTTGGAGATTCATTTAATTTAGCATACACCTTCAACTTGTCATGAACTTATGTCATTCCCCAAATCCGATAAATTTTCTTCTCTTTGCAGATATTTCAAAGGTCCTGAACTTCTTGTTGATTTGCAAGATTATGACTACTCTTTAGACTTGTGGAGCCTTGGCTGTATGTTTGCTGGAATGGTGAGTGCATGTCCTTATCTCTTTGATTTGTTTGGTTGCTGCATCGTTTATTGATTTCATAGTGAAGTGGCATTTTCAGTGGCACATCTGACCATGTAGTACTTGTATATGCAAAAAGGTCTGGGCATATCAATTCGTGTGCCTCCTCTCCGTCAAGCCTCAGTGCAAAAGTGACTTCGATCTGACTAAATTTGACTTCTTTTTGTGTCTGAACCTTTTTTTGGAAGAGACTTTAATTTAATTTATGAAAGGAGTATCTTATTAGTTATATGATTCAGATTTTGGTGATGTTATAGGGAGTGTATTTTGATCTGTTTGAATTATCAATCATGTATGGTATATGGGGGAGGAAGCTATAATTTAATTCACACCAAGGTTTGCCTGGGTGTCTGCCCTTTATGAATTATGATGCTTATAAGAAACGATTGTTTGTACAGATATTCCGTAAGGAACCATTTTTCTATGGGCATGATAATTATGATCAACTCGTCAAAATTGCCAAGGTATGTGAAATGCTTCCATCAAGGTGCATCTCTATATTAAATTTTATTAAAGCTATATATATATATATATATATATATATATAAGCTGGAGGACCGGCTGTCGTGTAAACAGTTTTTTGAAGCCTTTTGTCTTTTTCGAAAGTGCCCTTCTACTTTTAAGACGAGTACTATTTTGCCCTTTTTAATATTATTTTGTTTTTATCTTTCTATTTAGTCTTTCAAATTTTATAATATTATTATTTTACCCCATATAATTTACACATGCAACACATGTACAACTAACTACTAGTATTAATAAAGCGGGAGGAAATTGGGGCGTTTATTTTTGGTGTTAACGCCAAAAGTGAAGCCTTTTTGATTTCTGTTTTTACCCTTTAAATTTATTAGGATCTACCAAAATCTCATCCTTGTCAGTTTCTATTTTAACACTGATTATGTATATCAGTTAATTTTTGATATTTTTATTAGGTAGTTTTTTAGTTTCTCATTACTTTTTATTCTCTCCCACTCTCTTGTCCCTTTATTCTATATCAATTATCACACGCAGTGTGTGTAGGACAACTATTATATATAATGTGTGTCTATATATGTGTGTGTGTCAGTATGTCTCTATAATGCTCTGTCATTGATTTGTCGAGTGATGCTGCTTCTGATTTGTTAATGATGCTATATTGCCTATTTATTTTCTCAGCTTGGGTTCTAAGGTTTACAATGCGAATATAACCGGACAAACTTTTACTGTATTACTCCTTCATGGACATATATGTGTGTCAGTATGTCTCTATAATGCTCTGTCATTGATTTGTCGAGTGATGCTGCTTCGGATTTGTTAATGATGCTATATTGCCTATTTATTTTCTCAGATTGGGTTTTAAGGTTTACAATGCGAATATAACCGGACAAACTTTTACCGTATTACTCCTTCATGGACATAAGTTTATGTGCATTGGTTCTATAAGGATGCTTCTAAGATTGTCGTTTGCTTTGCAGGTATTGGGGACGGACGAGTTAAATTCTTATCTAAACAAGTATCGGTTAGAGTTAGACCCACATCTCTCAGCGCTTGTTGGGAGGTCTGTGAATCTTGTAGTCATGTTTTTCTTTTCATTGAGAATTGTACTTCAGTTCATGGAATCCTTTTGTTGTTTGGATATAGGCATAGCCGAAAACCTTGGTCGAAGTTCATTAGTGCTGATAATCAACATATAGCTGTTCCTGAGGTAAAGCCTTATTTGTTCCCTGGTTACAAGCTCATGTGCTTCTTTTAGCCTCGTAGTAATAATATGTTCATGTTGTCTATGAAGGCTGTCGACTTCCTTGACAAGTTGCTGCGATATGATCATCAAGAAAGGCCTACTGCAAAAGAAGCCATGGTAAGATCCCCTTGTTTTAGTACAATTAAAAATCTCCCAGCTGCTTTATACAAATCCCACCACCTCAAAACTGAAATAAAATAAATAAAAATAATAGTTGGATTAGAGTAAGCAATCCATCCATTTTGAAAGAAATTGAACATATTTGGTTCAGAAAAAAAAATAAAAATCAAACATTTTTATTTCACATGTTACAGCGTAAGGATCACATTTATGATTTGGGAGGAAAGGTGAAGCAATTAGGTGGACCGCTCACATTATATATTAACTTAATAAGAACTATTCCTTTTTGCAGGCACATCCTTATTTCTTTCCATTAAGAAATGCGGAAAGCAGCAGAACTCGTGGCTAGTGGGTGTAAACCCCATCAGCGAAAGTAGTGTCACCCATTCTCTCTCATTTTACATGTTGTGCTAATTGCACTGAATTAGTTAAAGCTTGGATGATGTATGTTGAGAATCTTGTGGTTTGACAGTTAACTCAAGTTTTTATATACACTTATATTGGTTTTCCAAGAAATAATTTTTTTTCTTGATTGCTGTCTGCATTTTATATGGTGATGAGGTGTGGGTAGAAATCCTTTGAATAATTTGTGGTGTATGCTTGAAAATAATGCAATTTGTTTTGATGTATTCATGTAGTAATAATGGATAATATCACCCAAGTTTTGACGTGTTTAGCTGAACCTTTACATGAAGGTTCAATTTGAATTTGTGATATGCAATGATCCCAAAATGAGCAAACATGATGGATGATGGGAGCGGCTGTGGCAGTAATGATCCCAAAATGAGCAAACATGATGGATTGTGGTGGCGTGATATTAAAAATGAGAGTGAAAAAGTAATGACAAATTAGAAAAATTATGTAACCTAATAATTATAAAATAGAAATGTATTTTTAATTTTGGAATAGATTAAAAAGAGAAATAGAAACCGAGGGAGTACTAGAGTAGTATGAAAGTTCTACCATTTTTTACAAATTTTTTTTTTACTATTCTAACCGTGTATTTTTGTGAACAATTGTTTGTACATAATTTGTGGCTCATAAAATTACTCCAAAAATAAATGGCCCTCGCACTTGAAATGCAGCTGCTAAAAATAAAAGGAAAATGGTAGCTCGGACCCTATGCCAATTGAATGGGGATTTCAGACATGAATATATATTGGAAGATTTACAAAATCATATCCAAAAATAAAGTGACAAACAGTAACAGATGTTTATATGTTTATATATATCCACGTCTTTCCTCTTTATCCGCATGGTTGTTTTAACTATTTCTCTTGCAGTCTAACTATTTCATTTGAATAATTATAAATACACAATAATTAAATATTATATTATATTTATATCATTAAAAAGTAAAGTATGCTATTAAAATTCATGTCACCTCTCCACCTTCTGACATTTGATTATTTTTGGTTCTCAATAACAAACCTTATTTATGAAATTTAAAATGAAAGAAAAAATTATGAGAAAAGAAATTATCTTATACATCTACAAAAAGCCCCAGTACGTAATCTTACAAAAATAACAAAGTCAAATTACAAACAGTGCAATACCAAAACATTATGCGATCCAGTATTTGATTCACCAAGTTAATATATTCAAGCAAGTAAGTCTCTCATTCTCTCCAGACATAACAGAAATTTTGGCTGCTGTTAGAACTATTGTTTTTGCCCAAGAGTTTAGTTTAACTTCATTCATATTAGAAGGAGATTTTGCAAATATAATTAAATTTTTGAAATCCAACGAGACATCTCTATCATCTTTTGGTCATATTCTCAGCTCAGCAAAATCTACGATATTAGGTAGGAATATTAGTTTTTCTCACGTTGGTCGAATGGGTAATAAGGTAGCACATAATTTAGCTAAACATGCTAGACATGTTAGGGATTTTTCGGTATGGACGAATTTTTCTCCACACCTTACTCATATACTTTGTGCCGATTATGGTTGAGTTTCTTTTATAAAATTCAAGTTATTGTTTCTCCAAAAAAAAAAAAAAACTATACTATACTAGCGCATTCATCCACGTTAAAACAAGCCAGTTAAACCAAAACGAAGTAGAAGGTTAGTTGAAGATATTTGGAATTCGTTTATACATACGTACATATAAACAAAATTGGGTGAGTCTATTAATCCATAAACCTTCAAGAAGCTGCCATCGAATTTGTTTGTATTCAGTTTTCATTCATATATATATATATATATATATATATATATGTATTTATGTAGGTAGAGGACGGTGAAATTTCAAAACGTCATCATTTTCTCGAGTAAGGTCTAGCATTCACCGTCCGTAGTATAATATTGTAGACGGTGAATGTATTATATGCACGATGAAGACATTTTGAATAATATCTCACATTCTCACTATAATACTGCGAATACCTAAATATTATACTGCATACGAGGGTTATATAAGCCGTCAGATTTTAGTTTAGATGACTGAAATCTGTTATAAAAATAATTTTATTTTTACAGCGTTGTCAATATATCGATCTTTTATATATGTATTTATATATATTGATAATTTATACTTTTAACTATCTAGCTTCTATATCTTACCCGTCTTAAAAAAAGTTACCATGTGTGAAAGGTAGTTGCTTTATCATTCGTTATCTAAAATTTGTTCCAAGGACAATCCCAATATCTATTTTTGATACTACTAACAAAAGCAAGGTGAAGAAAGAGACGAATGGGAAAAAGAAAATTCTTAATGTCGCGTATAAATATTGGACATGGAGGAACTTTTATGTCATTTTCCACGTATTGGAGGAGCATGTACCAGTTCCACAAATTGTGAACACTAAAATAAAAAAAAGACGCTTCATATTTTGCGCACTTCATTGTAAAATGATAACATCTTTAAAAACTTCTTTAAAATATTCAAATAGACGAGTCACATTAAAAAAATTATTTTTAACAGTGTTTTCAATTTTAATAATTAAATCTGCAATCTCATTCCCTCTCTTCAGAACTGGTAAGTTAATCTTACCTCTTCAAAACATTTATTTTTTTTGAAAGAATCAAAATTATATAAAAAATGTTAAAAATATTTATTTTACTTGATTGATTTGATAAAACTCATTTTAAAATTTAATATCATTCATTTTTATATATTTTGTCTTAATTAAATTGAGGATACTGATAAAATATAAAATATTAAAATAACAAATAATACTCTTTAAATTATCACGTAAATTAACAAATTTTAATTTTAATTTTTTTTTTTTTATTATTACTGTTGAAAATACTCTTACAATCTATTTTAATGCAAAATTAAATTGAATTTTAGACTGTAATTCATTCATTCATTCCATATAAGAGTATGTATCTATCAGTGTTTACGGAAAATGAAAAGACCTTATGGACCCTACCCATAACTTGAGCCTATTCCTCCCCCGCAGACTGTCCTGCTGGATCCCTCAGCCTCAGGTCACTATCTTTATTTTCTTTTCTTTTTTGGCATCAAGGTCTCCTCCTCCTTCTCTCCCTAGAGCCCCGTTCCCATTTTTACGGTTTTATCCATACCAAAAATAAAAAATAAAAAACCATTTTGAGTTTCTATCGTTTAAATTTATAGAACCAATTTAATAAAATAAATATTTTATCCGTTTTAATATATAAGACTATTATTAATTTTTTAAGGTCAACAACTTAAGTCTTAAGTTATGAAAAAAGGTCCAAAAAAGACGGATTTAATAAACAGAGCGTGAAAAAAAAATAAACCTATAAACTTAATCAAATTGACTTTCAAATTTTGAACCGAGGCACTACTACTACCTTCGAAAATGAGAGTCTTTAACTTTTATTCTTGTCCATTTTTTTGAATATTAAAATTCACATAGTTGACATTTCTAAATATATAGTTTTTGAAAACTAATATTTTTACATAAAAAATGTTGGTATATGTCTATAACGACGGTCTATTATATTTAAGTGTGTTTGATCAAAATTTTATCATTAAATTTATTTTTTATAACAAAAGCGATAATCAATTTTCAAATGGAAAGACTCTATTGCATTGATATCTTATTGTATTGATTATTAGTTTTGTTAAACCATTTGAGTTACAACTAAATGATATTAAATGAACAGACTTTTAAAATATGTAGTGAATTTTTAAGTCAAACTTGGTCGGTATAAGACTCGATGAATCCAATACGCCCTCAATTTGAGATCCATATTAAGGAGGGAAAAATGAGAGTATTCAAAAACAAAGTAAAACTCCCTGAATTATGAGATTCATTTTTATTGGAGGGAAGGAGAATTTATTAATAAAATAATCCAGCTTGAATCGGTTAAATGAAGGTCTAGTTGTTATCAATGAGCACCGATTAACCTAAAGCTCATCGTATGAATCAGTAGTCATACAGTTAATTATAGCATCCTTGGTGAACGGGACATGGATGCATGGGCATGATGATCGATGATGGTGATGGATCGTTGTAAATGAGTGGCTAGGATGCAAAATTAGGCTTCTGAATTTTTTCTTATCCAATTTATAATTACAAAGAGAAGAAAGCCTATGCTTTCGGTTTATTACCTTTTTGTCTTCTTCTCCCATATAAGGCCATCTCCAACAGATGGACTATATTTAGTCCATATAATATCATCAAATGTCCTTTAGTCTTCCACCATTCCAGCAGATGGACTATCCCATGGACTATAATATAAAAAGATTAAAATAATTAATAAATTTAATAAAACTCCTATTATCTTTCTACGTTTCTATTTAAATACTATTATATTTATAGTCCATGGACTATCCAATTCCTAGATATAGTCTTTTGAGGATTTTAAATATAGTCTTGGACTAAATTTAGTCCATTTGCTGGAGGAGAAAAAGGAATCCTAGACTATATTTAGCCTAGGAACTCAACAAAAACCATTGTTGGAGATGCTCTAAAATACCACCTATCCTACCAGTACAGTCCGATTCCCTCCCTCCCGAGTTCAAATCTTCTGTTATATGTCTCCATATATATATATATATATGTGTGTGTGTGTGTGTGTGTGTGTGCGCTATATTTTTCATAATAGAGAACTGTTACAGAGACATATAAAGGAAAATTTCATATCCTCCCTCTCTCGGACTTAAATCTCTTGCTACTGTTATCTGTTTCATGTCTCTTGCATATATATGGAACATATATATAAAAGTTTATATCTATAATATATAAATACAAACTCTCCCCCCCCCCCCCCCCCCCCCCCCCCCCAATCAGAGCCCCATTTTAAAAGACTTTTATTTTGAAAATGAGACATTGTCAAATTTCTACAATTTAACTTTCTAGCAATATTGACTTTATTAAATGAAAGTTAAGATTAAAGTATGTCACAATTTATTTATTTCTGAAAATGGGGCTTTCAAAAAAGAAAAAGAAAAAAAAGAAAGGGTACTTTCATGTATTATAGGTAGAAGAACAAAAGGAGAAAAATGAAATTCTTATTTTTGAGATCATGTAGAGGGAAGATTATTTTTCCCCCCATATCTGATTTGGACATTAGTGCTAAAGAAAATGTGATATTGTTAGAGCGATTAAGTACTCACTTCATTTTAATAGGACTTGCGTGTTGTGTGGTAAATAGGTTTTAACTAACCTGTAATTGTAACTATAACAATTATGCATGGCTTGAGGATGTCATTTGTCAAATTAAACGTACATCATATAATTGCTGCAGTTATGTATGAGAGATGGCTTCAAGGAGCTAGCTAGCTAGGTACAATTATGCATGGCTTGAAGTTATCATTTGCCAAAGATAGATTAAGGACATTATCTTAAAATATTTGTTGTTTAAATGGTCGAACATACTTTGGATTCTTCAGCTAATTTTATATCAAATTATTTTTTTAAATAAAGTTTTAATTGATTAAGCTTTGGAGTAAGTATTAAAATAGAGTTAAGAAGCAATCGCCAGCAGTAATCATGTAATAATCACGAGTCCGTGATTAAAATATAAAGCATATGCAAATTTCTATAAGATCCTAAATCTTAGACAAACATATATAATTAAGCAATTAGTTAGTGACACATCAAATCAACAATGTACATGCACGCATCTCCAGTGGATAAATTGGGTAAACAGTTGAGCGACCAAAGCTTAATTTATGCAATAGACTCCATAACCAAGAAAAGATTTTCCAAATTAACTTGGCATTCACTAATTAACAAGAACGTTCCAAACGAGGACAGTTAAATTAAACGTCACATGCGAATAACCCAAATTATGGTCCAAAATGCTTCCTTGTCTCCCTTGTAATTGCGTTTCTTAAGTATATATAATTACTACTAATATTGGATCGATCTGCTAGCTAGAGCACATCTAGCAATGACCATGTTTATGGTGTGTGTGTGTGTATATATAGCTGAGTTAGGCACAGTATGTATTTGCACGATATGCATGTATGCGCATCATCGGATCCCAAGTCATATGAGTATATATAATTGTGGACATTTAATAATATTGCAATTTAATTCCGCGCATGATTTTGTATAAAATCATTTCCCCATCAACAATTGACTTGTATAAGTAATATATAGATGGATTGGTATGAATTCAAAAACAAATAATAGATCGATTCAAGATTGAACTTGGCTAAACTTATGCATGCATGCAAGAACATGCGGGCACAATATATCATAGTACTAGTAATTAATTTCTCAGCAAATTTAATCAAATGTATGTATTTGCTCCACCACGAGTCATGATATGATCGATATGTACACATACAGCCACATTGAGAGAGAGAGATCTAGAGAGTCTCAGAGGGGAATGGGCAAATTAATTAAGGGCACATATGATGAAAGACAAGGTGCATAATCTTGTGGATACGGCCGAGCCACGGAGCCAGGGCCGCACCCTAGTGTCGGACGCTTTGCGTTCAAAAACAAGACAAAACACGAAAAACAAGGTGAGAGAAACTAATGACAGTACTCCGCCTTTACCATCCATTACGTTTATACCAAATCTACTCTAATATCTATCCATCTAGATGTGTCTTGTCTCCACTTTTTCTCTCCTCCCTGCAAAACCCTACAACATTCATAGTTCGTGTATATATATATATATATATAATTTTCTCGTTTGCATAATTGCATCCAAAGAAAAAGGATAGATAACTGAAAAACGCAAATATTATTTTCTTGTTTATATGTTTGATTTTTTTACATGCGTACATTATAACTTGGAACGAAATTAGTTCATTAATAATCAAGGATACTACTGTAAGTTTGAGGTCGTTACAGTCGTACTAACTACTAAGTGGTCAACCGATATCTATTTAATATATATAAATGAAGGATTAAAATCCCATCGACATGCAATAAAAAGGAAACAATGGTCTGTTCGGAGTGGTTTAAATATTCTTATTTTATTCCATTTTCTAATCCTCCTCGACCAAAAAATCAAGTCTAGGTGGGTCAAATTTGAAGATCTCCTTAATATGACAGCACAAGTCAGGTCGACGCTGTCCAACTCATGTCACCCTAATTTATTTTCTACAAGCACCATCTTATATCTATGTATGAACATAGTATGTTCTCCATAAACATAATATAGATATAAATACTATCCTGAGTCAAAATATAATTTATTATTTAAAAAAAATTAATATGTAATGTTTTCAAAAATTGATGTGATCCAGTTTTTTAAATAAAAGAAACTCTTTATTTAGTAGTATGTATAATTTTCATAACAGTAATATAAAATTAAATTAATTTATATTAATTTTAAATTTCAAAATACTTTAATATGACTTCATCAAAATTAATTAATTGACAACGTTGTAAAAATAAAACTATCTTAACAACAGATCTCAGCCGTCTAGGTTGAGATTTGACGGTTTAGATGACCCTCGTTCACTGTATAATTTTCAAGTATTCACAGTACTTTACTGTAGACAGTATTAAACATTCAAAATATCACCAACATCCAAATGAATAAACTCATCATCTTTAGCGAACGATGAAAATTGCAAAAATGTCATTCACAATATTAAATGCTAGAGTTTTATATTCACCGTTCGCAGTATTAAACTGTGGACGATATGAATTTTTGGTTTTTCTCCAAATTACGTCATTTTTTGTTTTTTTTTTCATACGCAGTATTATACTGCGAACGATATAAATTTTTGATTTTTCCTCAAACTGCGTCATTTTTGGCTTTCTTTCATCCACAGTATTAAACTGCGGACAATATGAATTTTTGACTTTCCCGCAAACTGCGTCGTTTTTGGCTTTTCCCCGTCCGCACAATATGAATTTTTAACTTTCCTTAGTAGTAAATTGTGGATGACTTTATTACTCTTTTTCTATATGGACACTATTTCTCTTTTGATTTTGACGAGAGAAAATATGCATACAATCGATGAAGTAAGGGTAGAGGAGGAAAGAGTTGTGAGAGAAATGAAAAAGATGCTCACGTTCAAATGGAGGAAAAGATAATGTTTCTAAGGAGTTGGGACAAATGCATCAAATCTTTATATTTAGTTTTCTCTAATATTTCAACGCTATAAATTAATTTCTTACTAATTAAATTCATTTATAAATAATGTTGTATGTGGGTGAAAATAGTCACCCATAAGATTTTTTGGCTTTCCCCCGTCTGTATTATTAAACTGTGGACGATATGAATTTTTGATTTTTTTTCAAACTGCGTCATTTTGGCTTTCCATCGTCCGCAGTATTAAACTGCGGACGATATGAATTTTTGACTTTTTCCATGTCGTTTTTGGCTTCTCCCAATCTGCAGTTTAATAATGCGGACGCTAGGATGACTTTATTCTCTAAAAATGACTTACTTTCTCTCTTTCTTCATATGGACAATACTTCTCTTCATTTATAATAACATCAAAACCTGGAGATGATTAATCAAACTAATCTTTCTCTCTCTATATATGGACAATTGGAATATCACATTCTTTGCGTTAGTTGGGTTTGGGGAAAATTTTAAAACAAAAAAAAGACAAAGTAGACATTCGCAGTTTAATACTGCGAAGCCTTGTGTTGCGTTAATTGGGTTTGGAGGAAATTTAAAAATAAGGCATCCACAGTTTAATATTGCGGAGTTTATAAAACTTTAAAAAAAATTATGTACTCTTTCTTCCGCTGTTTAGACCCGCTTGAGATTTTCTTCACAGCAATTGGGATATCTAGGTCTGTAAGGTATCCCTTGTAAACGCAGCCAAAATAAAAAAAAAAGAAGCAATTTTGTTAAGTAAATCTATCACTTTCAAATAGCACTGCATACATCTTAACTTTTTTTTATCATAATATATGTGGTTCTAGTGATCATAACTTATTCATCTATACTAAGCATATTAATAGAATGATGATATTGCATAAATAAAAATTTGGATTATTCACCCACAGTCAACATTATGTGTAAATGAATTTAATTTGTAAGAAATTAATTTATAGCGTTAAAATATTGAAGAGAACTAAATATAAAGATTTGATGCATCTACCCTAACTCCTCAGAAGCATTCTCTCTTCTCCTCCATTTGATCTTGAGCATCTTTTTATTTTTCATTTCTTTCACCACTCTTTCCTCCTTTATCCTAACTTCATCGATTATGTATACATCTTTCCTCGTCAAAATTTGAAGAAAAGTAGTGTCCATATAAAGAGAGTAATAAAGTCATCCACAGTTTAATACTTGATCAGCCAAAAATCGTACGGATGGGGGAATGCTAAAAACAGCCAAAAATTCATATCGTCCATAGTTGCGGACGGGAGAAAGCCAAAAACGACGCAGTTTGGGGGAAAGTCAAAAATTCATATCATCCACAGTTTAATACTGTGACGCCCCCAAATCTGGGCCCACACAGCCCAAACTTGAGTCGTCAAAATACTACAACAAAATTATTACAACAAAGCACAACGTACAACAATACAGTGTATAATAATACACAACTAAGTCTTCACTATTATTGCCACACTATTTTACAAAACGTGAAAACTATGATAACTATTCCTCGAACCCTCACTCCATTCCCCGGCTAGACCCTGTTATGTTTTCATCTCCTGTTGAAAAACAATGGAACAAAAGAAAGGGTGAGCTCAAATAGCCCAGTAAAGAATATCATGACTAAGATAATGACGAATAAATTATCATTAGTCTTCAACAGTTGAGTTCTTGATAGAATACAATAGACTACAAGGTTTATATCAAAAACTGCAGTTAAATTCTTAAACAACGTTCAGATCAATAATAGCAGCGGAATGAGTAATCTATTAGAAGAATAATGCAGACTATAATGTCCACTCGGTTCTCTTTTTAGGAAAAACATCATCAACTTTTATCATCTGAAATATCATTAGTCAAGATAATACAAATTCACAGTTCCTGATCATAATCATGCAGATCAACAGTTCATCTTTGCACTACGGGCCAAAGACATTCAATATAACACCAACGGTCATGATTATACCAGATTCAGCCTTTGGTCATAATCATACCAAACAACAGTTCATCTTTGCACTACGGGCCAAAGAGAACATTCACCACGTGCCATAAAAGACACCGAACAGATGTATCGCCTTTAACCTATTATATCGCCTTTAACCTATCATCTGTTCAACAAATATATCACATCTGTGCCCCCGGCCACAGATATTCACAACAGCTTGATTTTTGGATGATTAGAATGATATAAATGATGAACAGAAGAAATAGGATAACAATAAGTATCGGAAGTTTACTTTGTACAGATTCAAATAATGTCCAAATTGTCAACATGATGTGGAGTGAAATTTAAAAATGATATTCAAGATCCACAGTTCAGAATAACGGTTACAATTCAATAGAAAGGTTCACGTAAATAGGAAGGTTCAGTTGAAATAATGAAGTTCAACTATTATGGAACATATAATATTTTCAGGAATTATAGAAGCAATAGTTCCATAATAAATTTCGATTTAGGAGTATGAAAGAAAATAATATCCCTTACCGTAGCAGGTTTGATTAACAAAAGGTGAAGGAAATTAATACAAAGGGTTATTCACCAACAGGCGGCAATCCGCTCCGTAAGGTTATTCCCACAATATAATAGAATTTGAGTACAAAGAGTTATTCACCAAACAGGCGGCAATCCGCTCCGTAAGGTTATTCTCAGAGATTAATAATGAATGAATACGAAAGGTTATTCACCAACAGGCGGCAATCCGCTCCGTAAGGTTATTCCCACAATTTAATAGAATTTGAGTACAAAGAGTTATTCACCAAACATGCGGCAATCCGCTCCGTAAGGTTATTCTCAGAGATTAATAATGAATGAATACGAAAGGTTATTCACCAACAGGCGGCAATCCGCTCCGTAAGGTTATTCCCACAATTTAATACATGGAAATAAAAGGCACGTCTTATGAGTAAGGAAGAAACAATATTATTATCGAGAATCAAATAATGATAATCCCTTACCATAGTATGTTTGAATAATGGAAGATGAAAAAGATGGTATCCCTTACCGTAACACGTGACTGGATATTGATTTAAATGAGGTTGATTAACTTGAACAGTACACGTATATTTATAGATCTTCACAAATACTCAAGATGACTTAAGCACACTTAGAGAGAACTTTCACAAGAAGTATTTAGAGAGAGAAAGAAAGAACAAGTAAGGAAGTTTATGAAAAATCCTTAAGTTAAGGCTTCTATTTATAGCCAAAAATCTTATCATTCATTTAATCTAAACCATTCTTTTAAAGATCATCTTTTAATCTACACCATCCATTTCAAATATTATATTATCTTTAATCTACACCATTCATTTCATATCACCTAATAATCACCTAACTTTATATTATAAACAAATCAATTTAATTATTCAACAATAATTCACACTTTAATCTACACCATTCATTTCATATCACCTAATAATCACCTAACTTTATATTATAAACAAATCAATTCAATTATTCAACAATAATTCACACTTTAATCTACACCATTCATTTCATATCACCTAATAATCACCTAACTTTATATTATAAACAAATAACTTTATCAATTCAATTATTATGACTAATTGTTATAAATACAGTATAGTTAGCTCTTAGATATCAAGTCAATAAATTAATGAAATACAACTGTTTAAATAACATCATAATAGAGATAACAATAATGTAAAATAAAGCATACGTTACTGTGTAATGACAATTATTGATTCAATAATGTGAATTACTGTGCATATGTTACTGTGACAATTATTAGGTTCAATAATTTTAAAAACAGTGCAACAACAATTATTGACTCAATGATATAAAATACAGTGTAATGACAATTATTAAATCAATAATGCAAAATACTGTGTAACAACAATTATTGAATTGATAATATAAAATATTATGCAGTGACAATTATCGATGAAATGATGCGTAACAGTTACGGTGTCAATTATCAGACCAATAATATGAGACACTATGCAATACCGTGTGTTACTGTAGAGTACCGTGTGCTACAGAAAATACCATAAACTACCGTATGCTACTATTCTTTTATCACCGGTATTTTAACAGTTCCGTTGACTATTTTTATTTAAAAAGGTTACTTCTGTCGTTTTCTATATCCGACAAATATTCCGTTGTGGGGTCCACCAATAATTTATTAATTCGGCGCCGTCGTACGGCACGAATATTCCCCGACCAAACGAATATTCCCCGACAAAGCGAATATTGTCCGACAAAATAAAATTTGCACATAACATCCTTAACTTTCAATTTTGTTAATTTAACCACTTACTGTTTCAAAAAAATATATATATGAAGAAAAATTAAATTTTGTATTTCATAAAATTCGGGGTCTTACAAATACTGTGGATGATGAATATAAAATTTTAGCGTTTAATATTGCGGATGATATTTTCGCAATTTTCATCGTCCGCAGTATTATACTGTGGACGATGAATTTATTCATTTAGATGTCGGGGGAATTTTGGACATTTAATACTGTCCGCGATATAATACTGCGGATACCTGAAAATTATACTGTAAACGAGTGTCATTTAAACCGTCAGATCTCAGCCTAAACAACTGAGATATATTATAAGAATAGTTCTATTTTTATAACGTTATCAATAGATCGATCTCCATATATATATATATATGATTATTGTGCTTGTCAATATTTAATCGCAATAATTGGATCAATGTTAAGTGAGATTTCAAGGCTTAATCTTCATTAGGAGATGCTAGCTAGCTAATACTCAATCTCCTAGCTAGACTTATTTTCACCATGTACATATAGTTCTAGTCCATATATCAAAACGATCTACCATATATCATTTTATTTAGTGCACTGGGGGGTTTATTCTTCACTAATGATTTTAGCCAAAGCAGAAGAATATATGATCATTAATAGTTAATAGGATTCTGATTACCTCAAGGAAAAGGAATCAAGGACAAATAAAAACAAGAATATTCTCTTTCACTACAACTCGTATATATTTCATTAATGTTACTTTATTAATTCTAATACCATTCCTCCATTCTTGTCGTATATATACGTAATATGCTTTCTCTTTTTGACTATGAATCATTAGGATTATATTTGAAGTCTAAATTTAGAATCCTTTAAACTTTAAAGATCACAAATCTATATTAGCCGTATGTTGAAGCCTAGCTATAGAGTTAGGTAACTGTATATAGTCATGCCACACATACCAGCTGGATGGTCCAAATATTAATATTTCTCACCCTAAATCATATTATCAGAATACATATCACCATAGTATAAAGCATTATCATTATTATTTTTAGCTATATTAATAATAATAATAATAATAATAATAATAATAATAATTAATTAATTAATTAATACTCCATTCGTTTTAAATTATTTGATCATTATTGACTTTTTAAAATTAATTTGAGATATTTTTAAACTCAAAATTAAGATAACTCATTAAAAATTATGAAACAATAAAACTTACAATGAGTAATACTTTTTATTTAGTTTACAATATTCATCATTGTATTGATTAAAATTAAAATAATCTATGTCAATTTTGAGCTTTAAAATATCTTAAATTAATTTTAAAAAATCAACAATGATCATATACTATGAAACGGAGGGAGTGTTATTCTCCCTCTATTTTAAAATTAGAGATACATTTTCTTTTTAGTTCGTTTTAAAATTAGAGATATATCTCTGTTTTAAGACTATAAAATTATATGATATTCCTTATTTGTTATTATTTTTTTATTATCATTTTTAATATTAATTATCACAACTGAATTTCTAATTAATATTAATATTATATTTAAAAATATAAAATTATTCTTAAAAGTCGTCATTTTATAAATGTGTTTAATTTTAAAATAGAGGAAGTATTACGATAATTATTATTGGTTGTTATTGTTACTATTATTATAAATTATTTATACGCTATTATATGTTAGTTGTATCTTCTTCATTTGTCTTTTTGGATATATATAGTTTATTCATTGCGCTACATGACAAGTTATGCACAAAAATTTGTATCCAAATGAACTTCTTTAACTTTCAACTGATGGTGTATGCACACGACAATATTTGTATCATCATTCATCAGCCTGTTTTGATTTTTGCTAATCAATTTTTCCTCAGGCATATGAATTTTGATCATAAGAAGGATGCATGATAGTTTGCACGGAGCATTTGAAGGAAAGAGAGTGCAAATAGTTTGTTGGGAGTACTGTTATAATAATAACATGCGAGAGTAATTTAACTTAAAATTTGTGTTGTTGCTAGACCTTGTGACGGCAGGGCTTTATTATTGAAATTAGTCCTACCCCTTAAAGCGTCAGAGTTAAAATTACGCACGACAGGGTCAAAATTACGAGTAAATTTGTCTGTCATAAAAAGGATGAGCGACAGGGCCACTCCATAACAAAAATATCTCCTGCATTGGTTGCCGAAACAGTGTCCCAATAACCGGTTGTCATATATATATGATTCATATCAAATACTTGTTATGGAAAAAAATAAGATAAACACCATCATTAACGTCCAATATATGAAGTAACTGTCCAAATTAAAATTGTAAAAAAGTTTACCGCTACTATTAATAGCGGATGAGAAAATTAAAAAATTTCAGCATTTGTTACTAATAACAGCGGACGTAAATCATCCATTACTAATAACAGCGGACGCAAATCATCCGTTATTTATAGTAGCAAATGTAACTCATTAAATATTATCCGTTGCTATTAGTAGCAGATGATTTAGTCATCCGCTATTATTAGTAGCGGACGATGAGTTTTAATTTTTAATCTCAGTCGTTGGTCCATATAATATAATAGATGATATGAATATTATTTACTCTATTTTGCTCAATAGCAAATACTTGTTATGATCATTACCTATATATATATATATATATATATTGAGTATAAGAATTATTGTTTTCTCATCCCAACAGGTCTACCGATCGAACTGTAACCATGTTTTTTAACAGGACTTCATTTTATATATGAGGAACATTAATATTTATGTCAATTTAATAATATTTCCATGCAATTTACCTATGATATTCATATACACTTCCATCCCAAAAGTATAATCCCATTTTAGTCCGGGTGGAGTATTAATGTATTATACTACATATTGCTTGCATCGTTAACTTATTTGTATCAGATTATCACTATTTCACCAAATCTTATTCAAGTTACAGAATAGGCTATCGATAATCAGCTTTAGCTTAACCCACAAGTTAATTTTGCAATCATTTCATAATATAAAATATAAAAAAAAACTTCTACAGATATCATCAACCAAGTATATAATACGTCTTGTTATCATATTTTAATAATTTAATTGTCATTATATAACTATGAAAGTTTCCACCTGCGCATATATAATTATATATAGCCATAGCCCAGACAAATGCCAATGCTAGATGACTGTCTTCTTTTTAAATATTCCATATTAATAAAATTACATATATACATTCCATCTTGATATCTAAAGGTCAATTGATTTTCGTGGAAACTCTTCCGACATCGTCTCGAAGCATCTATCCATATCAATAATAAGCAATCTAGCTCCAAGCCACTAATGGCACTAATTATAATAATAAGAATAACAACAAGAGAGATGGTCCAAATCGTTTCAACAAATAATAATCATTTATATCAACTATCACAGTTGGCTTCTTAGAATTTTCCCATGCATTATTCTTTTCTGCTGTTGTCAGCTCTCAAGCTGTAAGCATATAAATTATATATGTAACACACATATAATAAATATAAATAAGAGCGCGCGCGCGCATATATATATATATATATATATATATATATATATATATATATATAGAGAGAGAGAGAGAGAGAGAGAGAGGAGGGGAATGAATCTAAAACATATTTATCTTAAATAACATATTTTTATTAAAATTATGTTATTTTGAAAAATTCTTTAAAAAAATAAAATAATATTAAAAAAGAACGTCCCTTTCTTTCTTTTTATTTACAATAATGCCACATACGGCCTCATTTACTTTTTAAATTTTTTTTTAAAACGACGTAGTTTAAATAAAGATATACTATTTAGGAGAGATATACTATTTAAAAAGTATGTTTTAGATACGTCATATATATATATATATATATATATATATATATATATATATATATATATATATATAATATTATTATTATTATGCATCAGCATTACCATCACCCTTTTCGTTGGGTGCAGCCGTAGACAAATTAAAGATCGAATGTCTTGCATGAGTTAGTGAATTAAGTATAATAAAGATGTCAATCATCCAAACTAAGAAAACTCCATTCCTTAACTTTGCACGACTTGTTATTGGTTCTCCACCTTTCCTTTCACTTACTATCCAACCAAACACCCCCATTTTTAATATTCTCAATTATATTAAGTCGTTTCAGAAATATAATTTATTTATATACAACCGGTTCTGTTGCACCTCACTTGCTCCTATGCATGCAGTTACATAAAAAATAAAAAGCTTACGCGCTCAAAATAATTTAATCATTAACTATATACATAGTCCCTATTCATGGTGACGCCTTTACTTCCTTTAAAATCCAATCATTATTGAAACGGTTTTAGTATTTTATGCCTATTGGAGTAGGATTTTATTATTTTTACTTTTTTTTAAAATATAAAAAAACATTATTTATGAGAGATACAGAACGACGGGTGCAATGCAGTCCATCACTTGTGCTGAAGCTCCGAGGCCTTTCATAACTTCGGCATGTATATCATGGTTTTTTTCACATGGTCCGAATTAATTTCTGACATAGAAATTCACATTTTATTTTTGTTTTGAATCAGGAAAACTCCATCTAATTTAATTATCTTAATTTTCATTTTTAATTTCTTTAAAAAAATACATAAAATCTCATTGGAACACTTAAAATTAATGGGATTAATTGAGGGACTATCAAACATGGCACATGTTGCACGCCACAGTAAAACCCAAATTTACGAACAAATGCATAACAAAATATTAAATGTACGAACAAATAAAGTTTAAACAATGACTTCTTAATTTAATATTATCAGCTAATGGACATTGTCTAATCCCGATCGAGCTAGTCCGGTGATTCAATAATTGGTTATGTATTTTTTACTGAAATTAATGGTTATTGACCGAATAGAGCCATGCAGTACACTGATCGATGCTCCAGTTAAAAAACACTAGATAAATAACAGCACGCTCAATGCTTATCTCATTATGCTATAAGATTATTGTTCACCAAGCTATTTGGAAATATCACAAGCATGGATTCTTGAAAGTTAAAGAATAACTTAATAATGAATACGCACGATCTATAATATACTCATTTCATTTACATTTGTGAATTTTTTTATTTTTTTGAAACATTTTATTGGGAATGAGTCAAAAAATCGGAAATTGAAAAAAAATTCAATTTGAAATGCACAATGTGCACATATTGAATATATAAATTTATTCATAATAATCGATTGTTGATGACAATTAAAATAAGTCTGTCGTAAAAGAAAACAGCGACATGATCAATTAACGTAAAAATTAATTTATAATAAAAAAAATAGTGATATAATTTGACAAAAAAAAAATAATATAATTAATTTATAATCATAAATATCTCTTATATTAATTGTCAAAATAATGTTCCAGATCACGCGCAAAGAGATAAAGTAAATAGAGTTGGCACTAAAAATCTAGCTAAACCCAATCCGTCTTCTTTTTTCTTCTTATGCTGACCAGTGAGGTGAAATATCAGGATAAATGATGAACTGAAAAGATCCGCACAGCAAGTAAATATTTGTTCAATCCAAGTACAGTTAGTACACAGAGTAAAGAGTATAGGATTTGTAGGTGGGTAGCTGCTGTTTTCGATAAAAAGGAAAGCGGCTTCTGCAGGCCTACTATACTAGTTAGTAAGATCAACGATCAGTGGTCGGCCACGTCTCCACTTTCCAACTCCTCTTTAAAAAACATACGAAAAAAGATCCAAGTTTTAATAAATGAATCATGTTTAATGATGTATATAATTTTTAAAAATTGATATTTTTATAAATAAAAAAAATAATTTTATAATTTTTTTACATAAATAATAAATAAAATCTATATTTATATAAATAAAATTATAAAATTATTAATTTTACTTATAAAAATATCAATTTTTTAATTTTAAATATTTAGTCATATTCTTTTTCTATTAATCATTATTGGTATATAATATTCTTTTATGCTTATATTATTTATGACTAATCATAAATATGATAATATTTTAATATTTATGATATAAATTAGTATGGAGAAAAACATGTCATGAGTCATGACCATGAAATTAAAATTGAAAATACTTCATAATTAAACAATTGTTATATTTTCTTTAGAAGGTCATGTGGAGTATTATTAACCAATAACATGAATCACGTATAAAATTAAGAATTTTGTAATATTTAATAATTTATATAATAATTTTTTATAAAATAGTGAATCTCATATTTTAATTGTCCTATAAAATTTATCATTTTACAAATGATCATTAAGTATAGTAAAACTATAAAATTAAATGGTGATAATAAACAATTTTATTATGAGTAATGACTTATGCAATGATGGGTACAATAATCTAATATAAAAATAATGAGAGTCATAATATAAAATTTGTGAATTTTATTATTTTTATATTGAATTATTGTACCTATTATTGTATGTATAATTTACAATATAAAACAAAACGACTCAAATCCCAAGGGTTCAATATCTAACGGCCTCAAATTAATTTAGGTTTCAACATCTAACAGTCTAAAATTATTTAGGGTTTCAATATTCCACGGTCACAAATCTATTTCTTATTTTTTTCCTTAATTCAACATATTTTTTTTCAAAAATCTATTCATTCACATTTCCTACCCAAATCAAATTCACCACTACACTATAATAATAATAATAATAATAATAATAATAATAATAATAATAATAATAATAATAATAATAATAATAATAAAAATTATAATAATAGAAATAACAATAATAATTGTAAGACCCCGAATTTTAATAAATAGATTTCAAAATTTTCTCATAATTTTATACTTAACAATAAGGTGTTAAATTAATAAAAATTAAAGTTAAGGATGTTATGTGTAAAAATTTTATGTCGGACAATATTCGTTTTGTCGGGGAATATTCGTTTTGTCGAATAATATTCGTACGACAGCGCCAAAATATTCTGTTATGGGTGGACCTCACAACGAAATATTGTCAGATATAGAAAACGACAGCAGTAACCTTTCTAAATAAAAATGGTAAATAGTATTATCACTTTTAACATTTTAAATATCCAGTGATAAAAGTATGGTAACACGTGGTATTGGTATTTTACTGCAACACACGGTATTTTATAGTAGCACGTGGTATTGCATTGCAGCACACGGTATTACACAATGTTTAAATTATTGACCTGATAAAGTGTCTATTGCACAATATTTCATCAATAATTGTCATTACACAATATTTTACATTATTGAACCAATAATTGTCATTACGCATCATTTTATATTATTGAATCAATAATTGTCATTACACAATATTTTACATTATTAATTGCATAACATTTCATTTTATTGAATCAATAATTGTCATAATACACATCATTTTTCATTATTGGGCCAATAATTGTTACAGTAATAGTCACGGATATTAAACAGTTAGAAAAATTTATTATTTGAAAAACACTGTATGTTTAATAATTGAGATATTAAATCAATAAAAATGTGTAACGCGTGTAAGTGTATAACACGCGTAAGTGTGTAACACACGTAAATGTGTAACGCGTGTAAATGTGTAACATGTGTAGGCGTGAAACGAGTATTAGTCAACGAACGGTGCAAATTAAAATGTGAAACATGTGTAAGTTGATGAATGGTTCATATTAAAAGATGATATTAAAATGTGTAACGTGTGTGTGGAAAAATTGGCTATGTGACGAACCCAAATCCGGGTTCTTTAACCTCGGGTTTGGTTCTCACTGTACAATACTTAACAACAATGAAATACATAAATTGTATTCAAACTTCGCGGAATAATACAAAAGGTTCATTAACAAAGGCTACACTTCCCAATGTCTATTACCTTAATCATAAACATTACATATCTTAAGAAAAAATACAAAAGATTTACAACAGTAATTACATAACAGTAATTTAAACTAGTATGCAACTACTAAAATTAAGCATTCGCTTTCCCCTTGCCTTTGTCCGACTTAGAGCTTTCGAGATTGGCTGAAATATAGTCATGATATAGCAAGAATGAGCAACTAAATGACTCAGCAAGTTTATAAACAACAATCATATGATATATCATGATGAAGGGAAATAACTTCAAGGTTTCCAACAATAACCATTGTGAAAGATATTAAGAATCAATGTTCAATAAAAGAATGTATTGACTCTTTACTGCTGAGTGGTCTTTAATGACCGTGAACTGCTACTAAGGTAAAACAGACATACAATGTCTGACTCCTTGTTAAAAATAACGGGACACTTGAGGGGATCAGTCCTCTCATATCCTATGTATATGCATCACATTTAGATTTCTTGTGCGCTGTCTGTTTTCTGACAAATAAAAATCCCCTTTAACTAGGGTTGTTCTTTCTCAGTCTTACTGTAAGAATCCGCACCAGCCAATGGTTTGGATAAGCTTTTATAATATTCAATTTAATGAATTAACATACATTTGTCTAGCCAAAACAATTAGCTTAGAAATCTTAAACAGTTGCAAAAGCACTATGTGCGAATACAATAATCAATAACGATCTGAAGTAATTTTCGATAATTAATTCACTCAAGGATCTGTCAAATATTTACGAGTGTAGATACTTGCTCAACAATAAATGAATTGCTCAATATAATTAAGGTTGAATAATAATTACAACAATAAGTACAAGTTAAGGGGTAGAAAACTTGTCTCGTGCGTCGTTTACTGCTAACCAACTTAATTTAACAATCCTTGAACGGACCTAACAATTAAATCAGTTTGATCTTAAATTAGTATCATATACTTGTAAGTATAAAGACCTTTATAAACCTTACGAACCACATAATTGATTAATTATGGGTAATTAAACACTTAGAAAATATTATCACTACATGATAATATTTCAAACACAAAGAACTTATATTAATTATTTAGTATAGTTCAAATAAACATCTAATATTATTAATAATATTTTATTAAGTATCTAATATTATTAATTATTTAATAATATTTTATTAAGTATCTAATATTATTAATCATTTAATAATATTTTATTCATTACCTAATATTATTAATCATTTAATAATATTTTATTAAGTAACTAATATTATTAATCATTTTATAATATTTTATTAAGTAACTAATATTATTAATCATTTAATAATATTTTATTGACTTTATAATATTATTATACACTTAATAATATTTTAATAATATTTTATTACCTTTATTATATTATTATTTCAATAATAATATATATACACTTTTAAATCATTAAATCAATTATATATATATTTAAAAATATATTTATTAAGTCAAAAAAATACTAAAATAATTTTTGAAACATTTTTTATTTTCTGACCCGAACCAGACCCGACCCGATCCGGCTAATTCGACCCGACCCAATTCAGATTATTTATTTTTTCTGGAAACAGGATACTGCGCCGCGGCGCAATATTTTATACTGCAACACGGCGCCCCGGCGCCGTACTATAGTATCTTGCCATTTTTATATTTTTTGGACAGTTTTGATACTTTTTGATCAAACATTGATAAAATGAAATCTACACATCCAAATAACACCAAATCAGTGTTGATGTGTTCCTAACTTAATGTTTTACAATATTCCACGGTTCGATCGCCTTTTTGAAAACTTTTTACACGAAATTTACTGATCGAATCACTTAGGGTTGAAAAACGACATCCTTTGTAGTAAAAGCTATAACTTCTTTGTTATTCAATATTTTTGAAAAGTTCAAAAAGGGTTTATCTTTAAAACTCATAGATCTAGGTTTCTAGCCATAAAAATCCAATTTTTGATTTGTACATTTCAAAATACAACGTTAAACCTAGCATGTATGGTTAGAATTTTACCGGTAAATTGTGTTATGCATATTTCTATAACTTTTATACATTTTTCACATACCAAAACATGTTATAAACACATAGATCCATGAATATACATATATTATATAGTTAAATACTTCTAGATCATCAAAACGAGTTTTGATCGGTTAAAAATAGATTTTAACCGATCAAAAGCTATCTAGACTACAAAAATGAAATAAGAAGAAGTTGAGAGCACTTTTAAACCTTTAGGTTTTGTTTGCTCTTCTTCTCCTTCTACCGAAGTATGTTATGTAGCTTGAGGACATCCACCAAGACCTTCTTTAGCTTTTCTCACACAAAACCCTAGTGTATCTTCCTTTTCTCTAGAAAATGTTCTCACTTTCTCTCTATTATGCTCTAGCAAATGAACCAACAAACTTGACTCAAGTGTAGAGTATCATATATATAGCCAACCACTAATCCCTCATTAACTTGCTAATCCACCCATGTTGGTGAAATTAAATGCTAAGTATGCTTACTATTCCATTGATTGACTAGTTGATAGACACATGGAATGACTAGGGTGGTTCACCTACTATGACATGGCTCACTTTAGAAGCAATAAGGAAATCAAGCCACCCCCATGTGGGTCCCATAGTGGCCGGCCAAATGGCCATTTATTGGCCTATTTTTGCTTTATTTTTCATGCTTTAAATGTGCATTTAAACAAATATATATATATATATATATATGTGTGTGTGTGTGTGTGTGTGTGTGTGTGTGTGTGTGTGTTCAATTGTTGACCAATTTTGACTTCCTAATAGCTCCATGTTGGACTTAAGAATTAAATATATTGGGCTCATTCATTCTATTGGTTTGGGCTCAATTTAAATAACACATTGGGCTTACATTAAATATTTTAGGTTACATTTAATTAAATCAAACATTGGACTTGTTTAATTAATTACATGGCCTAGTAATTAAATTAATTACATGGGCTACTAGGTTAATATCTTTGACCTAGTTTATCAACTTATTTGGATTTAAAATATAATTCAATAAGATTTGCTTTAATTAATTATACACCTTGCTTTATTTCTTTAAATAAATATACACATACACAAGTACATTTATTTAATTATCTAAAGTACAATTAATTAGTACAAAAGTTTAAATTCATTGCTAAAATATTTATTAAGTATATTTACAATGAATAATGAAATTCGTGGTCATTACAGGTTAGGCTCTAGCTATAAATAAGGGGCTTAGCATAAGTAATTTCATACATTCCTCACTCTATCTTCTTTTCACTCTCTAAATATTTCTTAGTATAAGTGTCTCTCTGAGTATATTAAAATTATCTTAAGCGTTGATGATCTGGAAGGATACGAGTATTGTTCGAATTGATCAACCTCATAAAAACTGTATTTAGTCACAAGATAAGTTAGAGATATTATTTTCTTTCAAACTCTTAAACTTATTACAGTAAGGGATATTATTTTTCTTAAACTCTGAAACTTATTCCGGTAAGAGGTATCATTCTTTTCATCATCATAAAATGATATTATTTTCTTTCTTACTTGTAAGGGATACCATTTTTTTTTATCTTATATCACTTAAACATACAACGGTAAGAAAATATCTCATTTTTACCTCTAATATTATTAAGCGGTAAAAATTATTGAATTAATAATTCATTAATATTCGCTTAATAGTTTGCACTTCATTTAATACTATTTGACAATAACATTCCTATTAAATTTTCATTGTTATATTTGAACTGTGAACTTATGGACCTTGAACTTTTGAACTGTGAACATTTATTTGAACTATGAACTTATGGACTAATTCCTTGTACCGTAAACTTTACCGTTGAACTTCTTCTCTACCCGACTTAGACACATTTTTCCTGTGGATCTTGTACATTACTACCCAACTTATGAACTATGAACTTATGGACTAATTCCTGTGGATCTTGGACATTACTACCCGACTTAGACACATTTTTCTCTACATCACGTTGACAATTTGAACATTATTTGAATCAGGACAAAGTAAAATTTGCTAACTCTTAATGTTATTGTTTATTCTATTTCTTCTGTTTATTATTTATATCTCTGGTGTTATTTTAATCATCAAGAATCAGGTTGTTCTGAATATCTGTGGCCTGGGGCATAAATGATAAGTTAAAGGCGATATAGGATAAAGGCAATATAATTATTGGGTGTCTTTGGTCGAATGACAAGGACACATGATGAAAGTTCTCTTTGGTCGGGGGTAAAGAAAAACTGTTGTTTGGCATCATTATGACCATTGGTGTTTCTGATGATAAAATCTTAAAAAGAGAGGTTAATAGACATCATGATCTACTTGATTGTCTTCGTGGTGATTATTTCACTGTAGTTGAACTTTGTTTAAGAATTTAACTGTTGTTGTTGATTTAAATCTTGTTGTTTATATTACTCTATTAACGACTCAACTGCAATTGTTGATTTAAAATTTGTTGTCTATTAATATTCGATTAAGAACTCAACTGTTGAAGGCTAATAATAGTTCATTTTTTATTATCTTAGTCATGATATTTCTTATTGGGTTATTTGAACTCACCATTTCTTTTTTGTTCAATTGTTCAGGAAATAAGAGTGTAGCTGGGACTAGCGAGGAGGAAAGGGGAATGGAGTAGCGGTCCGAGATAATTGCTACAGTAGTATTCACTGTATTATAGAATAGTAATAATCGTGAAGACTTAGTTGTGTATTATTGGGTACTGTATTGTGTATTATAATAATTTGTTGTAATCTTTTGACGACTTAAATTGGGTGGTGTGAGCCTGATTTAGGGGCGTCACAATAATAATAATAATAATAATAATATAATAATAATAATAATAATAATAATGATAATAGTAATAGTGACAATAATAATAATAATAGTAATAATAATAATAACAATAATAATTATAATGATAGTAATAATAATAATAATAATAATAAAATAGTAATTGTAATAGTACTAGTAGTAGTAGTAGTAGTAGTAGTAATATTAATAATAATAATAATAATAATAATAATAATAATAATAATAATAATAATAATAATAATAATAATAATAATAATAATAATAAATAAATTGCACGCAAACAATACGGGTCACCCTTTTAGTATTGACACTATTTTCTTGTTTTTCGGGTATGTCGGTCGTTATGTTTCCACATGCAAATTGATTTGGGCGGAAAATCACAAGGACGATTCAGATTCATTTTAATTGATTTGTAAGTTATTTTATGTTGCAAATAGTCTTTAGGTAATAAAGTATTTTTGAAATTTTAGTCTACGTCATGCCTTCATGCATGGGTAATTACATGTTATCTCTTTGATATTTTTGCGAGCTATGTTGAGAGAAATTATTTTCAAGAAAAAATATAGAGGAAAAAATGTTATGGTGATGCGATTTAGTTGGTGTTATGACAATACTTTTTTGTTTGGACTTAGATGACTCATTTTATACTTTTGGGTATATATGCAAAAGCCTTTCTTTTGAATTTTTTCATTTTTTTCCTCATTGGATCCCACCAAATGACTTGCAGTACTACCTTTTTTATACAGAAAATACTGGTCATGAATCATATTGATCGATAGTTATAGATACTGGAGGCAAATAAATGCTGCCAAACTTCTCATTCCATTTTATCAATAAAGAAAATGTGTGCAGGATACCCAAAAATACTATATTATACAAATTTGAGCCCGTTATCATTAATTAATTAATTGCTCAAACTTGCCAAGAACTAATTTTAAGTTGGAAATAAATAACACATTAATGTTTATTTCAAAAAGAAATTATGACTGAATTAAATATCAATTTTTTTATATTAATTGTTAGACTCTCAGTTTTATTATAAATAAAACTGAGAGTTCATAACAATTTTAAAATTTTTAATTTTAAAATATTAAATATAATACTCAACTGTTTTATTAATTAATCGTGATTTCAGAGACAAATTATTCCTAATTATATATAACAAAGCTCGATAATAAAGAATGGTAATGATTACTACAAGAGTGATGATAGTAACGGTCTAACGGATACGTCTAATGAAATGAGTGATTATAATCAGTGAGAAGACGGGAAGAGAGTGACTGTGCAGCCATAGCCGCCATTTTTGTTCTGCCTTTTTTAGCTATGATTTTAACTATAAGAATTTTTATCAGCCCAGATCGAGAGAGAGAAATAGTGGTGGATGGAATTATGCAAAGAGGGAAGGACATGGAATTTAAAAAATTATATTATTAGATGAGGTTATTGATGTTGATAAAGTAAATGTGTATTTAGTGATATTTTTAAATTTTATAATATTTTAATTAATATCTGTTATTTTAACATTTTATGATGAAAATATGTGTTTTATCACAATCAAGTTTAATTATAAATTATGAATAAAAAGATGTAATATTTGGTTATAAAATAATAAAATATTTGTAATATTAATAATAATAATAATAAAAGAAATAAAAATATTATTAATAAATAAGTATATTTATAATAAAATTTGATTATGACAAATCATATATATATATTTTTGTGATTTGAATAAAATATTGCATCATATTTTATACGTTTGGACGTAAATTAAATATCATGAATTTACATTTTCACATGTTTTGAAATGAGAAATAGGACTATTCATTTTTATAACCTAGAGATAAAACAAAAGGGGGAAAAAGAAATAGAAAAGTGGCCCCCAAAATCAGGTATATAAAGGGAGGCAAGAGCACTACATCAACCTCTGCAGATAATAAACTACTCACTAGACGCTACTACCCTAAAGCGAAGAAAATAAAAGCCCCATGTATCGATCTCTTGTTCTTCTGAGTACTCCACCCGTAGTTTCACAAATTTCATAGATTGTTTGATCTGTAGCTTTCTTGACTTCAAATACACGCAAACATCATCGAGTCCAAACACACAAGTTTGCAGTTAGTCAGAATATTTCCTTTCCGTGTTTAAAGAAGAGAAGATATATAAAAGATGGTGGTGGTGGAGGATAGTTCAGTAGAGGTGGTGGTGAGAGAGTACGATCCAGAAAAGGACTGCAGAAAAGTGGAGGAGCTGGAGAGAATGTGTGAAGTTGGGCCCAGCGGCACAATCTCTCTCTTCACTGACCTTATGGGCGACCCTCTTTCCAGGATTCGCCACTCTCCTGCCTATTTCATGCTCGTGCGTACCAACCTACCTTCGTCAACCTTTTTTTTCTTCTTCTTTTTATTATTTCTATAAATTTATAATCATCTATTATTAATTCACGCAGGTAGCTCAGATAGTAGTGGTGGGGAAAGAGGAGAGAGAAATAGTAGGGATGATAAGGGGTTGCATCAAAACCGTTACATGTGCTAAAAAACTCCCCAGAAATCCTAAATGTCCCTCCATCCCCCTCCCTATCTACACTAAACTCGCTTACATCTTAGGCCTCCGCGTTTCTCCTTCTCACCGGTACGTATTTTACTTTTCATCCATCCAATTCTCTAGCTCACGATACTATATATAATATCTGTATATATATATGTATACATATAGTTATTGATGGTCAATACCATTCATTAATGAACTTTACCAAAAAGGGTTTTTGGAGTAGACCCAAAGATACCTCTAATTATTGTGGGTGTTTGTTACAATATAATATTATGCTTAACATTTATACTAAAGTTTGAACTATGTTTATCTACGTACGTACGTTTGCAGGCGAAAGAGAATAGGATTAAAGCTGGTGTGCAGGATGGAAGAATGGTTCAGAGAAAATGGTGCTGAATATTCTTATATAGCCACTGAAAACGACAACCATGCCTCCGTTAATCTCTTCACCCACAAATGCGCATACTCCAAGTTCCGTACACCTTCTATCCTGGTCCAACCCGTGTTCGCTCACCGGGTCAGGCTCTCCAAGCGTGTCACCATTGTCAAACTCACGGCCTCTGATGCCGAGTCACTCTACCGCCGCCGCTTTTCAACCACGGAGTTCTTCCCCCGAGACATTGATTCCATTTTGAACAACAAACTCAATCTGGGCACTTTTTTAGCCATTCCTAGAGGCGAGAAGTGGTTCGGGTCGTATCGGTTTCTGGCCGACCCACCCGAATCATGGGCTGTGGTCAGTGTGTGGAACTGTAAAGACGTGTTTAAGATGGAGGTAAGAGGCGCGTCGCTGTTGAGGAAAGGGTTGGCTAAGACGACCCGGTTAGTGGACCGGGCTTTACCGTGGCTAAAATTGCCGTCGGTACCGGAGGTTTTCAGGCCGTTTGGGCTGCATTTTCTGTACGGGCTGGGCGGCGAAGGGCCATTGGCTGTGAAGCTAACCAAGGCCCTTTGTGGGTTTGCCCATAACTTGGCTAAAGATTACGGATGTGGAGTGGTGGTAATTGAAGTGTCAGGGCGCGAGCCGCTCAAGTTAGGAATCCCACACTGGAAGAAGCTATCTTGCGCGGAGGATTTGTGGTGTCTCAAGCGACTTGGGGAAGATTATAGTGACGGGTCTGTGGGTGACTGGACAAAGTCGGAACCTGGACTGTCCATTTTTGTTGATCCTAGAGAATTTTAATATGGAAAAATGATCAAAATTTAATTATGATGTGTCCTTTTTACCCTCGAAGAATCTAATCTTAATTCTGGAAGAAAGATGAAAAAAAAATGCGTCTAGTTTAATTAATTTAAGATTTGGAAGGGGATGGTGGAGCAAAGAGAAGGAATGAGAAGATATGCATGGGGTTTCTGTAAAGAGGAATATCCCAAAGTTTTGATATTATGTTTTTGTAAATGGGGTACTGGCTTTATAGATGTTCCTCCCCCTCTTGAATGTAACAAAAGTGGTTGGTTTAATTTTTCTTATGGCGGATTTATTTAATCTCATGGACTTTCTTGTACTTAAATTTCTTTTTAAAATGGATCCGGTTAGTATGAAGTTAACTTCATGATAAATTAGACGAAAGATTAATATAATGTTGACACGCAAAGAGAATATCATCGGTCTGCGTGTCAATACTGTATTAATTAATTGTCTAACTTACTATAAAATTAATTACATGCTAATCAGATCCCTTTAAAATGTGCCGAAACAGTGCGACTAGGGATGGGATTATTCTCCTTGCCTTGTTTTATTGGTGAAAGAAATGAGAAACAATTGGGTGGGGGACCAGAAAGAAAGAAAGGGAGGGTTGTCTGTCTAATAGGTCCAGGCAAGTAATGTGTTTATAAAAAGGATAAAATGGTCCTTGAAGTTAATGGAGGTGCTCTGTACAGATACAATGGAATAGGAGGAGGGATATGATTTGATTATAATGGGGCAGCTACCTAGCTTTTGTGTTTGTTTATATCGGAGGGTTCTTCTTTTCGGATGCTCTCCTTAAGATGAATTGACTCGTGAATTAACTAACATACATTCGTGATTTATGAGTAGTTAGTTATGTGCATTGGTGCATTTACTTGCAAATTTTGAGAGGCAGACAGAGAGTTTCATAAGTATTAAAAATATTATTTAACTAATAAAAAAATTAGTTAGGAATTTAAAGATACAATAGAACTTTAACCATCAAAAGTTTGAAAAAAAAAAAATTGCAATAAAAAATCCTCCTGTTTAATAAATTTCTTACTCCGGCCACCACTACGCGGACTCTGATTCTGCATCATTATATTGACATATCAATTGTAATTCACTCTCATAGCTAGCTAGATTCTCTTAATTAATCGGTGACTAAAAGTTTATTTTTATGAGAGTGTCGTGATATGGTTTTTTTAATTATTGAAATGTGATGGGTAAAGATTATAAAAGCCATGCACAAAAAATTAAAATTACTCATAAAAACTAACTACATATATATGCTTAATATCATCAAGATAATGTCTCATAGTGCTGCTATATATCTATTTCGCAGAGACCGCAATCACACCATGTCAAACACTTGGAAAATGTGATGCTAAACTTTAAAGTCCTTAGCTAGACTAAGCAGAATTTAGAGAAGAAATAGAAGAAATAGGAGAAGGAGGAGTTAATTCTTTCATTCAATGAATCCTGCATTTTACAATGTGGTGCCTTATATAATCACTAATACAGAATTCTAGTAGAAGATCTATTACAACCGTACCCTTCACACTATTGGCTACCTCCTATCAGCACTTGGATTGCCTAGCTGTCAACTTTGCTGCAATAACATACTATTACTAAACTTTCTTGTGATTTCCTCTCTTGCCCTTGGTACTTGATTCATATCCTCAACTTTCACCTCTAGTGCAGTCGTTGATGCTACTGTAATCTCTTTTACCAAGTTGCTTCCTGTGTTAGCCATGTTGGTTGTATCAAAATGATAGAAAAAATACATTATTATCTTGTCTTCTTGTTCAAATATATATATATATATGTGTGTGTGTGTGTGTGTGTGTGTGTGTTTAATGTGTCGATTAAATTTAATCACCAAGAAATTTACTTCCTCCACCATGAAATTTTTATTATAAATTTTCTTTACTAGCTAGTCACTTTCATTATTAAACAGGTAGTGGCTGCGCAGCCTGCGCTAGTAAGTTTCCTATTCTTTTATCTTTCCTTTTCACAATCGACATATATACATATATATTGCATGTCTTATATAGTTTTGTTGTATGCGTGGGAATATTTGATGGATTTTCTTTATATTATTTGTTTTCAGAAGGTTATATGCATCTAATGCTTCAACCTTCATACTATCTGAAAGGTAAGTGCACAAGTAATAATTTAAAAAGGGTGGGTGAACTGTGACCGTGAACGCTCACCCCTCCACTAGGATATGCGCCTCGATGCCGATATGAAAGTTCCATTTTATTTTATTTTATTTTATGTGCGTGTATTATCAAGAAGACTTATCAAACGCTTAAAAAAATTATTTAAAGTTCTAATATAAGCTTTAACTACTTTTCTTTAAGCGCAATTAATTATTTAAAATTATTATTTTCTGTTAATCTCGTCATTATGAGCAAAAACAGCATTATTAACAACAAAAGCACCTTTTTATTTAAAATTAATAATGTTGATTGATTGTTATAAAATTATAAAGCAGAGTTGGTAAAATTCAAAAAGCTAACCCCCACAATTAGGTATTAGGTATGCAAGTGTTAGGCAAGTTCTGACCGTGGTACATCCATATAATTAACATCAATGCATGCCACTTAGTTGTAGTTCATTAACTTAAACTGACTTAGGGTCTGAATGCTCATTTACCAATCGAGTCTTCTTTAATCAAAAAGTTTTCTCCGACCAAGCAAAAGTCTTGCCAATCAAGAAAGATAAAGGACAGGGACAAGTTTGAAAGGGTGATTATCTTTATAAATTAACCCCTCTTTCTTTTGGTTAACTCGGATTTACTAATTATTTTGGAAAAATAATATATATGTGGACAAATATGTGATAAAATTATATTGTAACCAACGTAAAAGTAAAGCTTAGACGATAAGTTAAAATAAATTAGGGTGAAACTATATATTATTAATTTTTATTTATTCTATATATGCACATACGCCACGATTATATATAATTTAATTGAATTTTTTTAACATATATAAGAAGACACGTTATTTTGGGTGGTTTAGGCACGTCGTGGAAACTGGCTAAGAACCAAGTAATTTATAGGCAGTTGCTTGGCTTTCACAGTCCTCATTTTTAAGGTAAAAAGAAAAACTTGATATAATACTCTATGGTTTCACTTTTGTAGTTTGAATATAAAGATTGGAATAATTAATTAATGTACAACTTTTAGAATTACCTGCATTGACTAATTAATTTCCCAAAGGCAATTATATGAATAGATTAAAATGTTGATAATTGACATACTTGAATGTTAATTAGTAGCGGGTCTTGATTAAGATGGTCAATTCTAGGTCAAGTTAGGTTGGTCCAATATTCCGATTCTTCACCGGACCACAAGTAATATGTTTTCATTATAAATTCTTTTGATTCTGTCATTTGTTTTACTCCATCCCTCTTAAAGTATAATAAGAGATTTTTTATTTTTATTTTTATTACTTTTTACATTCTGCACATCATTTTACTATAATAATACTTTAAACGGAAGAAGTATTTTATTAGAGATTTTTATTTTTACTTTTCACATTTTGCGTATCATTTTTACTAGTATAATACTTCATCAATTTCGAATTATAAAATTAATATTAATTTTTTAAAAATTAATTTAAAATATTTTTTAATTTAAATTTGACATAATTCATTTTTAAGTTTTGAGAACAATATATTTTTCTAACTAGTTGTATTTTTTAAATAGTTTATAATATTCATAATTAAATAGACAAACTACATAAATTCATGTCAATTTTGAATTTAATTTTTTTTTAAATTAATATTAATATTACCATTTAAAACAAAAGGAATATTTTAAACGGAGGATGTATTTTACTTTATTTTTATGCAGACTTCTACCTCATCCATCGCGACCAATTCACGATTCCCACAATTTTTTTTGAGAATTGTTATTTTCACAAAAAATAATTGATATTTTTACGGGGTGAAATCCTTTGTAATCAAATTCTGTGTTAAAATCTATGACGACGGTTTTTAAGATCTATGACAACAGTATATACTGTCATCATAGTCTTATTTTTTTGTAGAGTTACAACGACAGAATATACCGTCGTCATAAATCTTAAAAACCGCCGTCATAAGTGTCGACACAGAAAAACACAGAGAATCTCATATCTATTTTTACAAAATTCCTCTCAAATATATGTGAGTCCCATTAGTTAATCATAAAGCTTACGAAAATATTAATAAAATCACGACACTAAATTCTAAAAAGCATGTAAAGGCTTTGAATATTTATGCTAACCAAAGCATTCTTGGTTGCAATGGGCGTAAAGAGCTTAATTCCGAAGAGCCCAAAAACGATCACTTCCATCCCTGGTTGCTTTCCAACTTTATGTAAAACGGAGCGACCGTCATCAAACACCACATTTTGAGTTTTCCTAGCCTTAGTAGCAAGAGCATGCATGAGCATGCTTGACTTGAGGGAAGGTCTAGGGACTTTAGAGACGCCTAAAAGGACAATGCCGTCAGAAATTAAAGGTACAAATGAGGATTTGAACAATAAAACTACCATAAGCTGCCAATGCCTACCTCAAATCCCGTCTGTGAAGGAGATTGAGAAATTTACATTAAATGTACATTTCACTTACCCTACCCGAACAAATTTCTTCCCTATTCTATAAAAAAATAAATAAATAAAATACCTGGTCTGGTGAAAACGAAGGTTTCCTATTTCTTCATTGAATAATACCTAAATAGTTTGAAAATACATAGGGCAGGCAAAACTCCACTCCATGAGGAACTAAGAACTTCGCATTTCTTTTCCAACTTTTGGTACAACAAAACCTGGTGGTCTTCATGAAAACCCCATTGTTTAAAACAGACGCAGCAACCCAAAACAAACAAATTTCATTTCTCTTCAGGACAACAAAGTGACGTGGACGCTTACTTAGTTCCATCTAAAATCTAACCCTTCTGCTGCTTTTCTCGCCCCATGTACTTTTATCCTCAGGAGATCCCATTGTTAAGCCTTGCCTTCTTAATCTTGAAGTCAGTTAGTTAGCAAACAGTCAGTGGGTTTCTAACATCCTAATGTAATGGATGGTAAGAATTTGCAGACTAATCGACCTACCAAGTCCCTCTGTTTGCATCGACCACTAAGACGACGAGTGCCTTCTGCTTCTTGAAGGGGTAGACTTTGTTCCCTGTGTGGAATCAGGGTTCTCCGACGTATCAGAGCTGCCTTGGTCACTTTGTCTGTCTTTGTTTGACCAAAGCTTCAAAAAGATTCGTTTGGACATGACCAGACCTTTCACTTTATTTCCAGCTATTTTTTCAGCATTTTTCGTACTGTCTTTCACATTTCCTTCGTCCCTTAACCGTAGGGTAGCAAGCTCGCCTGTCAAAGCCTTGAGCTCCTCAGCAGTGGGCACAGCATCCCAGTCCTCCTCTGTGTTGGTTGTTGTGGACCTTGAGCTTCCATGGGAGCCACCTAGGAGTAAAGCCTTAGCTGAACCAGGTAGGTCAGGTGTGCTACCACCACCAGATGATGTTCTGGCCCTCATCTGCTCAAAGAAGAGGACCTGTACAACAACCCGTAAGGGGAGTCGCTCATTCTGCATCGCATGCATACACGCGTCTGCAGATAGCTTCTTGCAGTCCATCAGCTTGCAAATTCTTTTTCGATCACTCTTGCTGATCCCGGGGTGTTCCTGTCCAGAGTAAATTAATTGAATGAAATTCATCATAAACCAACAGCCTTTCAAGCAATCAGGTGAAATAGAGACATGAAATCAATAACCTGTCTCAGTCACTTAATCTTCAGTATAAAACTGGCTATGAACATGGCAGATTAAGTGTTATAAAGGTCTGTGGTGTGAAATTTACCTTAAGATACGTGTCAATGGCACGATAAAGTTCGTCATGGGTTGACCTTGAGAAGCCAGACACCATATCTGCAAGATCAACAAATTTTGACAGAGGTAGATTCGGATCTCTAGCAACTTCAGCAAGGTATCCATCAACCAGCTTAGCCACCTTCACTTTGGATGCATTGGATATAAACCGTGGTACTTTAATCTCCTTAAAATCATTTTCTTCAGGAGAATTAGGAAGTGCATTCTGCTCCTGCTTCACAAACTCCTCAACTAGGTCCCGTACCACATCCATATCATAAATTGTCGTTTCTCCTGCTGGAGCTCGAATCAGAAGATCAGCTACTGTTGCCTCTTCCAACTGCCAACCAATGTTTCTCATCAGCTCCCTTCTTCCCATTTCTCCACAATCCAGCATGATAGATGCCTGAAACAATTTGAGTAAGAAACTGCAAGGAACACCGCTCTCGTTCACGGGAAGCAGAGATATGATGGTATCAATTAATGACCGACTTTTTGTGACATCCACGCCTTGTATAATACCCTCGCTCAGTCCTGGAAACCTTCGCATCACATATGCTTTTAAGGATTCTCCAATTACATCTGCAGAAGTTCTTCCCTTAGTTTTTATTGTTGTTATGACCCGCTTGTATAAATCAACTTGAAGCTCACATAGGTCCTCTACCCACCAATCCTTCGGTACCATCTGCGGTTTTCTCACACCATTCCACTGTGGATCATTTCCATTCTCAGATGGTAACTTTGTCTGATTATAAGTGTATGACCACTCCACTTTAGAAATATCAATCGAAACTTTGGAAACTATGGAGTCTAGACAGTGGCTAGCTAGTTTCAGCTCTTCAGACCATGGAAGAAGAGACTTGGTTGTTTGAAGAACAATAATTGAATCTTTCCAGCTCCGGAAAATGCTAAAGTTGAGAAAAACCTCAATCTTGTAAATTAAGTTTCCTTTGTCAACAGTTTCATACATTTCCAGATACTCTGCAGCACAACGTGCTGCAACTACATTGTATGCATTGAGGGTGACAGTCATACCATAGCAGAACTTCGCACATATTTCAAAGGCAGCAGGTCCACCAGGGATATCGTGAATCACAATTTCATCACTGTTTTCTTTGTTCGTCATGGAAACCAGTTGCTGCAATCTGGCACTCTTGGACAATAGGGGGAACTACAGAAATGTGTGTTGGTATTAACAACTAAGAAATACATATTGCACAAAAGAGAAGAAAATCTGATAAAGAACACAAACATGCAGTTGGATATCAATTGCTATAAAACAATACACCATTTAGAATTTTTTTAGAATTTCGATAAGTATTTTAAGTAACAAAACAAGATCATTGAAAGTGTTTCATCACAAGATTGATCTATGATAATACTGTAAAATCCCGAGTGAAGTGAATGCAGAATGATCCAGTTGGTTTGAATTTAAAATCTGTATCTCACCTAACAAACAATTTTCAAAGGCAGCTGAGGTTGAAATGAATAATTATACCCTGATCAATTAGTTTAACTGGGTCAAATTTATGCCTGTGGACTGAAAAAATAGCCGTGTAGCTTAACCAGGCTAGCTACTGATTCCATAATTTTTACAAATGGTTAAATATTTAAGTACTGGCCGCTGGCTACTTTATTGGTACAAACAGATGTCATACCTTGTGTAGATAAAACTTCATGTCTCCAACATTGACAACCACATCGGTAGCTAGTTCACTTGCTACATACCTGAACATAAAGATGTTGCTCCAATTATAATTATGATAAAAACTTCTTCAATAAGAGTATTGTTTATTTTATTTTTTAAAAAAGAATTGGTGCAGAAATCTCCTGTTTACTGGTAAAACATACACCAAATAAACTCAAGGTCAATTTGATATCATCATCGGCAATGTAAGAAACAAAGTCGGTTGATAAATATAAGTAAAATTCAGAAAGTTCTTGTTTCCTAATTGACAAAAGTGCCATTGAAATGGTAGAGTTTCTCTGAGTCATTGCATTATCATTGCAAACCAATGAAGCAATGCCAGTTTGGATCTGACATAAAGTTTGCTAAATTTAGACTAGAAGAGAAACATGAATAAAGTGCTTCAAACTGAATAGTGCAGCATTTATCACCACCAACACAGTCCTATTTATGGTTTTTGCGCGCGCATTAATGTAAATAATTGTAAATTAAACAAAAATTAAACAAAAAGGGTCACAACTTGCTGGATTAGTTCAGCTGGTTAGAGAAGTGAAATTTTGTTCAAGTAATTTTTAGACTTCTATTAGAAGAGACAAAAACTGAAAGCAAGAAAATTAAAGTATATTTCCCCATCATATCATACACCTTAAAGAAAAAAATTAAGAACAAAAAAAAGTTAATTTAACCCTCTTCTTTTTAAGGTATGAGAAAGAAACCGATGTATAAATTATACTGCCACATGAAGTAGTCTTTTGATAACGTGCTTACTCAACATTACGTAAATATCACTGTCTTTTGGCATGGCAGTTATGTAAACAATCTGAGATGACACTAAACACAAAAGTTTATTTAGTTGCATATCAATTCTCCCATCCCAATTAATTACATAGACAAATAACTGAACTATCCTCCAGTAAATCTAAGTTATAGAATTGCTGGGGTATAGTCAACTACAGTGGCTTAAAACTGTTTGAATGCCCTGTGAAATTAAATCATTAAACTAGAAGAACCTTTTGAATGAGCAGAACTTTTCTCAAATAGGATAAATATAAAAGCATGAAGTTGATGGGAAATGTAATCTAGACCATATAATTTACAAAACAAGGACCTTCTCTTTTTTATTCTTAGCTTATTAGTCTCATTCAAATGCTAAACTAGCAAAACAAATTTAAATTATCAGCTATAAAATTAAATACAACCACTCGACATATGTGCTGATGAAACTTTCTATCCATATTAAAGGCTTACCCATTACCCAGTAATCAATTTTGGGAATGTGTTTTAGAAAACATTAGCAGCAATGGCCGCCTGCCCTAAATGAGATAACTATCCAACGCAACATGAATAGAAGAGAAACCTCAAGATATATGGATCGAAAACTTAGAACGGAAAGAAAAATTCAGATAGCGGACTTATGATGAAGATTAGTCATCTCATACACACAAAAAAAATTAAAAAATTCAAGCTATATACACATCCAAAATGAAATTCACATAAATAAAAAATAAAAACAGCAAGTTGGATTCACAAAAAGGGATCTCATACTGACCTCATATTATCTCCTTCAGTCTGAAATGAATCAGGTTTTGATCCAAGTTTCATAAACTTCATCTTGGCAGCTTTTAAGATATTTCTACCTCTGAGATCTCAATTCCCAGCTTCAATTAATTCAGGAAATTCACCACATATGCTCAGAAAAAAGCTATAGAAGTAAAATTTCCCCGAAAGAAACGGAACTAATAAATCTCCTAGTATGACCGAATCTTTTCCTAAACCCAAAACAAAGGGGAGAGAGAGAGAGAGAGAGGAGAAAGTGAGAGATGAGTAGGGGGTTAAGTGTAATTTGTTAACAAATTATTGTCGTGAATGGGAAGAGATGAAAAAGAAGAGTTTTGCTTCCTTGCTTGGTAACACAGCCCAAGGACTCCGGGCACAAAGGGTTGGGCAAGGAGACGCAGCAAATGACAACCCTCTGTGCCTTAATTCTTAATTTGTTTATCAATATAAATATAAATAATATTCCCAAAGTCTCCTACTTTTTCAGAACCAGAACCCTAGAATCCACAAAAAATCTTTTTTCACCAATGGAGTGGATTTAAGGACCTGTCACAGCAAAAATCATCTCGGCATCAGTTAAAGATAATTCCAAATCAACTTATTCGAAAGATGAAGAAAACATATAATACCAAGAGATGAGAACCAGTACCAACAAAGTTGTTCCTTAGTGGCAGTGAAATAATACTCGAAAGAAAATTGGTCAACACAAGGAAAGCATCAAAATTAGTACTCCATATGACAGAACCCAGAACAGAACAGACCAAACAAAACACCAAAATCCCACCACCACAGAATTGGTAATGTTTAGCTGGAAAACACTACAGCCCCAAAACACCTACCCACGTCATTCTCACAATAAATGCAAGAAATTAAAGATAACCCAAAAGCAAAAACATGGTTTAAAATCAATTAAAACCCAAATCTAACCAAACCCAGATTAAAATTTCTGCATCCATCTAAACCAAAGAACATATTAGGAGAATATACAAATAAATAAATAAATAAACAGAAAGAAAGAAAGAAATTCCAACCTTATTGATCACAAGCCAGAAACAATTAAGAAGCTGTTATTAAACCTACGCGTGTTAATGCAAAGCATCATACGTACGAAGAGTCAAAAGCAGAGAGTCAGGAACAGAGGAAGAATCAACAGTGACTGAGCAACCGCAGCAGTAGCAAGGAGTAGTAAACAAGTGTGGAGGGACAAAACAAAGAAGAAAGACCCCACCAGCATTTGGCCATATCGCAAAAATCAGCACACAAAAGAAGCACCCATCAAAAGATGAGTTGTCCCTAATCTTTGTTGGCCACTAGAGGAACACTATGTTTTCACAAAAAGCCAGACCCCCTTCAGAATGTTCCAACAGTCTCGCCACTCATCCCCCCTCTATCTCTCTGTCTTTAAAATCAGCACCGCTGAGCCCACAAAATAGATCACCTTTCTCATCTCTTTTTTCTCCGCCCAGAATCTTACGGATGCGGTTAGGGTGAACTGGTGAAGCTATAAATTGATCCAGCCATCAATAAATTGATCCAGTCATCAATAAAGTATCGACGTATAGACAGAAAAAATATATTTAACTTATATGTTAATATTTTATTAATTTTTAAATTAATTTATAATAAAATTAATTTCATTATAGCCGAATCAAAATCTTACTATATAACTAATTTTTAAGTTTATATCTGAGGTTGATCTATAATTAGAGCCGTAAACCCGATTTGACTTGTGTTGTAGCCTGTTCCGCCACAACTTACAGGTTGGGCAGAACAACTTATAAATTGTGTTTTATATTATTTAAGGGTTTGGCTGTAATTTATTTTTTAATTTATAAATTAATTTATAAGTGATTTTTTAGTTCAAAAAATAATTTATAAGTCATTTTAATATAAATAGATTTGATCAAATATAATATTTTTTTATTTTTATTTTAATAATTTTTATATTTTATTTTAACTTATAAATCATGTTAATCGAACGCTTTCATATTTTATTTTAACGTAATTTTTAATTTATAAGTTAAAATGGTGTCAACATTTTTATTTATAAATTATTGTTTAAAATGACATAAGTTATTTTAAATTTTAATTTATAAGTCATTTTAAAAAGTCATTTGATATTAAGCTAAAACCCGACTCATTTAGGCTCGAATAAGTTTGGGTTTATTTAATATTTAATTATTAAATTTTTATTGTTAAATAATAAATTTAAATAAATAGAGTTTAAATTTGAATAGGCTCGCTTTGCTTAAATTGACTCGTGTTTGAGCAACAATCGATTATTAAATAACAATCGAGCCCAACCGAGTTTAAACTTGACTTAGATTCCACTCATTTAATTTTTTTAAAGAGTTTGAACTTGCAAATTAATATGATAAAGTTGTTTAAAGGATTTGAGCTATAAAATTTTTAATTAGTAAAAGGAATCATTAAATATTAAAATAATAAAATTAATATCATTATGAGTGAACCAGACATTTAACTTTACAAAAATTATTTTTAAAAAAAATGTTGTAATGTTTTTGAAACTTTTTAAAAAGGAATGTATGATAATATTTATGAGACGTAAAAGTCTATATAATATGAAAGCAAATTATATATAAAAAAAAAATGTCTGTAAAACTAGTTCCAGGACAAACTCCGCATATCAAAATAGATAAATTATATTTCCACGAGTAAATCTTATATTTCCGCGACTGAGTCCCTTTGTTAACCAAATCAATCCTTCTTGCCGTAAGCTGACCATAGGTACTTAACCATTATACCCATAATGCCCCCACTTGATAAAATAACATAGTTCAGATTCCATAGGCACTAGGCAAGATCTTATTACTTCGTTTTAAAATCTTTGCAAAATTAACACACCAATAGTCCAATAATAATACTATCTTCATCTCACAAAAAGATTTTGTTTGTAATATTAAGGGTACAATCCCTCCGTTTCATTAAAGAAAAGTATTTTTTTTACAAATAATTAGTTAATTTTAAAAAATTCAAAATTAATTTGATATTATTTGATTTTTTTAACACTAGAGTAAATATTATAAAATACATAAAAATATTACCAAGTATAAAATCAACTGTTATTTTGAAAATAAAAAATAATTCACGTTACAATTTAAATTTTAAGTTTTCACAAATTATATACAATTAAATTTAAGCATGTCTTCTTCATCTATTCATTATTTATTTTTTCAGTGCGTATGTCTTAAACGGTGAAATTATTATTTTTTCATCACGCTTGTACCTAAATTTATATAGTGAATGTTTAGTAATAGCTTGACATGATAATGAAATTATAATACTTAGTTTAAGGAGATTTTGTCATATGTACTACCATCAAACTTTTTTACTAGAATAAAACTTCTTCCATTTTTTTTAATAATAATTGAGACTCTTTTTGTCAAATTGGGAGAATAATAATTATAAAATTGCTACAAAAAAGTGAAAAAGAATTTACTTAAATATAAAAATTAATGCCTGGGCTCAAAGAAATAATCTCTATGTGAAAAAAGAAATCTCATTTGTCAAAAACAATTTAATACAAAATGGCACAATATATCATCAAAAATTTATTATCATTCTATACAACTAAACTAAAAACTTAATAAATCTGAAAATTTGAAGGATAGACTTTTAAAAAAAATAATAAATCTAAAATATATTAATTTGGGGGCAATGTGAGCCTAATGCTACGGAATCTAAACATGGTAAACGAGTTCTTTTATCAAGCGGGGGTAGTATGGGCATATAATTAAATACTTGTAGTTAGTCTACTGCATGAAGGTCTTGAAGGACTTGTTTAGTTAAAAGAGGGTCTCACTCACGAAAATATAAGATTTGTTTGCGAAAATATCATTTTTCATCAATATATATATATATATATATATGTGTGTGTGTGTGTGTGTGTAAATTTGATTCTTACTGTTTACAGCTTTAAGTAATAAAGTGAGGGATGAATACTTTCACAGCCAATTTAGCCACCAAACTTTCTCTTTCTTCCTCTTTACACTGTTAGGCACGCCAATCTGACAGCCTCAACTTTGGTACGCCTCTTATATTATGGATAAATATATGTACAATAAAATTAAATATAATATTAATTTTAATTATTAAAAATATGTGTATGATATTAATTTTAATGTAACATATTTTTTAATAATAAAAATTAATATAATATTTAATTTTTGTGTATTTAAACTTATCTTTATATTATTATACCAGTAAAATATATAGTATAAACACAAACTTTAGTCTGCATTGTTTGAGATAAAGAAAGAAACAAAATAAAAAAATACTGGCCGCGTACAAGAAAACGACCCATCCGTTTAAAAAGATTTTCTAAGAGTCGAAAAAGATTTTCCTTTCTTCTAAGTTATACACATTTTTATTTTTAGTACCATAATTTTTCATCATGCCCCTTCCCCTTCTAAATTCAGGATTCCAACATTATTTTAGTGAATTTTGATCGTTCGTTGATTTCATTTTGAGGATGCATAGTAAATATTTTTAAGGTAATTAGTTGTTACGTATAAATGAAGATATATAATAATTCAAAAAATTACCCAACACGATATGAAGAAAAAAACCCGCAAATTAATATCACCATCCCATCCCATCTCATTTGTTTACATGAATAGTCCAATCACAATGATATAAGATGAACATCTTTCCCTTCCGAAAAGTTATTAGTTAATCATGAAATAGTATCAGTTAGTGTCACATATCAATCACATATTATTATTTATATGATATTTATATAAATCTCAATAAATTAGTAAATCTATATATAAAATTTGTATAAATTTTATATAAATAACAACACATAATTGATAGAGATACCCCCGAACCCTCTCCCCGAACCCCTGAACAATTGCTACCCCTTCCACCTTGCGGACTAATCGTGACCACATCCCTTTTCTCTCTCTTATCCATTTCTTGTATTTCCCCACAACCTCACATGCACTGCTACAAAACCACCCTCCTCCCTATGTCAGTCAGTATGCCACCAACTTCCAATGGATTAAAAAAATAAATTCTATACAATTAATTACATATATATATATATATATATATATATATATATATATATATATATATATATATATATATAAATTTATTATATATATATGGATAGTAATATTATGATTTTTACAATTAATCTCAACTTTGTGCTAAGAATCGACATTTACCTGTAGCTAGCCAAATCTACATGTAAAAGTTGAACCAAGAAGCCCCATATATGCATGCAACTATGCAAGATATTACTATGTCAATGTAACAAATTACTTTTAGCCGACACAAATTCGGTTGTTTAATCTCATGACAGATCCAACTACGATAATTTGTCGGATTGGAGTCGTTTTCAGAATATAATATATTTGCTTTATCATGCTTTAGTCAAAATACTTAATTATCACACAAGTTGTTTCACATTTGCTTCCACGGATTTTGTGCCTACCTCAAAAAGTTATACTCACTTGCGGCTAAAATTAGAGATGCTTTTCCCCCCTTATGTTAAAAAAAATTAAATATATTTTCTCGATCGCTAATATGTCAGGGTTCTATTTATATTGTTGTAATAATAAATGTCGTTCAAAATTTTAAGCATTATTGAAATCAGAATATTATATATATATTATTGATCACATGTGGTCTTCCTTCCTTCTAGTTGGTGAGCATTTGTCTAATTTTTTCTTGAGGTAATCTTCTAATTCCCCGTTCCAATAAAATCTCCTAGCGAAAGTGTTTTTACTTCTTTTAATGTAGCCAGCTAGTACATGTTTCCTCCATCAAATGAAGTTGATTTTTCTTTTTTCAGCATCGTGCAAAAATATGCGCACACCCCAAATGATTTTATATACATCCATCCATCTTTACTACTTAATTTTACTCTAAAGTCGAGTCATTAAGCCATTAATTCATTTATATGCGTAATTTGAACCCGTTTTTATAAATCTAACATGATATTAAAGTGGACTATCCTAACGTCAAAATTATCCAAAATTGAATTTATCTTGTGACTAACTTCGTTTGAATTTGTTTGTCTTGTGTGGATCACATGTTCATCAAGATTTGTTTTGTGACCAGTTTCTTTCAAACTTGCTTATCTTATGTGGTCATATATTCATCCGGTTTACGTGATCATTGCAGAGCACGTGGAAAATAATTAATTAATATAGTATTAATTAATGATGGCAGTCAGCGTTGTGGTTGAGCAAATACCTTCCTTCCTCACAGATGCTGCATCAGCAGCAAAACTCGATCATCATCATGATTAAAAGCATTGATTTGTGATCTGGTTCAATGAATATGCAAGAATTGGATAGCTAGCTTGCTTTAAAGATTGATGAAGATTAATCATTTGTAAAGTAGAGATCTCCTCCCTCCCTCAGCTCCCTTCAAAGTTAAAATGTGAACAGATAAAAAATAAATCAATTAAGAAATTAACCAGTTCCTGCCTTAAAATATGAAATTCAACAAGAAGAAGGACCTACCTACATACCTACTCCGCATCACATCTTTATTAAGTTATTATTAGTGAAACAAGTTCATCTACAGAGTTTGAAAGCTCACAATTAATGATGTGCTTTTCTTTTCTGACTGTCTGTATGTCTTTCAAGGGAGAAACATGTACTAGCTTTTCTCCCGTGAAAGTGGGTGGGTGGGTGGGATTGATTGATGATGATGATGATGATCAAACTAGGAAAATGTTGATTGATTTGTCATTACTTTTCCTATGAATTTAACGAGTGTATAATATTGTTATGATCTAGTAATCAATCTAGAGAGAGAGAGAGTTGGAGATGGGAAAAATCATAATAATAATGCATGCGGCCGTACATACTGATTGAAGGAGAAACATTAATTATATTTTCTCTATAGGAATAACTTGCTCATCCTCAGCTCGCACGCACTTAAACGTTATACTTTGAAAATTAGTTTGGAACAAAAACTATGAAATTTTGCTACTATTAGGCCATCTTCAGTAGTATAATTTTAGATTATATATAATTTAAAATTCATCTTCCTTCTCTAGCAGTTAGACTAAATATAGTCTGAGACTATATTTGAAGCACCAAAATGACTAAATCAAGAAACTTGATATTTCATGAACTATAATTTTAATTATATTTAAATGAGAGAGTAGAAAGATAATTGGAGTTTTTTTGAATTCATTGATTATTTTAATCTTTTTATATTATAGTCCATTAGATAGCCTATTTGCTGAAAATATTGAAAACTAAAGGACGTTTATTGATGTTATATGGATTAAATATAATTTATGAGATAGTCTATCTGCTGAAGATGCTCTTATATTTAAAACAGAAGAAGAGCTATTACTAGTATTTACTAGCAAATTTTATTTAAAAGAACAAAAGTCAGCTTTACCCTCAGTTTCGTCCAATTCATTAAAATTGAAAATCCAGAAATCGACTCGGTTAAATTAAATAAAATTTTATTCTCTCTGTTCCTACAAGTTGGTCATATAATTTGGAATCGTGGGAGTAGTAGTGCTCAAGGTAACTTACTTGGTACCAAATGGATGATATTGTCGAGGTTACACTGTCTGTGACGACTTGTCACACAAATACAATGCGGCCTGCTTTGCTTGTTCAAGTCAAGTGGCCAGCAGCAACTACATATTCTGTTGGCTCTGGATCTCTCACAGATGCTTACTGCTTCATATAGACTTTAATTAATAATGGCCCAAAAAAATAACTAATGGGCAACCGATAGGCTTATAAAACTAACTTCAGTTGTTATATTTAGGCCGAATTTGCCAGAATAGTGCACCAAGGAATCCATGACAAATTGACTATAATACATACACATGTGGGCTTAGTTAAAGTCTATTTTCGGATAAGGAGGCTTGGATACAGCCCAAATGTCAAAAACCAAAAACATAATAATTCTTTTAAACAAATTACAAAATTAAGATTAAAAGTGATAGTCTATTCCTAATATTGATTTTTATTCTTAGAATTGTAACTGTAATAGTAATTTTTTTTAAAAAAAGATGATAGAATAAAGAAAATAACTAAACTTGGAACAATAATTTTATATTAAAAAATTCCAACAATAATTTATAGTAGTTTGTCCGTTCCAAATACAAATCAAATTTGGCTTTTTAAAATATATTATATTTAAAATTAATACGAGTTACTTAATTTTTAAAAATAATAAATTTTATAATTAATTATGTAATTTAAATAATTTACAAGAGAATATACTGATAAAAATAAATTAATTTATATAAATTTAAAATTTAAAAATAACTCAAATTAATTCCTAAAAATTGATCCTATTTTGGAAAGGAATGGAGGGGATATTTTGGAACGCGGCCATATGACTTCTACCTTCCGTTTATAAAAAAAGAAAAAATGAAAATTGAAATAATTTCCCCTATTGCATTTTCTGGGTTTGGGGGTTTTTTCAGCTGAACCCATTCTTCCATTTTCACATCTGAACGAAGAAGCATTGATTTGAATACGTAAGTCATTTCCAATTGCTATGTTACCCACATGTATCTTAAACTAAATCTGTGCTGGTTAGTGATTACGTTGCCTTAAACATTATAAAATTTTGATATGTTTCATAAATTTGTAGTGGTTTCCATACCAAGTTTCTTTATAGTAATAGTGAGTCCATGATTAGTACATGTTTTTGTTGCTGACTGCTATTTTATTCTATTTCTTCATTTCACCTTCTCCATTTTCAGTTAAATTCAACACAATTATGGGCTCTCGTTAATTAGTGAGTGCTGTACCTGGAACAAAAAGTCACCCAATTGAAAATCAAAATTGAGGCCCTGTTCGGATCTATAAGTTGGTCAACCCAACGAATAAGTAATTAAGCTAAAAAAAGTGTTCGGAAACAACTTTTTTTTTTGCTTAAAAGTTAAAAAAAAAAAAGTCCAAAAAAATAAGCACCTAACTGTTGCTTTAAAAAAAAGGACTTATAAGTCATTTTTTTTAAGTCGGTCAAGAGAAGTGCCCTCTTTTATTTTTCTAATGTTCTTCTTGCTAAATGATATTTTAGTAATCTTTACATTTTACTTAACTTATAAGTCATTATCAGCCGAACACATTCACAACTGTTACTTATAATTCCCGACTTATAAGTAAAAGTGATGCAGAACACTTTTACTTATAAATCTATTAAAATTTTAATTTATAAATATATTAAAATTTTAATTTTAAATAAATAAAAAAAGTCATCCCCGAACAGGTCCTGAATGTCTAATAATTTAAAGTGTTACTGTGGGGCTGCTCCCACTTTTGGCTCAATTTGAATTACATGCATCCAAGAATTTGATATTGTCATCAGGGCTGTAACACAGCTTATCTTAAAGATGATCGATGCTTCTTAACTAGGATGTGATATTAAACATCTGAGAATTATAACCTGAAAAACTTGGTTGCTAGACAAATCATAAGGATTAACCACAGACCACTAGTATGCGAAACCTTCACTGAGGTTTATCCAGATTATGTTTAGTCCTTTTTATTCAATAATTTTAAGTAAGATATTTGTCTAGAATTGATAAATCTAAGCTGATTGTTTTTTAGTTATGATATGATATTTCACTGTATCTTCTTATTAATGTTCTTTTTAGCAATCTTTACATTTTATTTTAACTTATAAGTCATTATCAGCCGAACAACTTCAAAACTTATTTTAACTTAATTTCTAACTTGTAAGTCAAACTGGTGCCGAACACTTTTACTTATAAGTCATAACTTAAAATGACTTATAAATATACTTAAATTTTAACTTTAAGTCATTTTAATCGTCTGTCACAAAACGAGGGTTCTCATTATTGGAAACTCTTTCTATTTAAAGATCCAATTTGCGTGTTGAATTTTTTAGCATTGGGATTTTACATCATGTTTTTGTACTTTGAATTTGATTGTTTGACAAATATACTTGATTTTGAAATTCTAGTTAGTTAAAACCTGCTTATTATCCTCTTTAGTTTCTAAATGTAACGTGCTGCTGTGATTTTGTGTCATTGTCTTTAGATAAAGAAAACTTGGTAAGAACTAGGAATTTCTTTTAATTATCTTTGCAATTTATCGATCTCTGTATGTTCTAAATATCTAATTGTGTATACATACGCATACACATATATATGTATGTATTTATATCCGTTATTTCAATTTATGCAGGCAATGTTTTAAAACATCCTTTTAAATAATCAAGTAGACATTCTCTGACAGGTACTTGATTCTGGATAGATAAGATATCATTTCCAAAATAGTGTTCAACAATTGGCTTGCACAGGCTTCATAGATTCTTGGAAGATGACAACCCCATATAACAGAATGGATCCAAGATACACCGGAGAAACATCCGAGTAAGCCTGCAAAAATCTCATTCCTTGTACTACTGTTTCTCCCTTAGTCCCTTGTACATTATACATGCAAGTAAGCACTTTACATGTTATTTGTTTATGTGTGTCATGTCGACGTGCAGACATTTGGAGAAGCTGAAGGAACTCCTCTGGGATGCTTACAGATCAATTTCTCATGAATTGCATAAACTACAGGTTGTCATTTGAATTCCAAATTATTTTACTGTTTGTGATCTATATGTGAGGTGTATGTATATGTTAATATATATTGGTGTGTTTCTGATTTGAAAAGATAAATACTAGGCAAGCATTTGTTAATTTTATTAAGTGTGCATGCATGACGGTATGTAATTAATAGGTTAAAATTATTGTATTATATGATTGAGATACAAGTTTGATTATTGTTGGAACTGATTGTTTCCTCTTTTTGGACAGTGATATTTTTACCGTTGTTCTTGATGGTTCACATGAACGGTTGTAGAAACTTGCAATGGTAAATATTGCTAGAGGAAAATACTGTTTATTTGGCCAAAGTTAGGTATGCTGAACTTGCATCAGTAGAAAATGCTACTACCCTAAACATATATTGGTATAGGATGTTGGAGAGAGAGGTTGTGAGAGTAAGAAAACCTTAAATAACACCCTTGTTTGAATGTAGGGGGTTAGGATGCATGTATTCTATTTCTGTGATATCATTGAAAGTATTTTGTGATTGTATTAAACGGTATTTCTATTGAAGAGAAACAAAACTTGTTTGACACACAGATGCTGTTTTAATAGTAAACTATACCTAAGTCAGGTTTTAGATGGCAGATATGTACATAGTGAAGGAAAAAATGTTCAACGTTAAATTGTTAATTCTGTCGATGTTCGAACTTTGAAAGTTAAAGAAGAATTTAGTATAGACTTCGTAAAATATCAGTCCAGAAGTTGACTTTGCAAAGTCAGCCTCTTTTTTCTGAAAAGTTTCTCAGGTTTTGTAACAATGCACTTCACCATAACTCGGGCACAAACAGGTCTTTCATTTTGTCTATGCTCTCTAGATCTCGTACACTCTAGGAAACATGTGCAAGTTTAAGTGGCAATTACCTCACAGTCGCACTTATGCATTTTTCTGGAAAAAAAAAGAGTCCCAGGTATTTTTCAAAAACTAAGCTTTTGAACTTTGTAAGACGACAACCTAGACATAATTTTTCGGTTGATTCTTTTACAATGCTAGAAACTTAAAGGGTAAAATTAATATTTGAACGAAAACAAACTTCAATATTCTAAAACAAATTCAACAAAATAAGTGCGATGTTCTTTTCCGAATGGAGGAAGTATTATATTCATGTGACAAGGGCTTCATTAGGCGAATAGGTAGGTGGCCATGATAACATTAATATTGTGCTTACATACAAAAGATAAATGGAGAGATTTATCATCTTCACCCCCCCCCCCCCCCCCCCCCTCCTTTACCCCCCTGATAAGTTATACAAGTTGTCATCTTATTGTGTGAACTTGATTGTATTTGTCGAACCTTCCCAGTCTCAATTTATGTCCCTCACACAGGCACACCACATCCCGTACTTAGCTCCGATAACTACAATCAGGCTGTATCTTCTGCCCTTATTTCTGTAGAATTCGGTATCTTCTCTTTATTGCCTCAGATGTCATATCCTACTCCTTGACTATAGGCATAGCATTTCCTACTTACTTTGAGGTTGGCTTATCACTCGTGAGTTTGTCAGCATACTTCTTTGTAACCTTTCTTCGAATTTCCAGCCAAAACTTTTTCAGATGACTACTCTCTTACTCTTTAGTTTTTGTGATCCTTGTAAGTGTTGCATAGCTTTGCCTGTCATGTAAAACTTTCAGTCACAATCGTACGATACGATGCGATACAGAAACAATTCGATACGTATCGTAGAGTGAATAAAAAATGACACTGTATCATATGATTCAGTTACGATACGATACTACGCACGATACTTTTTCAATCTAGCAACCAACTTGATTTTTTTTTTATGTAAATCTAAAAGAGTAAAGCAAAACTTTTGAGCCTTCTATTTCAAATGAAGAGGTTTTTTAGTATTATGACATATTATATATCACTTGATGAACTTTTAATCGTTTTTTTAGAGTTATTTCAAATGACGAGGTTTTTTTGCGTTAACATATTTTATATCACTTAATGAGCTTTTAATCATTTTTTTAGAATTTTATATCTTCTTATACATAATGTTGATTTATTTTTCTCACGTCATTTTTCACAAGTAGAAACATAAATATCTACTTGTTAATTTAAATTTTTCTCTTTTATATTTTGTTTAAAGTTGAATCTGCATTTTTGTTTTCTTTTGTTTCTCTATAAAGATTACTATAATAATATCTAATAAATCAATTTATAGTATTTTGGTTACTATTTAACTTTAGAATTAAATTTAGTCTATAATAATATTTACTTGACTACTTTAATACGTAGTCAAGCTAATATGCTTAATTATCAAATAAATTGTTTGATATATATGTTTAAATATATGTTACCGCATTTTTCCTTTTATTTCCGTATCGTACGATACAATACATGAAACGCGATATAGAGATTTTCGACACACAATGCGATTACGATTTGACACCTATGTTTCCAGTTAATAGAATCCTTTATATTAGGAAAAAAAATACCTGTGCACTTTTTTTTCCGAATGACTAGTTATATTTCATATTAAATTTTACTTTCACTTGTGTCATTTATGTCCTTGAAAATTCATTAAAGCGTTACCTTTTAAATTAGTACTCATTTAAAATAGAACATAAAAGTTGATCATGTCATGCATCAAGCATATAGAGATTGTTCTTGGTTTTAAAAATTTACAATGCAACATGATCTAATTGGAACAACTTCTTGGCTGAAGATGCGATTGATTTTTGTCAACTGATCGAATAGCCGACTTGATTAAATCAGGTGTGATGTGATATAGGAAGAACAAATTCTCAGCCCTTAGTTTTCATGGCACCCATCATAGTATTGAACTGAGCAGTGGCCCCTAGATGTTCATGCTATTAGCTTATTAGTCTACTAGATTTATAAATTGAGAGTAACAAAATTACAACAAACTCCTTTCTATTAGAAGGTCAAATAGGTTGTCAAATTATCGATGCCTCTTGGATGGTGTATATCTCTACAAATTGTCTATATAAATTTTGAAAAAAATGTCTTCCAAGCTTATTACATATGTACTTCTTAAATTACTAAAAAAACTTGCATCTTTGTTATATGTATACAGAGGGCAGAATGCACTGTGATCATGGTTTGCGTGTATTTACTTTATTTTTATTTTTATGTCAGAACTTCTTGAGTGCAAGATATTACCTCAATTGCCTAGTTATATTTTGCATGTACAACTCTCTTTTGCCAAGTTCCACGTGTTAACATTTTAACAATACTATACCATACATACAAAGCTCAATGTTTTCTTTTATATAATATATATAAATGTACACCAGTTGATATGTGCACCAGCATCTCTTATTTATTATTTGTGAACCATCCCAGTACACATGGAGGAGACATTCTTTTTCTCTTTTCAAAAATGTGATTTGAGTAAAAATAAAATTTCTCATTAATGAGTAAAGAAGTACTGAAAACTGATGTGTATGATTTTGTAGGTAGAGGAAGAAATGCTAATGCGCAAGTTTTTTGAAGTCATGTCGGCTCATGGTCTAACTAAAAAGGTACATATAGCCCCCTGCCCCCCTCCCCCTTAAAGACTTTAATATGTTCTTTTTCCCTTTTGTAGGGTCATAATAGTTTACATATAAACTTAAAAAGTATATTTACTTTTATGTCTACTTGACATAATAGAAAATAAGTACTTCTGGTTACCCTGAGTTTTAGTATTGTTGCCCTTTTACTAGTTGACAAGATTTAGTTATTTGAATCACTAGAAGTTTTTTTGCACTTAGTTTTACATGATAAGAATTATGGAAAAATTATATGTATCTGAGTCGAACTATTATCTAGTGATTTCTAAGTGAAACAACAAAGGACATGGTGAGGTTTAGATATTTTCTGCAATAAATAGACATGGAAATTCAAGGGACGGTTGAACACCCCCACCACCCAAGATCTCTCACCACTTGTATTTGCTTCTTCTTTTGTGACACTTGAATGCCAAATTCTTTTCAGTTATGTCATAGCATAGATGGTATATACTGTCCTACAGGTTCACTTTTGTACTCGAGGTTTTCAAGTATTAGACTGCAATTTAGAAGAACAAAATATACTGAGATCCACAAATACATTACTAGGAAGTAGCAGCAAGGGACATGAAACTCGTTGGACCTTTCCTTTTCGAATCCAAGATGATTGCATGAATAGTTTTAGGGGTAAGCATGAGTTGGTTTGAGGTGGTTTTGGGTTCAAACCATAACTACCTCAAATAATTTGGCTTGGGCAGTTTTGGTTAAAACCATAACTACCTCAAATGATTTGGTTCAGGTCGTTTGGGGCATTTTTAAAAATATTTTGCGCCGTAAATAGTTTTCAAAAGGGTTACGAAAATTAAAAAAAAAAACATCCCTTGCAACAAGTGAGGAAGTCAGAAGATAGTGTTCAATATATTGTTCTTCAAGCAGAAATGAAACTATTCTAGATTTCCTTTTTAACCAAAATCTGCTGTATTTAGACAAAGATGAAGTTGGTCTTTGTGGATGCAAAATCTGGTTAAAGATTCATCTTTTCTTTTTTCCTTTAAATTTTGTAGTTCAGCTGTAGTCGGTGTTTCTATCGTATATAAAAATTTAAATAAATTTGCTGTTCTGCAGAAAGAAGATGTTAATGATATTCTGGATGAACTTATGAAAACGAAAAATGATACTCTGGAAGGCAGCAAGCACGGACAGCCCAGAGGGTCAATTGATGAGACCACTGATGAAGAGCAATAGGTCCTGGAGCTTCATTAATTCCGAAATATTGAATTCATCAGTTTTGAAATTTTGAAGAGCAATACTTTATTATTTGATGCTCCCTGTTTATCTCAAACAAAAGTCTCGTCTCATTTCTTTAAATGATTCCAATGTTTTAAAGATGCTCGAGCTGGTGTCAAACTTTTGATGGTTTCTCGTTTGATTTCATTGTGTACAAGTAATATACTTTAATGATGTGTATGATAAATATTTCCTTGGGATGGACTGTGATTACAAGTTTTTGGGTAATAATAAAGCATGGCATTAAGATATAAATGTAGTACATTTACAGGTCCAAGCAGTACAAGCCAGGCACACAGTGATTAGAAGCTAAAATATACTCCCTCTACTCCACTCCACTCCACTCCACGCTCGGTCCGTATATTTTACATTCTTCTTCTTTAGAAAAAATGACTTAATATACTCAAGTTTATCATCCAAATTATAGAGGTAGATATGAAATAAAATTATATTTTTAAAATCTGCAAATGAAATATCTTTTGCGAAATGAAAGTAATACTGATGAATGCCCAGTTGGACCAGATGCACAATATTAGAGAGAATGAAATTTGACTTGGTGATTAAAGTGCATAATTAAGGGATCTGGAGTTGACACTACGATTATCAGTGAAGTAGAGGATGTTCTCAGCTATATAGGGCTGTGATGATAAATTGTCACAAATTTGTTACGAGTTCTTCTACACTTGTTCATTTTTCTTACCTACATATAAGACAAATAAGTGTGATCTCATCTCATTTTTTTTTTAACCCAAATGAGTGAGTCACACTCATCTGTCTTATATGCGGATAAAAAAAGTGGGCAAGTATAGAATTTTTCATTTGTTATACAGATTCAATCCTTTTTATCTGGAGCAGGCTACTAACAACTTTTTCTTTGTTAATGTTAAATTTCTAACAACAAAGTTGATAAATGCTATTTCCCGAAACAAAAGAAATACAAAAAAAAGATTATATTGCAACAAAAATATATCGACTGTTGTTATAACTTGCAAATGAATACATCAACAAATTGTCCATATATTTGTATTACTTTTTAAACTCTGTCAATGTGTCTACTCATAACATAACAAAAGAAGTGATGTATTTTTGTTGAAATATATAGGACTCTGACAAAAAATAAGTTAGATAAAGTCTATTTATTGTATCTTCTTCGCTTCATATGTTTAATTGTACTCGAGAGCAGCCAAACAATAATTCTAACAGCAAAATCATCTGCAAGTGAAATCTAACAGTACAAGTTGAACGTAACTAACAAAAAATTACTAATGAATAAGATTAGAGTAACATTTAGTTTACAAATCAGAGTGGCGCAGCGGAAGCGTGGTGGGCCCATAACCCACAGGTCCCAGGATCGAAACCTGGCTCTGATATTTATAAAAAAAAAATTCCCTTTCTTTTTCCTTTGATAAGCTATTTATAAATTCTTTTTTTCCCCTTCTTTTTCCTATGATAAGCACAAAAGGTTCAGTGGGAACCATTTGTCTCCCTTGAGTCCTTGACAAAAGAACTCAAGGGAACAGATTACACACTTCTTCAGATACTTTCTACAAATTGCAAGCCATACAAGAAGGATCCAAACCACCTGGCCAGCATCTCCCAAGTCAAAGCAAATAGGCATTCTTTTTATTTCTACCATTAAACTCGACAAGAATATTTCTTTTTGTACACAGAGTAAGAAGCAATATTCATAACACCTTGCTTTTATCAACTAAGGCAATGAATAGCAAAAATAACTAAAAACAACAGATCAAACCTTTGAATAGTAACTGAAAATAAGGTATATGCGGATCTTGTTACTTAACTGGAAATTAAGGATAGTAATCTCATTCCAAGAAAACAGCATGCATACATATACAAAGCAAGATTTTTTTATTTGATACAAGTCCATCAACAAGTGAATTAGCATAACCAACTAAAGCCAAGACAAGAAGGACAAACCACACAACAGAGGTTAACAAACCAGTGAGCAATTCATTATCTCATCCGGATAGGTTTCTAATGATGAAGGTAGATTACTATTACTAGTATAACAAAGAAAAAAGGTAGGAAACCATACAGTACTATGCAAAACTAGGAAGATATATAATAAACAAAACTAGTAAAGAAAAGCTTCCATTAACCAGTCTTTTGCAAGCATGTCTGGGAAATTCAAATAATGCCCGGCCACAGCCCTAGAAACGGCAGATTGTAATTTGTAGTACATGTTATTTAACAGCAGATCTCCCATAAAGAAAGTTCTCTCAAAACCTAGTGAAAAGTTTAAAATAATTTTCTTCACAATGAATTTTTCATCGTTTAATATACTATTTCCCATTAATTATTTAACAAAGCAAAGATATTTCCCAACCTTACAAGAAGGAAAAAAGAGGAGGGGGGCGGGGGGGATCTCACATCTCTTCGGCAAAAGCAAGTAGAAATTATGAAATATCTAACATTAAACATTAAACTCAAAACTGACAAAAAAAAAACATTAAACTCAAGCTCCATCTTTCTTTCGTGCACAAAGCCCCACATAACTAACTAGTAAAGTAAGATGCAAATCTACCAATGCCCCTACAATTATCTATACAGGAGAAACCGATAACTACAAAGGTAGATAATTTATTTGAAAACTAGGTACTGCTAACAAGTGCCCCAAGGGAATATTTGCATTTAATTGGGTAAAATTTTATTATGGGATGTAAAATATTTTATAGGAGTATGTAATTAACAAATTCCCAAAACTTGTTTCTAAAGTAACTACAATATATGTATTTTTACATGTCCCCATAACCACACGTTAGGATACTTTCTAAAAGAAGATTATTAAGATACAACAAGTCTTCCTTGACAGGTTACTGGGGAAACTATTTAGAATTTGACATGACTAAACTTTTTTTATAAAAAAATAAAGAAAAAAGATATGAAACCATGTGTGGATATTTAACAGAATGGCACAAAGGAAGTGTGGTGGGCTCATAATCGAAACCTGGATCTGAATTCTGATAAGTAAGAGAAGCTTCCAATTCCCACAAATTTTTGTTCATATATATTCATTAATCTGTCATTCATTTTTTCTCCCAGAAAGGAAGTGATGACCAATGATTTTTTGGTTAAATTGGATATTATTTTTTTTGTAGTCCTCGCGAGTCTTATATCATTCTTCTTCAGATTCAACAAATCACAATGGAATTTGTCATTGAGTATGTATTATATCCCAAAAATATTTCACCAATCAAAGAAATACTACCATAGAACTAAGACGAGGAGGAACTGAAACGACTCCCAAGTTAAAGAAATAAACTCACGTTATATCTACTACTAAACTCGAGCTCAACCTTTCTTTTGTGCATAGAAACCACATAACTAGTAACTATGCAGAAACTTTTCCAATACATTTATCTTTCTAGGATAGCGTTCTAAATAGAAAGATAGGTTATATGTTGTTCATAAATTAAATTAAATACTAGAAAAGAGGTAGGAAAACATATCATCACATGATATAAAACTTGCAAGAACAATTGAGCAACAAATCATGCATTGAGGCACAAGGAACCACAGTGGCCTATTTATACTACCTTTTACATCCATAAATTAAAATATTACCACAATCCTATAAGCATGTGAGTACATATCATATTTCTAAATTAAGAGTAAATTCTAACTTCTGCATCAGGAAAGAGACTTCTAACATCCAAATTTAGTTGCATTCACCACTAAATTACTTTTTTCACAATGAATATTCTGTCTTCTAAGTATATCATCCCCTGCGCAAATTATATGATAAAAAAACAAAGAGCTATGCTAACCACACAAGAAACAGAAAAAGCAATTAAGTAAATTTAAATGGGACCATCTTTAGTCAGCATGCAAGGTGGGGAAACTGGCATCTAAAGTAGCCAATATAAATTATGTATATCTAAATTTAAGCAAGCTGAGTCTTTCTTCTGTGCATAGTGCCCCACATAACTAGTAAGGTAAGGGAAGAACAAAAGCAAAATTTTCAATGCCCTACCTTTAACTGATAAATTAGACATTGAAAAATGAAGAGGGAAGCACACCAAATTCACCTTCAAATAAAAAACCCAATCCTAGACGTAGCTAAAGGATCCAAACAACCTCCATCATCACTTCCATCAGTGCCTCGTTAGTTGAGAAGGAATTGACAGTGTCGAAAACCTGCATCAGGAACCCTCATGTCAGAATTGAACATCATTTTTTCTTCTAACCAATGTCAGAATAAAAATGCATTAATAGGTTGGGTTGCCAAGAAATCTAGTTAGAATAAACATAAACAGAACATCTGTTAGAAAAAGAATAATGTTTCAACTATGGATTAATTCTGTATATTTTCAATTTGAAATACACCAAAATCACACACATTCCAACTTGAATGCCCCGGCCCCTCAAGTTAAAAAAAAAAACCTTATCAGCAAAATAACGACAACATGATAATAAATATACAACACAAAATAAGTACAACATATTAACAAATAGGAACGAAAACTTACTTGGGTCAGAACTGACAAGCATAGCAGTCCCTCCAAAAGCACAAGTCCCACCATTATTCTTGTTCCTCTGCCAGTAACTATTGAAAGCATAAGAAGCATGGGCCACAATACTATCAGGGAAATAACAACTCCCTTGAGGCCTTATTGCTTCACAATCAGCGCCACCTTCTCCACAAGCATAGTCAATTGCCTGCTGCAGTGTGTCTGCAGGCACACTAGGCTTTGCCACACACCAAAGCCCATTATGGTGGGCCGGTACCGGAACTGATACCGGTGCCGGCACAGCACCACCCGCGGATGGATTACACGGCGGCAAGTTGAAACCAAAAGGCGGGTTTGCGGGGCCCACCGTGGGAGGCAGTTGTGGGGAAAAAGGGAGTGTAAATGGGGGCATTGGTGAGATTGTGCCAACCAATGGAGGAAGAGGGCTTTTGGCTGCATAGACTGGAGCAGAGTAACCCATGGGGGAATGGGCTGGGGCTAATGGGGTTGGCCTTTCTGGGAATGGCTCAACAAACTTGGAGTCTATAAATGAGAGCTTTCTAATTGTGGGTTTTGCTTCTTTTGGGTAGGTGATGATCAGATTGATCTTGCTTAGGTCAAAATTTCCAATTTTTGTCATGGATTCTAAGTGAGAGGTCACCAATTTCAGAGTTTCATCAGAAAGACTAGTCAAATGTGGAGGTGGGTTCACTGAATAAGTTGAGTTGGTGTCTTGCAAAAAGTTCAGAAGAGGCTTGATAAATGAGTCAGCCAAATCAGCTTTGTATATAGCAGAGGATGGGTTTAAACAGTCGGATGGAAAAGAAACTGAGACTTTTATTTCTCTCTCCAAACCCCACCTAATGAGAGAATGGTAAATGTTCTTGATAGCTGGTAGGATTGATACCAAGTTCTCTTCTTGATTTTTGTTGCAGAGGAGATTGTGTCCCACAAGTATGGCGGAGATATCAGTGGCTGGGTAGTAAGCTAGAACTTGGGCCCTGACCCATTTTTCAGCCATGAGAATACTGGTTGAGACCTCTTTAAGGTATTCCGGATCCACATTGACTGCTATAGCTTCTACACTGTGTGATAATGCCTGAAAATCCACCGAGCTTGAGTTGTAGAGAGTCAAGAATTTGACTGATTCTTGACCTGATGCTGCAAAAGAATTGAAGGAACATTGTGAATAATAAATAAAAAAAAATACTAAAGAAATCTACATATGAAAGAAAGAAAAAAAGGAGAGACATTGTGGTTGTATTTTCGTTAATTATTACCAGTAAAAGCCAATAGACAGAGAAAGAAGAAGTGAAGAAGCCACACCATCTTCAACATTTCAATACCAAAAGCCAAGGATGAATGAAGATCCAAAGAAGAGAATGCAACAAGAAGACTTCTTTTTCTCTCTATCCTGTCTCTCTTTTTGTAGGTTACAGACTCACTGTGTTGTTATGAAGTAGTCTCAAGGCAAAAGCTTAGGAGTGCAAGGGAAGGAATTCAGCAGGTTAAGATTTAAACAGGAAACTGATATTTTTACAATAATTTTTGATATTCTCATATATCAGTTTTCTTAAAGAGAAAATGTACTTTCTTACCGGTAATAATTTTTTTAATTTTTCCTTTGTTTTAAAAATAAAAAAAAAAGAACAGTCTCGTGATCTTTGTACTCGTGTAGTACCTGCTGGCTGCTGCAGAGAGGTAAACAGTTTGCTTGCAGTCAAGTAAATCGAAAAGTTCTGAACAGAAAAGGCCGAAGGCCTAGTCAGTCTTTTTATCTTTTCTTGGAAAGCGTGGATTTAAAACAAAGAACGCCTTCATCCAGAACCAAGTAGAGTGAGCCCAAGGAGGCCCAATTTTTTTTTTTTTGAGGCCGTTGGTGGAAGAATACAAGAACGGACGGACAATAAATAGGCAGATATATATGTGGAGCCCAAATGAAAAGGATGACTGTGGAGCCCACAGTGGCTGTTGTAGGCTTGCAGCAAGGCGGGTTCCCCCAGTGGCCAGCAGTAAATCATAAAGCTAAAAGCATTTCACTCTTTGCCCCGCCCCCCCCCCCCCCCGGTAAAGAACCATAGCATTAAATTTTCAGTTGTAGGCATTATCAGATAAAGACGGAGAGGAAAGATCTCTTTGTTTATAAAAAATATATTTATAATTAAATTATTTATATTAATTTAATATTATTTTGAATTATTTTATTTTATAATAGAGGATTAAATAATTTTATAGACTATTTTTTTTTATCAATTTTAAAGTTATTTATGTAGGATTATATAATCTCATACAAAATTTAAGATTAATAATTCCTTCATTTTAAGCTATAAAATGATTTTATGGGACTAATAATCTAACATTAAGGCTATTTTTGTTTGCAAAAAATATACTTGAAATTGTACTATTTATATTAATTTAACATTACTTCGGATTATTTTATCACATGATGAAAGATTAATAATCCTTTAAATAATCATATGGATTATTTTTTTATCATTCATAAAACTATTTATGTGAGATTATATAATCCCATAAAAAATTTGAAATTAATAATCCCCCTCATTTTAAGTTATTAAATGGCTTTATGGGATTAATAGTCCAACATTAACGGATTATTAATCCCCTATTATGAGATAAAATAGTCCAAAATAGTATTAAATTAAAATAAATAGTCCAATCTCAATTATCTTTTTTATAAACAAACGTAACCTAAAAGATTAATAATCTCTCATTAAAAAATTAAATAATATTAAATTAAAATAAATAATTTAATTTTAAACATATTTTTTATAAATAAATATATCCTTACTGTCTTGCTTATTAACCAAGTAAGAATTTTACCGGAAAAGCAAAACAAACAATTATATTGGACAAGTTGTGAAATTGTCATCTCATACTTGCACAAATATGTCAATAAGTTAGAGATTAGGACAAAAATACCATCATGTGTCCAAATCAATGTTTAAAAAATTAGACCGATCATTAAATCGAAAAAGTTATTGGACCGTTATTGAATCAGTGACGTCATAAATACATAAAAAAATATATTATTAATAATTAATAAAAAATTTAAATATCTAATTTTTTATAAGATAAAATATAGTAAAATAATGTTATAATCTTATTAAAAATATTTTTGTAAAAAAAAAATACCTGAAAATCGAGTCAACCAGTGCAACTACCGGTTTTATCGGTGGTCAACTTATTTTTGACCGGGTTGCTGTTTTTTCGAGTTTTGGTCGAACTGCAGTCGGACTGTCGGTCCGGTCTGATTTTCTAAACATTGATCCAAATTTTGAATTTAATGGATAAAAGTGACATAATCATAAATTAAAAAAAATGATACATGGCGGAGGATATTACAAAGGATATTACTATATAAATAAAAATTAAATTTTATATATTTTTTAATTATTAAAAAATAAAGTTTGACAAGACATATCAAACCCTATTTTTAATAATTAAAATATATTTTATATTTTATTTTTATTAATTTATACTTTTTCTATTACAAACTAAAATATCATGAAACACAATATAAAAATGACTAAATATGTCACGTCAATTTTACATACTACCTATAAGTATATTGGCCTACCTTTGTGTTTGCTCTTTCCAAGTCAAACAAGCCCTTAAAGAAAAGTAGTTTTGCTGTGGTCCGCTCCACATCAGTGATTGATACCTAAAACAAAAAAGGTACTAAAGGTAATGTGGTGTGGTCTGTGTTTGTTCCTCAAAAAAATGTTTGTTGCCCCTTCTTCTTTTCTTATAAACAGCCAACCACATCATGTATTTTTATTTTATATTAATTTACACAAAAAAAAAACTAAGTTTAAAAGTATAATAGGATGAAAAAATTATAATGATACATTAAAGAATATTTTATTATTTTATAATATTATTACTGAAAAACTAACTCATATATATATGTGTGTGTGTGTGTGTCTGTGTCTCATAAATAACAAATTTTTTTTTGAGCTGGGAAGTATATAATATACGAGAAAATGTAATTTAAGACATGTTTTAGCTAAACTTGAGTGATGTTACTTAATGAAATAATGTAATTTTACATAAAATTTAAAAGTAATTTTACATAAAATTTAAAAGTAATTTTTTTTAAAACTCAAAAATAAAAGATTTAATCCGTCATTTTGTCGAGTAATTTTAGTCAAACTTGACAATTTAGGTTGAGAACTATCTGGTTAACTAAAATTACTTTGGTCGTATTGAGTTGGTTAACTAATTTTTATGTTTCCAGTTGGTTTAGTTTTGGACCCACATTATTATAAATTATAAATATGAGTTAAAACTAGTTTAATTAATTTTCACCCATATCAGTTTATAATAGTTTTGATCCATAGTGACTAATTTATGGTATTTAATTATTTATGTTTATAAATTTAGTTATCGTAACCAACTTTTTACAGTTCTTGATCGAGTTGGCTCGAGATGAATTTTTACTGTTACTGACGGTTACTTTTTTGGTGGGCGTAATATCACTATATCACTACTAATTAATTTATAAATATATCTATATTATAAAGTACGCGAAAAAGAAATGACAATTTTTTTTTGATCTAAAAATGACATTGTCTTATTTAATTGAATATACTTATTCAAGAAATTAATTTAAAATTTAATTAACTTTTATAATTTTATTTAAATTATGCAATGTTAACTTTTTACTTTCAAACTTGGCTTTAAATTTTAATTAACTTTTAAAATTTTATTGTATCCTTAAATTTTACAATTTGTTATATAACTTTTTGAACCTACAATTTTTGAGTAAATTACACTCTTGACTCCCTTAAATTTGATAATATATAGAATTAGAAGAGACAAATTCTCTGTCTCATTTCAACTAAAACACAAAAGGTTTTTTTATATAACCGCCGTGTCCATTTAACTAAATATAATAACACCAAATATGAGATTATTCTAACAAACATGTAATTATATATTCCCTTCATTCTAAATTAGAATACCAATATAAATTTAAAAAAAATTAATTTGATATATTTTTAAATTTAATATTAACATAATTTATTTAAAATTTAAAAATAATAAATCTATTAATGCTTTTTAATAAGCGTATGATATTCAAAATTATCTATTAGACATTCAAAAAAATGAAATTTTATATTAATTTTAAATTTAAAAATATTTAAAATTAATTTTAAAAAAATCAATTGATCTTATAATTAAACGTTTTATTTATTTAATTAAAAATTGAACAACAAAGTGTTTGAATTTACAACCCAGCTAGCTCCCGGTCAGTCTAGATCCATTTATGTAACTATTGACTTTTGATGATGATAGGACAAAGCAAAGAAACAGAAAAAATAAAGAAGGAAGTTGCATATATATATATGAGAATAATTTATAATAAATAGTTATTATGCACACCGAATAGGCTTTGCCACGTGGAAGTTTCACTTAAGCAACATCCCCAACAAATAAATATCATATTTTTTATATAAATTTGAATGAACTTAATTTATTTAATTGGATGATAAATAATGATAACTTTGAAATTTAAAATATAAATTGACTTATATTTAGTTTATAATTATATAATATCAATTCACATAATTCATATTAAAATAAATAAATATAATTTTAATTTTTAAATAAAATAATAACTAAATTTTATAAATCAAAATTAACTTATAATCATATTTGAATAATTTTTCGCATATACAGACACAGTCATATCCTTGCAAAGTATTAATTAACGGAGTAGAAAGAAAGTATGCAGTGGACTGTCTTTACATTTTTTACGGGCGTCTAATAAACCAGTACACGTGAATATTAAATCATTTAAGTCGATATGATCGGTAAAAAAATAATTAAATTATTAAAATTGGTTATAAAAAATTAAAAATTAAAAATATCTAAATTTTTATTATGTAATCGCTTATTGATTTATTCGGTTTGGTTAAATCGGTTAATTTATTCGGTTTAGTCACATATAAAATTTAAACATAAAAAAAATAATTATTTTCTCATAGTGATAGCTAAATAAACTAATACATTGAATTAAATGATTAAGCCATTTTTCAACAATAAACACACAGCCCTATTAACCATTTTACTAGGTATCCTCAATACCAGGGAGTTTATTCATTATTTGTCCTATATATAAACTGAAGCTCATTTTGAATGAAGGCTGCATATTGATATAATTAATAAATGCTAAAAAAATATTATGCCTTCAAATCACCCAGTAGCTAGGGCTGTTCAAAGTAATCGGTTTTTTCAGTTTTTTGGCGAATCGAATCGATCCGAACCGGTCAATTCAGTACAAAATCGACCGGTTCGACGTTTTGGTCGTCCGGTACATACCGAACCGAACCGGTTGTACCGGTTATCTTTTTTTTAATAATAATAATTATTATTATTATTAATAAATAATTACTACTAATACTAAAAATAATACTAATAATAATAATAATAAAAATAATATTAATAATAATAAAAATAATAATAATTATTATTATTATTATTTTCGGTTAACCGGTACCGAACCGATACCGAATTGGTTAACTGGTTCGGTACCGGTTCCGATTTCGATATTCATTTTTTCCTACTATTGATACTGGTTCCGGTTTAGTCCGGTCCAATTCGGTTATAACCGTTTGAACACCCCTACCAGGAGCTGAAGGATTACACAAAAAGAATCCAATCATCTACTGTAAGAATTTTCCTTACGCAATATTTTATAATATATAATTATATAAAATAATGAAATAAATAATTATTAGAAAAATATATAAATTATATAATAATTTTAGGTAGTTCGTTTGATTTCGATTTTTATGGTAACCAAACCAAAATCGACCAGTCGAGATTCGATTTTTCAGTTTTGTTCTTTTCAGTTTTATATTTTTCGGTTTGATTTAATAACGGTTCAACTCAGTCCGGTTAATTTTTTGATTATTTTCGATTTTGTGTACACCTCTACTAATTTACCACGTTTTTAATTGTATTTTCTAAATCAAAATCAATATAATTATGAATATTATAAATTATATGTTTTAATATTTATTATTTTTAAAATTTAAATTAATTATTTTAATTTTAAATTTAAAAAAAATCAAATTAATTTTTATAAAATTATTAATAATTATTTTATAATTTAAAATAGAGAGGGAGTATTTTTTTAGCAAGGTGTTGACCACGATTCAACTAGATATGAATGGATAAGGGCTATATCATTGTCTTCTCGATAGAACAATTGTTATTATCAATATTACTAACAGTATACTTATGCAAACCACGGAGTCTTATTTTTAATTTTAAAATGTTATATTTATTTTATATTAATATTTATTTTATATAATTTTTTAATATAATAAATAATATTATTTTTGACTTAACATGCTATTTTATTTTTACATGTTAACATTTTGATTTTTTTTTAAATTTTATATACAATTATTTATTTTTAATGATATTTTTTTTTGTTTTTTTCTTAAATTTTATTCATAATTTTTTTTCTTAAATTTTATTCTTTAAGTTAATTTTTTGTACAATATTTTTCTATGATTTAGACTTTTAAATATTTTTTGAGCTCTATGTTCAAATTTCTTATTTTGAAAAAAAATAAAAATTTGTACTAATAATTATGTACTAAACATGAATTTTTATTTTCCTTCGATTCAAAATATTTTGATATCGTTTTTGTTGGAGTAGCCTTCAAACAATGCAAATATGGTATAATAAAATAATTTATTTAACAATAAAACTTAATTATATACTATCTAAATATCATATTTTAATTTCAATAATAAATTGAGCAACGATGGTGATTAACACATAAATACTATAACATTCCATGTTACTGCAAGGTGATACTATAAATTGAAAAATATAACATATCAAGTTGACAGGAAGATTAATGATTATCGGGATATTTTATTATTAATAATTAAACTTGATTCCACGATCATATATATGTACATGTAGATGTGTTAGTTTTTGACCTAATATAAGAAAAATAATTTTTGACTTAAAGTAAGGGAAGTAATATTGCAGGAAAAACATTCAAAAAAAAGTGAAAAAAAAGAAGATAATGAACTAAATTATATATTTAGCTGAAGTATATAGATATATAATAATCCTACATCCACACCCCGTGCAAAGCATGGGATTTTATCATAAAGTTATGATACCGTAGATACTTTATTAATTTTTTTTTATAAATATATTACTGAACTTATCAGTAAAATGATTCTAATAAAAATATAATTTTTCTCTAAAATTATATTATTTAATTTATTGGTTAAATAACTTTTTTTCCGCTGAACTGGACACTAATTTATATATGCATAATTGAATTAATTTTTGTATAACTGAAATTTTTTTTACAAATTTTTTTTTTGTCTAAGAGCATTTAATATGGAACAAAAAGAGTATTAGGTAAAACGATATTATAATTTAAACTACATTACTAATTTTTATTTTTGTATTGATGAACTAAACGAAAGGTCTTGTTAAACAACTGTTATATTATTAATAATGTTTTGAATTATATTTTTATAAATTTTTATTGGATAGAGTAATTAATTTTTATTATTTATTTAATAATTAAATTATATGATCGATTAGTATATTATATTTTTATCATAATAATATAGCAATTATATTATCCTAATTATGATTAAATCTTTCTTATACTCAAAACAATAATTATATTTATATTTTTTAATAATAGTAACAAATTTAAATTAAATAAACCATTTTTATGATAATTTTCTATTCTTCTCAATCTATATTATTTAAGTGGTAATATAATTTTACTTAAATTTGTATTATTTTATATATTTTTGAATTATAAAACTATATTACAAATTCTTATTTTCTTATAAAACTACGATATTAATTTCAATTTTTGAATAAAAGTAACAAATTAATATTAGGTAAAATGATGTTATTTTGATTATTTTTTTTATAAAAAATATATTAATTCTTGTTTTTTATAAAACTACAATACTAATTTCAATTTCAAATTTACATTAAAAAAATAATAAAAGTTGACTTAATATAAAAAAAGTCAAAGGTCAAATAAAATAAAAAAATAGAAAGACAGACCAAATTATCTATTTAATTATAATAAGTGTATATCACTCTAATGCTACATACCTCTCACATTCCTTGACAGGCTGATGTAAAATTTAAATTTGGTTAAAGAATTAACTGATAGTAGAAGAAAGGTATTTGTTATAACCCCTCCAATTCTTTTAGGATCGAGTTTAAGTTGCAGGTCTCCATGCATAAAATAAATAGTTTTTTGAACATGCAGAAAAATTATTCTATGCACCTGGGGCAGGATGAATAGTATGCTCCCCCTCTCACATGAGAGTGGGGGCCACGCGTGTTGGGATCCGTGCCACAACGCGTGGCCCCCACCCTCATGTGAGAGGGGGAGCAAACTGTTCATCCATGCCCCAAGGGCATGGAATAATTTCTCGAACATGCATGCAGGTTCGCTCATAGTAGTACTGTACAATAATAATAAAAGGGATATCCAGCCAAAGAAGAAAGGAATGAAAAGAAAAGAGAAAAGAAAGGAAAGGAAAAGAAAGAGAATCATATGCTATTTCAACTTTCAAGTGTTGTTGTCCCATAAATACAGTCACATAAATGGATAGACGAACGACCAACCGACTGGCCGATCAAGGAAAACCAAAAGCAAGCAAATTAAAGTATCCAAGGACAACTTTAATAAGCCCTGGCCAGCCCCTGCATCATATTTATCCGTCTAAAATCCCAAATGTAACCTTTACGGTCTCTTTTGATCATCAAGATCGAAGTGAGTAATAATTAACCAAGATCTCATTTTTATTTTTGATAAAGTACGGTGTTTGCTAGGAAACAAAATAGGGTTATCATAAAGTTACGATTCTTCAGTAATATATATATATACACACACACACACACACACACTTACATGCATGTTTAGCTTAAACCGTTTGAACGGGAATGGGGCCTTAATTGTCTCAATCCAGCTCAAGATTTATATGTTTTTACAAATTCCTTTTGAAAAGAATTTCAGTTTGGGTGGTTTTCTTTATTTTACAAAATAACTTGGCGGCATAAAGCCTTAGCGTGACGGAGTATATCATTTTTAAAACTTTATTTTTAAGGATAATTTTATTTTATTTTTTCATATGTATTCTTAGTTAATAATTTATAAATAATGGTAAAATGTTAGATACGATAGATAATAAAAAATAATAACAAATTGAGAATATTTTATATTTTTTAATAAAAATGAATCCCATATTTTGAAATAGATTAGAAAAAAAGTCTCCCAATTCACCTTGCAATAAATTCTTTACGTGTGATGGTTTGACACGTTCATGGTCATGAATTTCCGAGCAAAATTTAATCACACGCCATTAATGGAAGTTTTGATGGTCAAGTAGAAAACGAAAAAGTGGGTAGTGGACAGTACGAAGAAGGAATTACACTACTGGCGCCCAAAGAAAAAGTGGAATATGTGCATTACCACCTCTCCCTCGCTACCATTCTCTAAAAAGACATAAAAAGGAATGGAGGGAGTAGTTTTAAACTTGGACATATACCATCTTTTTTCAATACGTTTTTAAAAAGTAATTTATTTTTATTTCAAAATTATAAAATATTAATAGTAACTTATTATTAATTGTTTTACTATTTTCTTAACATCATATGATATGATTACCGCTATATTTTTAGTTAATACGTAAAGGTAAGGAAGTGTTACTTTTACAAAAAAAATAAAAAATCATCAGTAATATTTGGTGGACGGAAAACGCCATCACCATGTTGGTTTAATATTTTTTTTTTTAGTCGTCATCATCATCGTCCATTTCACTAGATTCCCATGTGGCATTCCCTACCTTATTATGTTATCTTCATACAAATAAAACCCCTCCACTCTACCGTTAAGGGAATTAAACTTGATTGTTAACTCTCTTCGCATAAATAATAAATAAAATTACATTTATATGAGTAATATTATATAAAAATATTAAATTTGTCTTTTTGAAAATAACAATTCCGGAAAAAAATAATCAAAGTGCCGCTCCTGCTGATGTCACGCCCCCAAGTCATTCAGATTTTGCAGCTCAGAGAAGCTTCCCCTCATATCAGTCTTTTGTTTCTCTCTCTCTCTCTCTTGCTCCACCAGCTAGTGATCACATATATATAGAGGGTGGAGAATTAAGAAGCATAACCCGAGAGATGAATTGGGTGAAAGAAAAGAATAAAAGAGAAGAGACCCAGAAAACTACACAAATGAGCTCTCAACATATGACCCTTTTTTTCCTCGTACCATTGGTCATGTCTTTCTTCATCGTCCAACCCGCACATGGCACGATGCTCAAGATTCAAGATTTGATTGGTGACCACAAGAACATTAGAAGAATTTTGCACCAACCATTGTTTCCGGCAACTTCACCACCCCCGCCAGCTGTAGAACCACCGCCCACATCAGTTTTTCCAAACCCAGACCAGCCATTCTTCCCAGAAGTCCCCACCGGAACCACACCAAATCAGGCCCAGCAGCCACCAGCAACGATCAATGGCACCAGCATACCAATCCCAATTGCCACACAACCAGCCAAGCCAACCAAAAAAGTGGCAATTGCAATATCAGTTGGAATTGTCACATTGGGGATGCTGTCTGGATTGGCATTTTACCTCTGCAAGCATCGGGTAAAACACCCAGACGAATCCCAAAAGCTTGTTGGAGGCAATTCACAAAGAGTCGACGAGGAATCAAGAATGCCCCCATCTACTTTCCTCTATATCGGTACTGTTGAGCCATCTAGCCAGAGAACAGTTAATGAGACAAATGGATCACCTTATCATAAACTGAGTTCATCAAAAAAATCAGATCGATATAGACCAAGTCCTGATCTTCAGCCACTTCCACCGCTGAGTAAACCTCAACCCCCACCGACCATGAATTCGCCTCCGGCCATGTCATCATCCGATGAAGAGAGTCACGAGTCCGCCTTTTATACACCACAGGGATCCTCAGTGACCAATGAAGAAGGGTACTCGACCAGTTCACGTCAGAGTCGTTTGAGCACTAATACAAGGACCCAATCCAGAACTGAACCTCATGTTACTAGTCCTGTTCCTCATTCCAAGAGAACTTCACCAAAATCACGCCTTTCTATTTCATCCGTGGACACAAAACACGCAATCATAGCATCAATTAAGCAGCCTCCACCTACTACTCCTCCTCCGCCCCCACCAGTAGCTCCTTCTCGGCCAATACAGAAGCAGCCTCAAGTTCAGTATTGTCAACCAACATTAGTATATGCTCCCAGAAGGGCAAAATTTTCATCACCGCCTCCACCGCCAGACCTGACGGCTCTTCATTTAATAAACAAACAATCCCAACAGACAGCTAAAATCCCAATACCGCCTCCTCCACCGCCTCTTCCCCCGCAACTGGTAAGACCGCAGAAATTAGTGGCTTCAGAAACAAGTGTTCCCTCAATGGCTTCGCAACAATTGACAAATTTGCAATCAAGGAGTCCCACCCCCAGAGCAGAATCTGGAATTGTGAAAACAGAACATGTAGAAGAAGATCATAAAGGTGCCACTTCTTTAGAGAAGATTGATGCTGATGATATAGATGGATCGAAACCGAAACTGAAGCCTCTGCACTGGGACAAAGTGCGAGCAACCTCAGACAGAGCCACAGTGTGGGACCAGATAAAATCAAGCTCCTTTCAGTAAGTAGACCAGCAAACATCCATGGTACTTGGCCCTGATAGTCTGATGTACAATCACTGATCTATAGAACTTTTTCTTTTCTGTAGATTAAATGAAGACATGATGGAGTCTCTATTTGGATGTAATTCTGCAAGTTCAAGTTCAGTTCCAAAAGATGCGGCTAGAAAATCAGTACTACGCCCTACAGTTGAACAGGAAAACAGAGTATTGGACCCAAAGAAGTCACAGAACATAGCAATACTGATAAGAGCATTGAATGTGACACGGGATGAGGTTACTGAAGCTCTTCTAGATGGTATGTTATTTACTCTCTCGTGTGTCATAGCAGTAACATTGATTAATAGCTTCTGCAGAATAAAACGTGGAGATCAGGGAAGGAAATTTATCATTCATCATTTAGTATATGCCATTATGCACTGCTATTGTTGGAGAAGATCTTCTGTTGCCAACTTTTATTCTTTTTGCTCGCATAGCTATCATTAGTTCCAGACATGTTTCTTCATACATCATCTCGAATTTTACCAGTGATAATTCCAACCGTATACCTCATGACCAATTCTTTCCTCCACTCTATTGTGCACTCATGACCTAGTCTTCTTCCTAGAACCGAAGGCCTCTAGAGAAATTTTCCATGTGAAATTTGTTGACAGAAAATATTGTTAATCTAGTAGGGAGAGTCTCTTCATAAAGAGGCATTCTCTGGGCTGGTTATTAATATCTGAAATTTGAGTTTTAATTTTTTTTTGGACTATACCTATCTTTGCCAAAGCTTTGGGGAGTTAAAAAATTTCAAATCAGAGCACCACTGTATCACTTAGATGTTAACAGCCTACAATAAACAGGATATGTCCTCAATAATAAATTTACAGCAATATTCTACTTCTTTAAGCTTACAATTTACAAGACTAATGAACCCAAAAAAAGTATTTAGTGTTTTGGTAACCCAACAACAAAGAAGTAGAAGCTAGCATGCTGCAGCTCACATTAATTGCTTGTGACCATTTCTTAGATTAATGAAATTTTGAGTAGGTATAGGCACATATGTAATAGTAAATATGTATGAAATAGACATAGCTCATCTAGTAGGGGAACAATAAGCAAATAGTGAAATATTTCAAGAGAGAGTGAAATCCTCCAGCGAGGAAAAGAATAGAGAAACCAATTACCAAGTCAAACTGGAAAGGAACTACTCGTCCTGCAAGTTCCACCTGCATCATTGTTTTATCTTTATGTTTAGAAATTTTTACCTCCAATATTGAATTTCCTCTTCTAGTTGCAATTTGCAACCAGAGGTAATTCCATGTTTACTTTTTCTTTCATTTCCTATATTGACCGTCTGGAGACCACTAGAAAGTACTTGACGGCTTGGGCCGTCGAGAATCCCTCCGGCGAGAGAGTAATTACAAGCTTCAAGATGTATTAACAATGGAGATGAAAAGTATTTAGTCGGGTGTGTACCTCTATTGTTGACCTTATATTTATAGTATTCGCCCTGCTCAATAGGATCATGATTGCTAATGGAAATCATATAGTAAAAAATTGTTGGCGAAGGTAACTATCATGCCAATTTGTGTTGGATATCATGATTGTTAATGGAAATCATATAGTAAAAACTTTATTGGAGAATGTAATTGTCATGCCAATCTATGCTGGATATGGTAATTCCCACATCAACTAGTGTTGGATATAGTAACTAGTTAGTATTCGAAGTGATAAGTCAGCGAGGCCAAACTTATCGGACTTAGGAGTCCTCTTGTCGGCGTACTAGACTTAATAGGTTATGGGAATAAGGCCCAATATGAGCCAGCTCATTTGCGCTAGGAAATACGCAGCCGAACAATGCCTTAAAAGAACCATTTCAAAGGAGGTGCAGGCCCTTAATTTATTGTTGACAACCTATACAGATAGAAAGTTTATTTGTTAGCTGTACTACACATGATGCATTCGTAAGTTCTTATCATTTATAGGAGCAACATCGTACAAGTTTCTGCACCCTATAAAATTCAATCATGGAAAACAAGTCTACCGGTAAACTGGAACAATACAGCAACACTTTTCCAGAGTTCAATAGCCAAATAACATCACCAGTTCTGGACATACAAGCATGTTATATGTGTGTATGTGCACGTGTTGGAAACACAATGTTAATAATTATATAAAAAAGAATATTAAAAATCTTAAAACAGAAAAACATGTCTATGAATCTCATTTTTCAATTGTCTCATCTGATGGAATGTGTATATTGGTCCAACAGGAAATCCGGAAGGGTTAGGTTCCGAACTTTTGGAAACTTTGGTGAAGATGGGTCCAACCAAAGAGGAAGAGATCAAACTTAGAGATTACAGAGGTGACTTGTCAAAACTAGGGTCTGCTGAGCGTTTTCTCAGGGCAATTCTTGATGTACCATTTGCCTTTAAAAGAGTGGAAGTCATGCTATACAGAGCAAACTTTGATACAGAAGTTAAATACTTGAGGAATTCCTTCCGAACCCTAGAGGTATTGTTGTCAATTGCTTCTCAATTCCATTTGCTGATATTTCATGCATTTGACTTAATTTTTTCGATAACATTATAATGCCTCACAGGAATTTGAAAGTTGTTAGATTATTGTGTATTAATATTTGAGCTAGTTCAAATATACAATCATAAATTTTCAAATGTGCCTGATGTCAAAATATCTTCATTTTTTAAAAACAAATATATTTGCAAGCTGTACTCATTACATTAACACTGATCAGGCAGCAAGTGAAGAATTGAAGAACAGTCGGTTGTTCCTCAAACTCCTTGAAGCTGTTCTGAGGACAGGAAACCGCATGAATGTTGGCACTAATCGTGGCGATGCAAGAGCTTTCAAACTTGATACACTGTTGAAATTAATAGATATAAAGGGAACGGATGGGAAGACCACCTTGCTCCACTTTGTGGTTCAAGAGATCATCAGGTCAGAAGGCAAGAGTTCTGAATCTTCTGATCCTACGACTGAAATTCTTCCAAATAAAATGAATTTCAGAGTGAATGAGGAGGATTTCAAGAAGCAAGGACTACAGGTTGTTGCGGGGTTGGGCAGAGAACTGGGCAATGTCAAGAAAGCAGCAGGAATGGATGCAGACGTCCTGAGCAGCTATGTTTCGAAGCTTGAAATGGGGCTGGAGAAAGTCAGATTGGTTTTGCAATATGAGACCACAAACATGCAGGGTAAATTCTTTGAGTCATTGAAAATGTTTCTTAGAGAGGCAGAAGAGGAAATTACTAGAATTAAGTCAGATGAAACAAAGATCTTATCGTTGGTGAAAGAAGTCGCGGCATATTTTCATGGTGACACTGTGAAAGAAGAAGCCCATCCTTTCAGAATATTCATGATCGTTAGGGATTTTCTCTGTATACTGGATAATGTGTGCAAGGAAGTGGGGAGCAAAATGGTGGGTTCAGCAAGATCATTCAGAATACCTACAACAGCATCACTACCAGTCCTAAACAGATACAATGTGCGTCAAGATAGAAGTTCAGATGAAGAAAGCTCGTCGCCATAAGAACATGTGCAAATGAGGCACTCGAGTCTCATCAGAGGAAAATGGTAGCTCATTGCTTACCTAGAAGTATATATTTTAAAGGAGTTGTCTGATTGTATAGAAGGAGCTTGTGAATATCAAGAGGGCTAACAGTCGGATGTATAAAAGCCTCGCCTATAACGTTTGGCTTTATCCATTAGAAGAAGTGAATGTGAAAAGGGAATTGAAAGGACAACGACAATTACAGAGAGAATATCAAATATGATGACAAATAGGATGACGAAAGGAATTTGAAGATACTTCCAGCAATGAGAACATAATCTGGAAGATATTGAAAATTCACGAACAGCTGCAAGCTATCATGGGTTGTTGAATGAAGGATAAAAATAGCTTTTTTAAGACCTCAAGTCTCCTATACAAGGCCATAGTTGAGGTAGTCTTCTCATTTACATACGTGTTCCATAAAACATTAAAGTTTTGATGCCAGGCAATCAGGCATCATGCTATAATCTGAATTTGTTGTTTTAAATTATCTCAGTTAGCATAAGGAAATTATTTTGTTCTTAACTTTTAATCTTACTCTCTTGTAGCTCCTTCGCCATGATGCAACTGATCTTGTTGTTTTGACAAAAGATTTCCCACTATTCAGGATGCACTAAGCCAACAATGAAAACTTTACTGCTTATAAGCATATTCTCTATTATATTCTCCCTTTTTTAAGGAGCGAAAAGTTGCCAAAATAGGTCATCATATAGAATACAGCAGGCATGCAAAGTGAACACCAAGTAACTGCAAAAATACCGCCGTCAAGAATAGATTTACAACCTTCACCTTTCATAGGTAAGGCTGTAAAACGATTCGAACTCGCTTAACTAAAAATTCGATTCGAGTTATAAACGATTTATATATGAGCAAAATTTAAAATTCAATAAATTATTTGAACATCTTCAAATTACAATTTTTTATTGATATTCGAATCATATTCTTTTGAAAAGTGCAAATTGTTCAGGCTCGATTCGAAATCATGTCCGACTCGATATTTAAACGAGTCTTAATCAAACCTTATTTCATACTCGATAAATTTTATAAACCAAATTTGAGCAACTCAATATTCGACTCGATTCGTTTATACCCTTATTCATAGAGTGTAGCACGACCCTTTCAGCTGATTTAATAACCAAATCCCCAGATAACTTATTAGCCCAACTTAAAGATAGAAATGGTATATATTTTCTTCTTCTCCTTTTTTTTTTTTGGCCTTTTAATTTCCAACTCCAGGTCAAGCTCAAACAAGATATCTTGACCGTTATATAAATGAAATTCAAACCATTTCCAGAAAACTTAGAAGTTGATGGCCTGCCAGTATTAGGGTCACTTCTCATTTAAGGTCACTTCTTGTTATTGCAGACACCCATCTTGGTTTGAAATGCCAGAATCAAATTAGACACTTGAAATGCACAACTCAAATGTCAGAACAAGCTTAAATGAATTCATATCATGATCGATGAGCATTAGTTTCGTTTAATTGATTTGTCAATGTTTTTTCAGCATACATGAAATTTACATGCGGAAGTTTTTTTGGGTCAACATGGAACCCTCGATTCATATCTCAATCACCAATACACTTGTACCCAAAATTTTGTATTTTACATTAGAAAATATGTATTTCCTAAAATCCTTCCTGTCATGTAGATGCCAATGTAAAGAATGGAGCTCCAGAAATGCTCTTTGTTCTCAAGATCTTCCTCACCAGTATCCTCCACATAATATCATCCTTCTTGTTCTGCTTCTTTATCCTATACTTAAAATTCCTGTAAAATGGAAGGATTCCTCAGTTCAGAGAAATGATTAACCTGACTAATATAAGATATGCTTTAGAACATTTTGTGTTGATATTTGATTACAGATTTTGGTTTTTTTTTTTGCAAAATTCAATAGCTAGTTCATTTTTCTTTTTTATAGTATTACTAAAAGGCGCACCTGCACAGAGGAACCCTACACACATCTGAATCAGCACAGAGGCGGGAGTGCAACTCCAAGAGCTGCCACATTCTCTTGCAATGAATGCAGCCACCAGGGACTCTCAATTTGCATCTAGATAAGTGGCGGACAAGAGATTCTAATCCTTTACAAGCCTCATAATTACAAGGCGCCTGATCCTTATCAAAGGCCTTATCATATGGGCCAATGGTTCGACAACCATCTCTACATATATGAACAAGAGCTTCCATTGCCTCATATAACTGTAGATATATCTTCCCATCTTTCAACTTTCTTGTTCTCTCCTTTTTGGCCTGTGACATTGAACAAAAAATGAATAATGAAGGGGTTTTAACACGAGCAGCAATGGTAAGTTATTTAGAAAAAAAATAGTACTTACTGCATCTTCAAATATCATAGACCCCACAACTTCCCTCTCTAGCACTGGGTGACTCTCCTTCATCACCTTCCATCCTTCAGTGGCAGAAATAGCCTTAAAGCTCTTCAGGATGAACCGATAGCAAATGAGGGTAAGCCGAGGGGCATCACACAGAAGTGCAAGCTGAAAGATATCGGTTACATTTTCTACAGTGAGAAATCCATGCTCTAGCTGCCTTTCACACACTCGCTTTAATGGGGGAACCACAAAGACGTGAGACAAAACCAACAAAGGCAAGAGATGTTCCTCCAGTTGTTCTCGTTCATAGCTGCAAATTAGCAAAGAGCAGAATCAAGGTAAATCAAGCTAATGTATCTATGTCATTCTCTATGGCCTCCATATATGAGTATTTAACATTTCCATTGATTGGGTTCTAACATCTCTAGCCAAATTATCTCTCAAAATGGAGAAGGTCGTGTTCCAAGAAATCAACTAAAACGAAGAACCACAGTGGGAAAATGTTTACCAAGATGAGTACAAGAATCGAATGAACACTCTAACTGCCTCATGTGGGACCCCACGAATCGAGATAGATCTCTGATGACCACTGCGTTTTGATTGCTTTAACAAGCCTTTCAACACTGGAGAAGCTATGCCCTGTTAATAGACATTCAGTTCATGAATATAAGAATCTAAATATATGAGATACTACCAAACAGGACAAAGAAATCACTCTCGTATTTGAATAGAAAATATACAAACCATGACCAAGAAACTCACGTAACCATAAGTTATAGAAATAATAGAAGACAATAAACCCAATGGAAGCACGGATCATCCAAGAAGCATAACGAGAACCACAATATAATAGTACTACATATGTGAGTGACCGGTCATGTAACACAATTTCAAAGTGTTTCTTGTGCCAATTGGCTTATATATTAATGTCGTTATCATATATTATGTCAAACAAGATCTTCATTATCATATAGAATAACTCTCATCATATTGAGAAAGTGACGGATAAAACAACTTACAAGAATACTAGCATGTGCATAGATGATACAACCACTATCTGTATTGATCAAGACATCCGCTCTGTAACCTTCATTAAAGAGGCGATCCCCCATATCCGGCATAGCTGTGGAGACACCACTGTACCCTGATGAGCCATCCATAGCTAACCGATTTGGATGATATCTGATAATCACTTGACCAGGTAATGGAGGTGGGACTGGTAACACCATCTCATCATTTAGGGGAGATTTCTCACTGCTGTCCATCTTTTGCACCAATGAATAAGCTCAGCCTCTGCAGATATTAGGGTAATCAGATGAAATTTCAATTTCCAAAATATGCAGATAGGAAATTTGTCAAATTGTACAAGGATTGTCAAAATAAACATAGAATTGAAACATGTTTAATAATAATGAGTTCTTCCCAGACTTTATGCATTTTCCGGTAAACTTGATCATGATGGAAACAACCTCCATTGTATTGCAACATAAATGATTGCGAAATATCCAGATAGGAACATATTCACATGTGACCCGTGCGCAATAAATAAATATAAATCTACTAACTGTATGGGTAAACAAGGACATGATTCAGGTTGGAAAAATCCTCTTCAACACTAGGCAACACATTCTTGCCTAAACAACCCTGTCAATTATTTTTGCCAAAACACTACCATATCCATGATGGAATAGGTGAAAGAAAAACTCAGACCATTTTTCATCACCCCATATAGGATAAATTGGCCATAAAGCTAAACCTTGTAAGCATAATCATTCAATACCTCCTACAAGAAAAAGAGGAAAAGAATAATAGAAATACCTCTAATAATAGAAATACCTCTTTATTATCCACATATCAAAGTAGTACCATTTGCATATTGAATGATTTTGCACATTTGTTAATAACCACCCCTGGTCTAACTCTTTTGTTTATCAGCAGAGGAATTAGAAACTAATTCTCTTGTATAGAATAAGAAGAATATCCAAATTTCAAAATGGATACAGAATTAGATTTAAGGAGACCCTTTTATCATTTAATAATAATTAAAATTGAAAGTAGAGGCAAATAGAATAGATTTTTTTTTTACCTTTTAACAGAAAAATTACAGGAGGATGCTCCTGTAGTTGGAATCTTGGTGAATAACTTGCTCCTAGATCTCCCTTAGAACTCTCAACAATTTTGGAGTGCACAATAAATGTTATATATACACAATGCAAAATCCACCTACCAACTTGTCTGAAAAAACACAATATTGCAAACCCTCTGATCAATTCCAGAGCATTAACAACAATAAATAAATAAAAACGCCACCGCCTTTTTTGTGTAAGAATTGACAATTGGCCTCGGCCTTAATCTCAACAATTACAGGGGATGAATGATGATGGGAAACTGTATGTCAATCACTTGTCCTACGTATTTTTATCTCTCTTCTCTCTCCCCCTGGAACCTCAATCCGATTTTGTGAGGGTATATATATTTATTAATATATAAAGAACACACAAAATCACTTAGAAAAATCTACAATGTGAATCTGTACCCTCTATCTCAGAGCAAAATCCCACCAGCCCTTTTCCTGTAACAATGGGAAGACTGGATTTTGAGGTCCAGGAGAGACAGAGATAGAGAGAGTTTGAAAGAAACCAAAACCTGAGATTGTACATACGCATACACATACGCACATATAAATATATAGAGAGAGAAAGGGAAAAGGGAAATAATGACGTGGAGAGAGAGACACGTGAAAAGACTGGGTAATTAGAAGCGGAAATGATCTGTATATGTGTCAGCTCCAACTCGGATGGTATCGATCTAATCCACACCCTCTAATTAAACCGTGCATGTTGTACTAGTTTAATACAGGACTATTGTACTATTATATATATATATATATATATATATATATAATACAGGAGTGTATCTATATATATATATATATAATGACTAAGATAAAATCGTATTTTCATCTTATTTTTTAGAAGTAGTTGTTCAATTCTACTCTTTAGGAGTGATTTCTTAAAATTTAACAATAAATTTTAATTAACCTTCTTAAAAAAAATTATTTTATCAATTTTACTATAATCGATCTTCCAATATATTTAAACCTGATAGCAGACTGGGTCAACTCCAAACGGATCGGATTATAAGCAGATCGAGTCAAAATAGTTTAAATTTTTTTGAACTGAAAATAAGAAATTTGTCATTCAAGTTAGGCCGGACGAACCCGGCATGTAGACCATTTTTTTTAACAATTATAATTATGTTATAAAAATTAAATAATTGACTTGATTCTCTTTTTATTATATTATATTATATTATAGGGATTGATCACTTGTGATTCACAACACCTTAACATGAAACAAAGTATACATACAAATCCTTTAAATTGGCTCTTGGTTGTTTTTTTGTAATAGGCTGACAGCTCTAAGAAAGCTGGACACAGTACCAATACCACCGCCACCACTACCACAACCACATCTCTAATGATCTAATCTAATGTTCTTAGTCTATAGTAATTACTACATAGTTGTAGTGCTTTTGTTTTATAGATATCACTCAAATAAAGAACAAAACAACCCACCCTCTATTTTTATTTTTTATAATGTGAATTCAAGTTTTCCATAGCGTGGGTACATGTTGGCCAGCAGTTTGTAGCATTTGTAGCATCTAGTGGTTTAAAGCATTTGTAGGTATAAATCATCATCACATAAGATTCTAGTGAACATAAAGGAACAATTCTACTGCTTTAAAAAAAGGATTTTCTTAATGTGTGCTCTTAGGGCATACACTAAGTGTAAAAAACGATGTATAATATTATTTGTTTATGTAGGCGCACTGAATTCAATGTATAAAAAAAATAATATACTAGTGGACCCCATCTATTGAATTCAGTGCAACTATATAAAAAATTAATTTTTAACGGGCCCCATCTCTTATTTTTTGTGTTTAGTGTGTGCCCTTAAGACACACATTAAGCGAACCCTTAAAAGAATAGTTAGCTATTGGAAGGCCAAATAACAGTTGAAATAATATTTTCAACTAATGTAAGGATCTGTATCCTTTGGAAAATCAGATAACTTAAAAAATATTTATCATAAAAAATTAATTATAAAATATTTTCAACTAATGTTCTCTGTGTTTAGCAGATTAGTTAGTGTAAATCTTCACATTTAACTAGTTTCAAGCCGAGTTTGCCTCTTTATAACATTTATAGTAAAAAAAAAAAAAAAATTGGCTTGCAGGCCTGGCCACAACGGGTTAGATCAAAATTGAACGGGTCAAAATGGCTCAAATTTTTATGGACTAAAAAATTAAGGCCCAAAATCCAATTTTTTATGAACGGATCAAGCCGGCTCGGGTTAATTTTGGCAGGTCTAAATATATTGAAGTCGAAAGTAGAAACACAATTTATTATACATCAATGATTTTCAAACTCGGACCAGATCGTCGGCTCTCCGGTCCGGTTCAAGCTAAAAAATCAGTTTTGGTCAAAACCCGATCAAACTCAGTAACCAGACAATTTGACCGGTCAACCCAGTGACCTGGTCACCTGTTTTACCGATTTCCTACTTTTAAAAAAAAATTAATTTAAACATTTGAACTTGATTAAATGTATCATTGATTGAGTTTTGAGTAATGATCACTGTAAGACCCCGAATTTTATGAAATATAAAATTTAATTTTTCTTCACATATATATTTTTCTGAAACAGTAAGTGGTTAAATTGACGAAATTGAAAGTTAAGGATGTTATGTGCAAATTTTATTTTGTCGGACAAAATTCACTTTGTCGGGGAATATTCGTTTTGTCGGGGAATATTCGAGCCGTACGACGGCGCCGAAATAACAAATTATTGGTGGACCCCACAACGGAATATTTGTTGGATATAGAAAACGACAGAAGTAACCTTTTTATATAAAAATAGTCAACGGTGTTAACTGTTAAAATACCGGTGATAAAAGAATAGTAGCATACGGTAATTTATAGTATTTTTCTGTAGCACACGGTATTGCACAGTGTCTCATATTATTGGTCTGATAATTGACACCGTAACTGTTGCGCATCATTTCATCAATAATTGTCACTGCATAATATTTTATATTATCAATTCAATTATTGTTGTTACACAGTATTTTGCATTATTGATTCAATAATTGTCATTACACTATATTTCATATCATTGACTCAATAATTGTTGCTGCACTGTTTTTAAAATTATTGAATCTAATAATTGTCACAGTAGCAAATATACTGTAATTTATATTATTAAATTAATAATAATCTGTAACGTGTTTATTACATTATTGTTGAATTATTGTTGTAGCATTATTTTATATGTTGGACCCACAGGAAGAATAAATAAATAAATAAAATAAAAATAAACATAAAAAATTATTAATTTTACTATTTGAAATAGTAACGTGAATAGTAACATGTGGGCCCCTGTAGGACCCACTTGAAAAAAATTTGCAGGAAGGAAAAGCAGCCAGCGGCTGCGTGCTGAAAATATTCAACACTGGCGTGCAGCACGCCAGTGCTCACCTACCACGCATAGTGAAAATTTTCTCCTATAAATAGCTTGCTCAACTGAATAGAAAAATCACACCTAAAACATAAAATTTTTCTATAAGAATTTTATGAGTTTTCTCTGAGAATAGTAAGCTTATTTTGAGAGTTTGAAAGCCAAAAGGAGTGCAGAAAATTTTCAAGTAAGTATTTTATTAAAGAGTAGTAATTTCATAAATTCCTATATTTCACGGTATTCACAAATCTTCCTTTAGAAGACTCTTCTATTAGAAGATTCATTTTTAAAAGCTTTCTTTGGAAGATTTATTTTGGAATATTATTTTTAAAACTATTTTAAAGTTGGTATTTTATACTACAAAAATTATGTTAAATATATATAATTTTGATAGTTCATAATATATGAGTTATCATACACTTTGAAGTTTACATTTTGTAATTACTAATTTTATTATAAATATATAGGTTGATCAATCTCATTTAAATCAATATCCAGTCACGTGTTAAGGTAAGAAATGTCATTTTTTTACACTCTTGAACTTGCTACGGTAAGGGATATTATTTTCTTTCATACTCCTGAATCGAAACTTATTATGGAACTATTGCTTCTATAATTCCTGAAAATATTATATGTTCCATAATAGTTGAACTTCATTATTTCAACTGAACCTTCCTATTTTCTGAATCTTTCTATTGAACTGTAACCGTTATTCTGAACTGAGAATCTTGAATAACATTTTTAAATTTCACTCTACATCATGTTGACAATTTGGACATTATTTGAATCTGCACAAAGTAAACTTCTGATACTTATTGTTTATCCTGTTCTTCTGTTCATCATTTGTATCACTGTTATTTGTATTAATCATCAAGAATCAAACTGTTGTGAATATCTGTGGCCGGGGGCACAGATGTGATATAATTGTTGAACAGATGATAGGTTAAAGGCGATATACTAGGTTAAAGGCGATACATCTGTTCGGTGTCTTTTATGGCACGTGGTGAATGTTCTCTTTGGCCCGTAGTGCAAAGATGAACTGTTGGTTGGTATGATTATGACCAAAGGCTGAATCTGGTATAATCATGACCGTTGGTGCTTTATTGAATATCTTTGGCCCGTAGTGCAAAGATGAACTGTTGATTGATATGATTATTACCAAAGGCTGAATCTGGTATAATCATGACCGTTGGTGTTATATTAAATGTCTTTGGCCCGTAGTGCAAATATGAACTGTTGATCTGCATGATTATGATCAGGAACTGTGAATTTTTATTATCATGACTAATGGTATTTCAGATGATAAAAGTTGATGATATTTTTACAAAAAAGAGAAGCGAGTGGACATTATAGTCTGCATTATTCTTCTAATAGATTGCTCATTCCGCTGCTATTATTGATCTAAACGTTGTTTAAGAATTTAACTACAGTTTTTGATATAAACCTTATAGTCTATTGTATTCTATCAAGAACTCAACTGTTGAAGGCTAATGATAATTTATTCGTCATTATCTTAGTCATGATATTTCTTACTGGGCTATTTGAGCTCACCCTTTTGTTCCATTATTTTTCAACAGGATATGAGAACGTAGCTGGGTCTAGCCGGGGAATGGAGTGGGAGTCCGAGGAATAGCTGTCCTAGTCTTCACGTGTTGTAAAATAGTGTGGCAATAATAGTGAAGACTTAGTTGTGTATTATTATACACGGTATTGTTGTACGTTGTGTTTTGTTGTAATAATTTTGTTGTAGTCTTTTGACGACTCAAGTTTGGGCTGTGTGGGCCTAGATTTGGGGGCGTCACAATCACGATTTAATATTTTTCTTTTCATATAAATTTAATATTTATTTGAATTGTATATAGTAAATATTGTACAAATAAATTTATTTTTTTGCCGAATTTGATTGAATGTATCCCAGAGATGTTTATGTTTATTTGTGTTTCATTTTATCAGTCTTGAATTTTGAGTTATAATCATGATTTAATATATTTTTTTATATATAAATTTAGTATTTATTTGAATTGTATAAAATAAATATTATATTAATAGGTTTAATTTTTTTTTTGCACATAAATTGATTAATTTTTCATATTTACTAAATACTATATATAATATATAATAATAATTAATATATTTAATTATTTATTATTTATCACGTATCAATGACGTTATCGATTCAATAACGGTCCGATCACAGTTGAACCAATAATTTATTTACTCAATATTTTTTTTGATTTAATAACCGATCCAAATCTAAAAATACTGGACATTATATCAACATTCATAACTCCATCGTCACCTACTTTTACGTTTTCTTCGTCAGGTTTTGATGGTTATTTATATTAGTGTTAATGTTGACAGTTTTATATGAATGACTCAGTATGTCGTTTGTGTTTAATTTGTGGATTATAGGCTATAAAGTTATGATTTTTATGACCAGTGGCATTATTCACCGTCAATTCATGTGTAGGTATACCATGTGCATTATTCACCGTCAATCACCGCCATTATTATTTTTTTCTTTTCTAACATGGTTGGTATACCATGTGCATGAATTCATGTGTACGATATTTATCAGTTTTTTGTTTTGTTTTCAATAATGTTTTAATTTCATTAAATACTCAAAAAGAAACAATAATATATATTTTGGTATATCTAATGACTGTTAGAGGCATCATTCTAACTTGGTTATAAAAGTCAAAAGAAAAATAAACAAATCTTGACAAGAGAACCTAAGAAAAAAAATATGTAAAAGAAAAGGAGAAATGGAGAAATATTTTTAAAATTTTTATTTTTAATAATATCTTGACGACAAAAAATTGAATACAAAAAAATATATATATATAAAAAAAAAAAAAGAAGAAGGAAAACATGCTTTTTAAAGTTTTATTTTTGTTTTCAGTAATATCTTCATGAGAAAAGATTAAATACAAAAAAAATATACAAAATTATATATATAATAATAATAATAATTGATTATAGCCAACAATAACTAATTATAAGGTGACATATTATTTTTTTATGGTTTTTTATAGTGTTAATTATATTGAGATTCAGTTTTACATTTACTAAGACAAGTGACTAATTATAATTTGATACATATTTTTTTATGACTTTTTATGGTGTTAATTATATTGAGATTTGATTTATCTACTTCTGTCATCGTAAGTGTTTCATATAAATTAGGCTGAAATTCAAAAGTAAATGGACAACTAAATTTAACTATTTTTAAAAAATAGTTTAACTGTTAGAATAGTATAATGAAACAATGCAATTGAAATATAAATCATGATAAGTCTAAAATAATTAATTTAACATAGGTAATATCCAAATTTGTATTAATAAAATACTATCTAAATTTAAAAATATTAAAAAGGAAGATTTTTTTCTTTCCTATTCAAATTAGTACAGGTATTATACAAATTTATAATAATTAAATATATACTATTAAAATCTGTAAATTATTCAAAAGAAACCTAACCAAATTAAAAATTAAAATTTTATCAAATCGCATGATTAATTATATTAGTAATATAGTGAATTTTCTTAAAACACAATAAATAAATAAATAGTTGAAAAATTATAATGATTCATAGTTCTATTTAGATTAGAATTTAAGCAAATTTTGTTAATATAAACACTCATTTAGAATTAAATTACAAGATTAAATAAATATAATTATTTTTTCATAATCATAACTAAATAAATTTACACACCATTCAAATATTTAGCTTAATAATTAATCGCATGAACATAAAATATATTATTTAATAATTTATTATTCAGACAAATATTTAATAATTTAATAACTACAATCATCTTTTCAAAATCCTAAGTAAATACTTATTTTATATTTAATTAATTATCGTAGTAACTAAAATAATGAAACATTATTCATGTCGTCCGTACTTCGTACGGGGTCGGTGAGCTTGTTATATATACGGACCAGTTCACGATTTATTTTTAATCGTGTTCTTTAGACACATATTCTTGCCTTTTCTAATTCCATTCTCAACTGCTTTTCTCGTATGACTTTACTTGATCTAATTGACTTTTTTTTATAACCAAATTAACCAATTTTAAGATTAATAATTAGACAAATATTTTAAAAATTTTGAAATTAAATCAATTACCTTTGATAGTATATTGATTGATATAATTTTTCATGGTAATAATTTAGTGTTTATATTTAATAAATTTAAGAATCAAATTTTATTTTAAATATGGTCAATTTAATCATAAAATATCAATTAAAATAAATAAAATTAAACGGGAGGGGTATTAATTACAACAAAACGAATGTCCTATATTTATTTACATACGTAATACATAAACAAAACAAAAATCTTCTACCTTGAGTCTTCACTTTATTTGAGAAGGAATCTTTCCAAAATTATATTCTTATTCAGTGGCCAGTTTCGATAGAGTTTTTTTTCAACCATTCTTCACAAATAACTTCCATGACGGCACCACCACCGTCACCCAACCATCACAACAATTTCCACGGAGAAATACGCTCGCAGTCATGTCAACCAATAGATGCTGACATCAACGTCGTTTCCAAGAAGTCCAAAATATGAGGAAGTCTTAGTTTCGAATTTTTTCAGATATATTAAAACTTTTTTAGATATATTACATTTAATATATGAAGTGGTGGACAAACAAAGAGAGGGAAGTTTATTAACTCTTCAATCTCAATGAGAAAAGCATGACAAGCAATTTGCAGATCTAATAAGAGTCGAAGACAACCTATTAAGTAAATATGTAACATTTTCCCGATCAGGTCTCTACGGCTCTCATCACACTTGCAGAAATACTAGCACTTGGACATCTGATTCGGAAAGACACTGAAGAAAAAGAAGAACAAGATCCCCTTCATAACATAGAAGTGGTGGTCAATCCCGAAGACAACACCAAAATTGCAATATTTTTTTCTAAAGAAACGTCTCCCCAATGATCCCTTAAGGGACGCGTCAGAGTCAAAGGCAGCAAATTCTGCATATCTCCTTTCACTGAGGATCTTAATAAAGTTAGGATTAACAGATCACTCAAAGCCCTAAATTTGGAGAAGTATAATGGAACAATTGATCCTTATGACCATACTTATTCTTATAAACGTTTAATGCACTTTTATAGTCATAGTGTTGTAGGAAGGTGTCACCTCTACATCTCTATCCTAAAGAAAACTGCTAGGAAATGGGTGGTTACGCTTACTCCTCGTTCCATCGGCTAATGAGAAGAATTAAAAAATAATTCACACTTGTTTCGGCAACAATAAGAAATGTGGAAAAAGAATGACTTCACTGATTCAATTAAGACAATAGTCAAATGAATCTCTTTGGCAATACATCAAGAGATTCTGGGAAACATTAGATAAAATTCCCACGTTGGATCCAGCTTAGGCAATATAATTTCTCACACTGGGTTTGAATGTTGACAAATCCAACCGCCTGATCAAGAAAATGATCTCTAAACCCCTCAAAATCTTACAAAGACGTATGATAAGGTTGAAAACTTCATAGAGATAAAAGAGGTCATTGCCAGTTTTCGAGGTCCTTTGAAAAACAACGATGATTACCATCAAAAAAGAGATCCCAAGGTCGATGGGTCTGATAAAAGACTTTGAAAGACACAAGCCAGTTTACTATTCTAGTTATTCCCTTTAGGATGCCAAGACTAGGTATCCAAATATTGGGAAATTGACATATGCCCTGGTTATCTTCAGTAGAAAATTTCGACCATACTTCTAAGGAAGGAGTATTATTGTTTTGACTTTCCAGTTCCTCAGACGGGTCCTCTATTGGTTTAATACTTTTGAGGTTATTTCAACTAACATGCTTTGCTTATTCAAATAATGATTCTATCTTAATGTTATTATTCTATACTTTGTATTTTGATCTAATGTATCATTTACCTGACTTTTTAGTCTTATCTTCAGTTTTATCAAATAAGGTTAGGGATTAAAAAAGCCTAAGTGCTAACATGCTATCAAATAATACAATAATTACATAATTTATTTATCACAAAATGAAGAGAAAATTCACTCTTTATAAAATAAAGAGAAGATAATTGTATTACTTCTAAATTGAAGGTGTCCCATTTAATTAGAAATTGAATTTTCCTTCATTTGGGCTCCTATCTTCGATCGTAGTGGTCTTCGAACTCTCGAAAGCCTCTTACCTTCGGTCCTAGTAGTCTTTTGAACTTCTAAAACTTTCTAACACTTCCTATCTTCGTTCGTTATAGTTTTTAGACTCCCGGAACCTCATATATTTGGTTGTTGTAGTTTTTGGACTCCCAAAATCTAGTCTTTTACCTTATTTCATATGCTGAAGAAGTATGGGCTAATGTTGGGTTACGTATTTACTAACGCAAATGAGTTGTCTATATTGTGTCTTATCCCCACAGCCCATTAGGCCTAGTACGCTCACATGAGAATTCTTTAGTCCAATAAATTTAGATTTACTGTCTTATCACTTAAGGCTAATTCTAGTTACTATATTCAATACTAATTTGTATGATAATTAACTTTTCTAATAGAATCTCTATTATACAATTTTTATTAAAAATTATAATTTAATTGAGATATGTGACTATTATAAATATAATGTGAATAATAGAGATATAATACATAATATTTTAGTGTACTAAGTATTTTTTTACTTTTATTATTAATATATTTTAAAATTTATTCTTGCTCTCACACACAAAAAATATACCCTGATGATTCAAACAGTCGAACGTTACGTTAACAGGATATTTTTGTAACTTTCATGACACCGCCTTCTTTTGTTAAATCTATTTTAAAATTTGACATTATGGGGTGGCCTATCCCCCTGGATATGTAATCGAGTCTATAAACAATTGACTTTTTGGCAAGTTAATTTAAGTATTATCTTTATTTTAAGAAGAAGAAAAAACTTGTTAGTTGTAACAATTACTTGTTGCAATGACTCAAATCCATAAAATTTTGATTAACGAAATTACTGAAGTAACAATGTTCCATTGAAAAAATTGCTGAAATATTAAAATTATTATTAATGAAATATCAAAAATAAGATATTTTGGATCGCCACCACAGATAAATAGTTGTGATATTCATAGTCATGTCAATTTAAACAACTCTAAATTTTAAGGTTGATATGAATTTATTTAAATTTAAAAATAATAAGTATAGTGATTAGTAGCAGTGTTTAATTAGTTTAAATTAATTATTGTTGTTTGAACTAATATTAAATATTTTTTTTTATTGATTTTGAGTTTTAAGAATTTAAAAACTAAATATACCTGTATTAATTTTAGAACCGGCTGAGTAAATTGCTACTTCATCCGTTCTAAAGTGTAAGATTAATTTTGATTTTTGAAAAATTAATTTCAAATATTTTTAAACTTAAAATTGAGATAAATTCATTTTATTTATGTCAATATAATTATAAAAGTCATAAACTACTTGAAAAATATTATTAATTATAATAGTTATTATTTTAAAATTTTAAATTAATTATGTCAATTTTAATTTTAAAAATATTTTAAATTAATTTTTAAAAAATTAATAATAATTTTATAATTCAAAACAAAAATGATATTATTTAAAAGAAAAAAGCACCAAATATTATGAAAACCAAATGCTATTATATAAGTAGCAAAAAGAAGATATCTCTATTTAAGCATGATTAAAATATGAATGTCTCAATCCTCCGTAATTGTGAAGGCCTTGTTGGGTACCATAAGCATACGAAAGTTTTAATGAGAAAAAAACACAAGGTCCAAATCAGACATGACATTGTACCTAACCCGACAGAAACATTGTACTATAGGTAATATGACCGTGACTTTGGTCGACCTAAGCAGGCAGCAGCCTGGAAATTGTTTTCAATATATGTCACTTCTAATGTAGTGTAAAGTAGACTATAGAAACCTTCAAAATATCAATATTCGTTAAAAGAAGTTATTTAGTAATGTTGAAATATTATTTTAAATTATTAATATATTATTATGTTAATATATATAATAAGTTTTTTTTTTTATTATATATGTTGAAATAACAGTATATGAATAATTTTTAGATATTATATGATTATATATTAGGATTATAAAATAATTTATTTTATTTATTGACATTAAGAATTAAGCATGAATTTATTTCTTCCCTCAATTATACATTTGAAGCTACTATGTGTTTATATATTAATTGTGCGATCACCGTAATTTTTACTTTTTAACAAAAATAATTTCATATAAACATACTTTTGATACATAAAATGTTTAATCAATTTTGTTATACGTAATAATTTATACAATGATCTTTTATAAAATGATTGATTTTATAGGACAATTAAAATATGAGATTCATTATTTTATAAAAAATTATTATATAAATCATTGTATGAATCATTATGTATAATAAAATTCATATTTAATATATATACTGCTCCACCGGACAAGATGAATATTTTCATTTGAATTTTCAGTTGTTTGTACAAATATATATGAGTCATTTTTTATCAATTTACAGAAGCACATACAATATGAGTATTTCGTTTTTGTTTTTTTTTTCTTTTTCACTTTCGCTAATCATAATATGAGTATATTGTGGGTGCAATACTAGTTGCAGTATTCACCAACGTGATCTAAATATGAAAGTAAGCAAGTCGTCAAGAAACATAAAAATATGGGTATTATATATATATATATATATATATATATATATATATATATATATATATATATATATAAGCCCTATATCCTAAAAGAGGTATAATTTTTCTTATTAAGTTATAGAAATGAAATACTCTTTTGTTAGGGTGGATAGAGTAAATATTGAACTATTCTGATTATTTTGTCGCATTTTGAAGTTCCTGACATTCTTGGGCTGGACTGGTTTAGGTGATGATAGGCCATCAGACCCACGGTAATCCTTGCACCCATCTTTTTTATTTTTTTTTTATTTTAAGATGAAGCATGTTTTGTTAATATAGAGAGATGAAGGGTAAACTTTTGTTAATATAAGAAAATACCTTTGTGCCGATTTGTCAAGTGACTAGTTGTATTGTTTTTGATTCAGTCCACAGAATTTGTTTTTTGTTTTTTTATAATAAAGTTTTAAAGCACCACATAAAAAATGGAAATGTTATTAAACTAAATAACATTGGTTCCTAAGTTTTGTTAGTAATGAAACTTGACGTTTTTATAAGATCTCACTTATATAAAATATGTAAAAAAATGAGTCTCATTTATTACTCATGTGAGAAAAGTCTTGTAAAATATCAATTCTATTTTAAAAAAAATATAAATGACCTTTTTATGTAAATTTAAATATGAATCTTATTTCACATATGCATAAGAAGAAAATGTGAATACATTTGGGAGCAGAAGTATTATATAGATATAGATATTAAATAGAGTATCACTCGGGAGATATATAAAATTTGTGGGGAGACTGATTAGACTAGAGGAGCGTCTTGACAGGCTATAATAATAATAATTTGGGCAGCCACAAAGTGGTGAATATTTGGGCTGGGCCCTTTGGGGTGGTCCAACAATTAAACACGTGAATGCGCTCCCTCAGTGATCCCATATGTAATCATGCCCATGTCTGAAGTTCACTTCCCTTTCTCAGTATTTTAATTCTCCCAATACCTCATTTCGATTCTATATTTGGTTCAAACTTTTCTCCAATGATATAATTTGGATCTACCTATCCCTTTTGTCCCTTCAAAATAAAACTCATAAATACATATAAAAAAAATGATATTTTTAAAAAAAGTGAAATAAATGAAAGTAAAATATATATATATATATATATATATATAAAGTTTATTTATTTTTTTTGCAAGTGTTTAGTTGAAATTATAATTTGTTGCAAAATAAGGTTTAAAACTTTCATTCGACTCAAATTTCTATTAAAATATATGATCAGATTTGAGAAAAATATTTCCTAAAAATTAATATTTTCTTAAAATTTCTTTCACTTAAATGTGTGACTCATTATTTACTATTCATATGAAAGAGATGTCGTAGAACTATTAAAATAAATTATTTATTTTCTTTAATGTTTTTTTTTCCTTTTCCCGACGGTCGCTCACAACCTACAATGTATTGCAGTTATAGTGAGACTAGGAAAACATATACACACTAAATCCGAATAGTATATGTTTCCTAAAAATTAATATTTTCTTAAAATTTCTTTCACATAAATGTACGATTTATTATTTATTATTTATACGAGAGAGATGTTATATAACTATTAAAAAAAATTATTTATTTCTTTAAAAAAAATTCCCTTTCCCCGACAGTCCCTCACAACCAACACGGTATTACGGTTATAATGAGACTAGGAAAACATATATACACACTACATCCGAATAGTATATGTTTGGACTTTATAATGCTGATCACTTTTAGATGAGTGAGAGAAAGAGAACAAGAACAAAACACCATCTTGTGTACTGTTCCCTTGCCTTAAGAAGAGAGAGAGAAAATATTTATATAAAAAAAAGTAGTAGCGTGTCTTTTTGGAGTATAAGGAGGGAGTATAACATTACCGTAACATCATATAAACGACGGTCTGGATGGGTCTATGAGAATATCTTGTATAAGGTCACCCCGAAACCTGCGGTCAGGGGTGAACAAAAAATTGAATTGTCTTTAAAATTATATCAAAAAATACATAAATTATATTAATTAAAATTGTATCAATAATTTTGGTATACGTAATAATTTTAAGTGTTTAAAAAATTACAAATGCGATTTAAATTTGGTTTCTGAATAAAATCGCATATAAAAAATCGCACCGCATCATGCACTGTCAAAATAGAGCATATCAAGAAATATTATTATAATATACAAATATTTAAAATTATTTCAAATTATAATTATCTCTGTTTAGAATTTTTATATGTAATGATATATCATTATTCATGTTTTTAAGTTCTATTTTACTTTTGTTTAAACAAAATATTATAAGTAAAATTGTGTGTTATCAAAGTGATATTTAATATTGTGTAATGCTAAATTGTTAATTTAAATTGTATAAAATTTAATTATTTCAATTGATTTTAGAATCGAAACTGTATCAAATGAAACCGTACCGCACCAATCACAAACGATTTCATGTGCGGTTTTGAATTTGTCAAACTGCACCTAAGCGATTTCATGTACAGTTTAGACTTCAAACTGCACCATACTCACCTCTACCTGCGGTTGAGGATTTGGGGTATTATAAATTATTTATTCCATATCCAAAAAGATGTTTGAAGATATAATTTTTTTTATTCTTAAAAATAATGAATTAAAATACAAAGATAAGTACGCTATTTAATGAGGTTCACTAAAAAAAATTAAAAAAATATACATTATTTTATATAATTTTATGAAACAGCTAAAAATAAATTTAAAATTTTATTTTTTATCTTTTCTCTACCAACACACGACCATAAATACTGGAATCCCTTAACACTTGGAGAAATTTAGGGGAATAGTGGGAACGCAAATAAGTAAATCTGTATTTGTAGTAGGAAATACACGCACTGTGTATAACCGCCTAAAAACTCCCTCTATATCTCATCCGTTGAATTTGGCGGCACCAAAACAGCTACTGTGGCTGTGCAGCTGCTCCTCTCTCCACATTTTAGTGCCCCTTTCTCTCTCTAAATTACTCTTTCAATCTCATCGCTTACAATCTTCATAAACCCTTTGCTTTCTTCTTCATTTCTTTCCCAATTTGTTAGATTTTGATTGTGGGTGTGTATCACTATGAAGAATATCTCTGACCCTTCATACTCTCTCCCCAGTCTTTTCTGTCAAGAAGATGAATCTTGTTTTAGTGAACTGGAAGACACCCGTATAAACTTGAACCCATCCTTTTCTTTCCCTCAATCAGATGACGAGTATATACAAATGTTAATTGAAAAAGAGACCACCTTTCAATCGAATGGCTCTGTCTCTTCCGTTGATTGTTCAGGAAAAAGTAAAAACTGGTTAAAATGTGCTCGATTGGATGCTATCAATTGGACTCTTAATGTTTGTATTCTTTCTATCTCTTTTGTATTCTTGCCTTTATTTTCACTGGGTTATTGAAACTGGCTAGTTTTGCTGCAGACAAAATCAATTTTTGGGTTTCACATCCGTACAGCTTATTTGTCATTGACATACTTTGATCGGTTTTTCTCAAGGCGATCCATTGATGTAAATATCTTTTTCTATCCGTATAGATTTGTGTATGTTAATTGTAGCAGGATATCTTGTTGGTCAACTTCTATATAATGTGGGAATTTTTTTGTGTTGATAGAATGGGAAAGAATGGGCTATTCAGTTATTAGCGGTGGCTTGTTTATCATTGGCAGCAAAGATGGAAGAAAGAAAAGTACCGGCATTAAGTGAATATTATGTGGATGAATACAAGTTTGAAGGCAATGTAATCAAGAGAATGGAGGTACTAGTATTGAATACATTGGAATGGGAAATGGGATCAATTACCCCTTTTGACTTTCTTCACTATTTCATCACTAAGTTTTTTGGTGAATCTAGACCCACTACAGATTTGTTTTCCAGGGCTATTGAGCTTATTTCCTCTATATTGAAAGGTAAACTATATTATCAAGATTGATTCCAATCCGGGTTTTGCAAATTTTTTTCATTTGTTTATAAATTTGAGTTATTTGATATACAGAGATTAGTTTGATGGATCATCGACCATCTGTTATTGCTGCAGCAGCAGTCTTAGCAGCTAGTGATGATCAGTTGACAAGAACAGAAATGGATTTCAAGATCAATGTGATCCCTTCTTATGGTTCTGTAGAAAAAGTGAGTTTCTTTGCTTTATGTGTTTGATGATTCTTTTTCCTGCTGAGACTCCTACTGGGTTGACAGTACATATTTTCTCTGATTGATTTTTATTGCACTGCACATTAACAGGATCACATATTTTCCTGTTATAATATACTGGTGGAAATTGAGATGGAAAAATCTAAAACCCCCAAGTCCTCAATTTCCACTAATATATGGTCAACTCATTCAATCTCCGGGAATGTTCTTGAGAAATTTTCAGCCACTGGTGGTATTGGCACAAAGAGAAAACTTACATACAATGCTGATTCTGATACACAAAGTCCTCCGCAGAAGATTCGTCGCCCATAGTGTATTTTGATGTCATTTAGAGAAGATTGATTGGTTTTCTTTGATTGGATTATGGTATATATTGTTTCAACATAAGAAGATATGTTGTTAGTTAGAACTACCACATTGCATTACAAGCATACATTAATCTACCAACTTATGGTTTGATTGGGAGTTGATGAGGGTTCCATTGCCCAACAAAAATACCAAAGCATATGACAACCAAGAAAATAGTGAAAGTAAATAATACATGAGTGGACAACTTTATATAATACAGTACGGAGTAAAGAAGCTGAATAAAGTACGTGAAAAGCCATTTTTTGAGGAAGCAAGGGCCAAAGAGAAGTCCACAAGGCCATTGAAGACTGTTTGTTAATAGTGACTGATTCTGAGTAGTGTTTTCTTTCTTGATTAATACTACCAGTGCTCACCCACTATCTGTTTTGCATTTGTTTAAATTTTTTTCTTACTTTTGTTTGATGAGGGTGAGGGGATTGTGTAAGTGCACATCACTTTCAATCCTAGCTTTTGAAAGGAGGGTTGGGGTGCTTCCTTTCTCTTTCAACAGGCTGAAAGCCAAAAGGATTGAGGAATTAAGACTTGTTTTTGCTTGATTTGATACGTCTTTGTGTTGCGTTTGGACCATGGAAAAGTATGTAATAGGATTTGTTTAAATGTTGTTGGTTGCTTTTTGATGGGATGGGATTCATTAAGGCCATAAAATTCGTTTTGGGAATCATAGGAGCTCCTTTGTGGATAAAACTTTGTAATTAAATTGCATTAAAAATGATATATTATAAGAAGCTTTGATTGGATGGTAATATGGTACTCCTCGCGAAGGCAAAGCTGTTTGAGTTATGTATTTCTTCAAATTATACTCTCAACTGAATGAGGAATAATTTCAGAATAAATTGGCACAGTAGACTGATAAATACAGTTGTTTGTTGTTGTGTGACCATTAATTCATTGTTGCAGTTGTTCATATATAGATGAACTTCCTGCTTATACCAGAAGGCCTTTGATCTTAAATATGCTTCTTGATGCAGCTACATTCGCCACACGTACTTGCTTTCTTTCTTTTTGGACGAAAGTAGTATTTGGTATGAAGGAGACTATATCCACATTCCCGTATATGTTTCCAAATAGACAAAGATTGGCATTTGCTCCCTCAGAACTGGCCATTCACCACATGCCTTCATTATAGCATAGTATATCCACCCTTGCAATGTACTATAATTTTCCATTTTTTGTTTATTATATAACAAGTCACAACTCAATGTTGTTACCAATCCGCGTAATTCTAAAAAGCCATCTAATATTACACCGGAAATGCAAGTACACAAAATTAAGATTTTTTTTGGGAACCAGGAAAACGAGGATTTTAACAATCCAATTTCATGAATGAGGATCTCCTCCATTACACCATTCACACAAAATGGGAATAAAGTCATTAGAAATATTAGAAAGTTTTAATTCTGCATCAAAGCAAAATAAAAATAATCTGAAACTTCACATTAAAAAAAGTTCATCACTAGATCATGAACAGTTACATGTCCGGAAGCAAATATTCTAGTGAAAAATTGCTACTGCAAAATTACCTACTAGAGGGAGCATCAGCCTTGTATTGAACCCCTTCTGGCATGGACATGACTAAAATGATGCTTGAGAAGTTTAAAATATGTAGCAAATCATCAGGAAGATTTATAGCGCCAACTTTGGCTGAACTCTGGTTGCCAAAAACCGAAATGAAAGAAACGAAAATTTGGGATCTTACGAGAAGGTGCCGTTGGAAGTGGTGGTCCTAAGATTCCGAATTTTTCGCTTTTATTTTTCACTCTTCTTGACAACCAAACAAGCTAAAATCAATACTTCCCGTCCAAAGGTCCATTGGTTGAGAAGTTTCAGTGGCAAGAATATCAACCTAAAAGCTAAGGATTCTACATGTAGTTCCAGAGGTAGCATATCTACTTCAATTATCAACAGGGATCATTTTCACGGCCGCAGCTATTGGCATGCCTATAAATCCAACAAGTATGTTAAAAAACCACTGTACTAATGTGAGGGGTGACGTGTTTGCAAATGAACCTAAGCACTCGATTATTATGATCTGAAAGACAACTGTGGCACTGAGAACGGCCACAAAAACGGAGTTGCAAAGTATGCCCGCAAAAACATCTATGTTTTCCATTTCTCGGGAGCTTACCTCGTTAAAAACCTGCAAAATAGAATCGAGGGTGGGTTAGATTAAACGGCAGCACATGTCACTTAGGCTTCACTATTTAACAGGACTTCTTAACTTAACCAGCTTTCTACTCCCACATTATGGAAATTGTTCACTCGCAAAAGTAATGCGTGAACCAGCTTTAGTTACGTCGATAAAGATAAGAGTTCCAACTCATATTCAATCAAGAAACCATAAATACTTTTGAAACTTGCATACATAAACCATTTCTTAGATACCAAATCAATCAACAGACATCAAATCAGTATCTAATACATATTGCAACATGAATTTGTAATGTACTGAGAGCCAATGCCACGCGATGTTTTGAAGATGTTACCTGACAGAAGACAAATGAGTTGAAAATAAGTGTGTTACGTATCAGATCAGAATCAGGTCCATCAAGGCCAAATACTGCCTTTCCTTTTGCCTGAATAAACCATATCACGATGAATTGATATAAAGATTGCCCTAAGATATTCCTCCACATGACATTACTAATAAAATTTCCCTTCCTCCCAACTGGAGCTCTCTTCATTAATTCATCATTTGGAGGCCCAGTAGCTAATGCAAGTGCTCCCAATGTATCCATAATCATGTTAACCCACAAAAGCTGAACAGCTGTAAGGGGAGCACTCCCTGAAGCAGTCAAAAGTGAAAGAATTAGAAAAACTGAAAAGTTATTAACTACTATCATGGTTATTTCTTTTAAAGCGGAAAAATTCAGTTTTGAAATGGAAGAGGTAGATACATAATGCAGGATCTTTACCAGTTAAACAAGCTGAAGTGAAGTTAACAATCAAAGCAACCACATTAACCGTCAGTTGAAACTGTACAAACTTTTGTATGTTTATGTAGGCTGAGCGTCCCCATCTGGCCACGGTCACAATTGTTGAGAAATTGTCTTCCAGAATTATGACATCTGCACTCTCTTTAGCCACCTAAAGATTCAGAAATAGATTTCAGTTTTTGACATTTCCCGATGATCATCAAGAAATTAGATAACATATTTTGTTCTTGTAATAAATGATGTGATGAGATTGACACAATAATATACAGACATCCTCATCATAAATTCACAATGTGCTTATACTCTATTCGCAGATTTTTGTTACATCATATGCTCTTATCATTTCCTATTGACTCAAAGAATACCTAGTCCAGTTTTCCTTTTGTGCTTAGAAATGTTCCCTTCAATTCGACAACACCACCCATTGAAATAATACGTTTGACTTTCTTTGTGCATGACCAAAAGTAGTTTAGCTAAAATTTTCTTGTTTTGTACGGTTGCGCCAAGGATTCCCCGTCCTATCATAGGAGAGTTCAGGTTACCTTTTATTTTTATTTTTACTATTATATATATATATATATATATATATATATGAAAAGAACGCAACATATAGCAGTAATTTGTGTTATACATACGAGGCCTATCTTTCTATGGAATGCATGTAATATCTAAAAGACTAAAAGTGAAATTTGGCCAATTATCATATCAAATTGATTAGTGAAGTTAGCCATCTGCCAAAGTGCCTTTCTTTGTATAGATTTTTAAAATTTGTTTGGAGTCAGAATGATCCAAGATGAAGAGGCTTATGGAGATCTTTAGTATGCTCACCTCAGTTCCAGCAATTCCCATTGCAAGTCCAATATCTTCTTCATGGAGTGCTGGTGCATCATTTGTTCCATCACCAGTAACTGCCACAACTTCATCAAAAGTGGTTCGCAAGTGTTTTACCAGCGCATGCTTATCTAGAGGTGAAGATCGAGCCATCACCTAAAATGGTAACAAAAAAACAAAAGTAAGATTTTAACATCACATAGTTTTTATCAAAAATTAATTTTAGTCTTAAATAATTTATAATAAAACCTGAATTTTGGGAATCAGTTCATGCAATTCCTCCAGACTCTTCTCTCGAAAAACTGGACCTTCTATTGCAATCCCATTCTCACTAAGTATTCCACATTCTCTTGCTATAGCCTTTGCAGTATTTATGTTGTCTCCAGTAACCATCCGGACGGTTACACCAGCTGAACGACAAAGCGTAACAGACTCCTTCACACCGGGGCGAACAGGATCTTTGATGCCCACAATTCCTATACAAGTATATCCGGAAGCTGGAATGGAATTATTGGCAGAGAAGCCATTTTCTAATTCGATATAGCCAAGACATAGAGTTCGTAGAGCTTCACCAGCAAACTCATCAATTGTGACTTTTAGATGGTTTAACAATTTTTCATCAAGGGGAAAAACCTCACCAGTTGAATCAATCACCTTGTCACAGGCAGCCAAAACTATTTCTGAAGCACCTTTAGTGTGAGCTCTAAGACCTCCTTCTGGAAGCTCCAGCACCACCCCCATTCGTTTCTTCGTGGAGTTGAATGGCTCAACTTTGACGAGTTTGGAAGCTTGGCGCTCTGCCTTAAAATCACCACCAAGAGACAATGCAAACTCCAACAGAGCAGCCTCTGTTGGTGTTCCCAATATTTCCGTTGTCCAGCTTCATTAACCACAATTTCTCCCCCAGTGTTGTTAAATAGAGACTGCAGTAGAATTTTAACTGCAGATGCTGGGATTTCAGAGCACAAAGCAGAAGAGCTTCCTTGTTTGCTCACGTCCTTTACATTCATACAAAAACATGATTTGACAACAGTCATGTGGTTCGTAGTTAGTGTTCCAGTTTTGTCACTGCAGATACTTGTTGCAGATCCCATTGTCTCACAGGCAGCGAGATGGCGGACAAGTGCCTTATCGTTCATCATCTTCTTCATGGCAAACGCAAGGCTCAATGTCACAGCCAGAGGCAATCCCTCAGGAACTGCGACAACAACAATAGTAACCGCGATAGCAAAATATTCCAACAGTTCCAAGGCATCATCTCCTGTCCAGCTCCAGTGGGTTCCCTTTTGCAGTTTACGACCAAATTTTTTTTGCACAAGAACTGCAAAAGTCACAATAGCAAAGAAAAGGCCGATCTTTCCAATAATGGTTGCCACTCCATTCAATTTCACCTGAAGTGGGGTCTCATCATCTCCACCTTCGCTAAGGGTTTCACAAGTTTACCCCATTGAGTTCTCATTCCTACTGTGGTAACCAGCATCTTGCATGATCCATCTTGGACCTTAGTTCCAGACAACAAATAAGGATTTTCATCATTTACCATTACTGGCTCACTTTCTCCAGTCAGACTCGACTCATCAATTAGCAAAGAAAATCCTGAAACAAAAAGGCCATCTGCAGGGACTTGATCTCCAATGGCAAGATGTACAATATCACCAGGAAGTAGCTCATATATCGACATTTTGTGCCTATATCCATTTCTTGTAACTTGAATCGAGATTTTCTTCTTCTCTTTGTCCAAATCCCTGAACTGTAAAGATTGCCGGTAATCACTGGTGGCTGTGACAAAAACCACCAACAAGATACTTGCAACAATTCCAAGGCCATCATGGGCCCCTGATGGCCATCCTTCGGTTGCTATGCCAACAATCAAAGAGACAAAAGCACACCCTGCAAGGATCATAAGGGTCAAGTCTTGGAGGGCTTCCCAAACAAAAACCCAAAAACTGCGTGGTTCACTCTCGGTGAATTTATTGTTTCCAAATATCTCCTGTCTGCGGTTCAATGCATCAGTATCAGTAGGAAGCCCATTGGTGGTTGATGTGCAAAGTTTGTCTGCAATACCAGGTACCCCACCATGAAATTTCACCTTCTTCTGATCATGTCCCTCGACTATGGATCCCAACTCATCAGCACAAATCTGATAACCAGCTGCTTTAACATCTTCAGATACCTTGTAATCACTTGGTTGCATGCCTGCAAACATTCACCGGGGAGTGTCAGTTTGATGAGCGAATATATAATGTAAATTTTTACTGAAAGCGCCAAGAAGCTCACCTTGTATGAACTGAAATGCGGCTTTGGAAACAAGAACTGCAACTCTCAACTTTTCCTATATTATGCAATACACAAAGAGTCAGCCACCTAACTCAGTGCAGTGTATAGCTCGCAGATTGGGCAAAGAACAAGAATTCAAGAAGTTCATTGCCTCGCATAATTCCAATGTGCAACTCAACTGGATGCAAGTCGTGTAAGCCCAGAAACAAGTGTTAAAAACAAAGCAAAGCTGAAGCACATACGTTTCTGTGCAATGCTCGAACTGATCTACAAAAGTTTTAACAAAAGTTGTACCCAAGCTCTCACCTGGACTGAAGAAATATTGTTACATTTCTAATAAAGGCCTGATAAATCCGATTTCATATTGAACAATATCAACCACCTTAATTTTTATGCGCACAACAACATATGGCGCTCAAATATGCAAATATGCAATAGTCAGAGGAATTTAGAAACATAAAATTAGCACTAATTTAGATAATTATTTACAAAGATAACAATTCAACTGAATTTTGCAACAAAGAATTAATTTGGAAGACGAGAGAGAGCAAATATTGTCATAATTTAGAAAATAATGTGCAACATTCGGAACTAAAAGCAAAAAATAGTAGGGAAATGATATTTGAGCTCCAGATTTTTTCCATTTGCGCTTCCCTACAAGCCCCTGCAAGCTTAAAATGTGTTCTTAGAGTACAAATGGAGAAATTTGGAGCGCAAATTTCATTCCCAATAATCACATAAATTGCCTACTACAAAAATAGTTGTGATATGGACAACTGGAAATCTGGAATATTGAAATAGTAAAAATTATGCAATATTGATTACACAAGTCATGTTGTATAGAATTCAAGCAATAACGCCATCCATAATCAATCGATCACACGAAGCTTAAATCAGTAGTGAGGACAGAGAATCAAAACACTCATGCGCACACACGAACAGAGCCTTTCCCTGAATGAAATAAAATAAAATAAAATCCACAAGGTTTGATCTAGAAGCAGCAAAACAACAAAAAATATATGGATGAATTTATCTTTTTCTTCCGACATAAAAGGAAATGGTCAGGCGAGTTTAAGGAAACGTGTTTCTACGTACAAAAATAGTACGTCATCTATTCCAAAATATAAGAATAATTTTGATGTTCTGAAGACAAATTAATATATTGTATAGATTAAGAATTAACATGAATTTATCTACTTCATAGAATTACGCTAAGAAATATGTAGCAATCATAAAAAAGAAAGAAGAGGTGACCTGATTGGTACGGCGCATGGCAGCAGCTTCGTAGCGCTTGGAGAGATTGGCAGTGAAACGAAACCTGCGCTTTGGATTCTTCACCACGCCGCATAGATTTCTCCATCTCTGCAGTGTCTCCTCAGACGAGTGCTTCGCCTTCACTCCACCAAAATTCTCATTCAAATAGTTCTCCATTCTTCTCTTTATGTAACCTCAATCTATATTTATTATCCTTAATAACTTTACTCCAAAACTAAAACATCAATTCAATCCTAAATTCTACACTCATATCATCCGACCACAACATCTTCCCAAACACCATATAGAGGGAGGGAGGGAAAATTTACGAGGAAAAATGTCCAAATAGAGAGTGAAGTTTCAAAGACTATTACTGATTTGAATGAGAGAAAAAACTATTAAGAAAGGTGGAGCACCACCGCCACACAACTGATCGGAATCTTCCCATTATTAAGCTAATTTTCTGAGGAGGTAACAAAGAGAATGATACAATTGCCTGGCAACAAAATAAAAGGTGATGATAGGATTAAAAAAAATCAAATGAGGAGGATGAGATCCGAAATTTGGCGTGAAAATGTACAACACTTGGTTGGGGTTGGGGTTTTGAGCTACTCAAACTGTAACGGTCTCTCCGAAATCTTTGGCTGTGAACGAATTGGGCGGGCTGGTCAAATTTCACTCTCAGACTAGCGCTTATAATTTAGGAGCAAGTAAACTTATACTCCATTGTTTTGCAATTCTGTAGGTCTATAGATAAAGAAATACTGCATGTAACGCAATGATAATTTTGTTTGCTAAATCCGGAAACAATAAAAATGCCTCCTTCACTCCACTCAAAATTCAGGTTTGACGTTTACCCAGAGTCCATATTCATTAGGAATTCTATATTTTACAGTATTCTACAAGCATAAATTTCTTAATTTGTATGGATTTTTTCAAATGCGTATTATTGTTGATGTAATATATCATGATTAACACATATATTTTTTAAGTAGAGTTATAAATATTTATAAATTATGTGGTTGTGTCTTGTCTAATTCTACATATATTGACAAGACTTTCTACACATTCATTTCAAAAACAAGAAGCAGAAGAATATACAGTACTAATTCTTCAAGTCACGAAGCTGAGTCAGCTGACTACCACGTCTTGATCAATCCTTAATTAAGTTGTCCGCTCTTATCCAATTTATCTCCAATCCAATTGGAATATCAAATGATGATTGTTTCTTCGACAACCCTAACAACTATTTGTTTTAGAAACTTAAGAAGCACGAGTAAAGTGCTGGGAAAAATCATAGCAAGACTTTTTCCAACAAGACAAGGGGCGTGTCTATTGTCTTCGACCGTTTGTGCTGGAGAGATTGCCAATTGCCAAAGTGCTACCAATTCCTCCTACAGTCCCCTTCTACTTTTCTCTCTCCCCCCCCCCCCCCCCCCCCCCAAAAAAAAAAAATTAATGTTCTTAGACAAACTCGAACACTATAAAAAGTCACATTAATTAAAATTTTAACATGTATTAATCTTTAGAATAATTTTGCTAACCTTGTGTTTGTGAGTTTTGAAAAGAAATTTTAACTTAAAATAGTATATTATTATTTTACCCTTATAAGATTACATTTTAAAAATTATTACAAGGGTAATTTTGATATTTTAGTTTGCTGTTTAAGTGTTTAGTAAATTTTCTTCCTTCCAACTATTTGTTGAAAATATTTTTGCAAAATTTATAATTGATTATGAGTGATTGTTGTAATAATCAGGAAGCTTTATTAGTATCAACCCAAAATTACTGCTGAAATAATAATAATAATAAGTGTAATCCTTTAAATGTATTTAACTGCTTAAATATATACGATAACAAACGGTATTTAATTAATTGTTGATGGTAAAATAATGTGAAAAAATAAATTTTTTTGATAGAATATTATTATTTTTGTAAAAAGATCAATTGAATTCATCATCAAAATCTAAGCAAATAATCTAAAATTAGTTAAGTATACTAGATCTTTTTTTTTTCTTTTTTTTATAAAAAAACGTATGCTACTAGGGGGAACCTATAGAAGAGGTGAAAGGAAATTAGAGAGAATCAGAATGAAACTTCTTTTTATTACGTAGTGTTTGTACTGATTTTAATAATACTAAATTATCACTTTTGGTGTATGATAAGAGAACAATTATAAAAATCTACTGGTTATATTTGATAAACAATATGTAAAACCAACAATGTTTTATCATTTAAAATTGTTATCTATTAATATTTGCAGATATGGACATATGGTACATCGAAACTTCCTCGTCACACTAAGCATGAAAGAAGTCTATCTATTGTGTTGTTCCTTAGGTATAAAAATTCTAAGAATAAAAAAATAAATTTAAATAAACAAAATATACAAATAAAATAGTAAGGAATTTTACAATCAAAATAGTCTAAAATAATGAAATAGTGTGGTGTTGAACTGAGGTATGAAAAAATATTTTTTTTTAAAGTAATTCGCGTCATCGCAGAGAGATCAATATTTAATCTGGTGTAACAAGTCACTCACTGATATAATACAATAATCTAACTTTCACGCTATTACTCTCAATAAAGTCTAAACAACTCAAAAGACCTCAAAAGACCAAAACTCTATGAACACCACACACTTTTTTGTCCAAATTATGTATAACAACACAATATATTTACATATTTTTCATAGATGTTTATCTTCTTTCATATATATGTAGCCTTCCAATAAATAGCAATCAAGCAACGGCAAAGGACCAAGAGTGATTGTTTAAAATGTAACTTATTCATGATTAATTTTTTTCAGTGTAACTGGCTAACTGCCGACCAATTCAATAGTTGTAATAATAAAATATTTATAATAACCACAATTAATAATAATCGTAATTATAAAAATAATAATAAAATATTAATTTTATTAAAATATCTCCAACAATCCCCATTCTATTGTAATAAAATATTAAACAAGGTTAGGCAAAGATGAAAATGTAGGTAGCAATGCCTTAAACCTACACTTAGTGATTCAACAATCTCAAATAGTAGAGCCAATAGTAAACTACGATATTGAACTATGACTGCTTATAAGATATGAGAAATTATGCCACACACATAATACTCCTGACGAAATATAGAGCCTCTTAACAATTAACAAGTTAGCGCATCATTTTGACCTTGTTCTTCATCCCATTTATCGTGAACGAATTAAGAGAACAAACTACACAAGGCAGTCCCACTCTCACGTTCATATAGGTGAAATCCATCAAGAGAGCTCATATAACTGTTATACCCCACTTATAATTAATGTGGATGGACAATTAAGACATTGAGTAAAAACTCTAATTGTGCATGTATTTAATAAAGGGTTCATTCTTGATTTCACTTACAATTTTAGTTTTACTATAATTTAAAGGGGTATAATATTTGTCCAAAAAGTCTCTGTATTTGTTTTTGCCCCTTGTCCTAGAGCTATCATCCTTATTTTTTTGATCACCTTTATAACCCCTTCTGTTATCATTTCTTTTATCAAACCCATAGATCTTGCGATCTCTTTTCTGATGGTAATCATTGTTGCTTTTCAAAGGACCTTAGAGGCTGATGATAATTACCTCTTTCATCCATATGAAGTTTTCAACATTATCATTAGGCCTCATTAAGATTTTAAGGAGTTTTAGAGATTATTTTCTAAATTAGTCGGTTTAATTTGTTAACATTCAAACCCAACGTGAGGAATTGTATTGTCAGAGCTGAATCCATGGTAAGGATCTTGGCTAATGTTTCATAGAATCTCTTGATGTACTATCGAAGAGATTCGTTTGACTTCTTTCTCACTTGGATCAGTGAAATCATCATCTTTCAAAGTTTTCTATTGCTGTCGAAGTGTGTGTAGAATTATTCTTTTAGTTTTTCCTATGAGCCGATGGAACGAGGAGGAAGTGTGTCCCTAACAGTTTTCTTTAGGGTAGAGATGAAAATATAACACTTTTCTACAACGTTATGACCATAGAAGCGCATTAAATGTTCAAAAGAATAAATATGGTTACAAGGATCACTTGTTCTATCGTACATCTCTAAGTTCGGGATAGGGAAACCATAGTATTATGATAGGGAAGGTGTTCCACGGTTGCATATTAAGCTGTCTTCAACTCTTATATATCTGATTCGCAAATTGCTTGTCAAGATCTTTTTACTGAAGTTGAAGAGCTTTCCTTTTATCCTGGACTTCCTATAAATGACATTGCTTATCAGTGTATGTTGGTTGACATGACTGTGAGCGTGTTTCTCCATGAAAATTATTATGGTGGTTTGGAAACGGTGGTAGTGCCACCATGGAAGTTTTTGCAAAGAGTGATTGAAAGAAAACTCTATTAAATACTAGAATTCCCTCCTTCTAGCATAAATGTTAACGTTCGAATTTATCCACACGTTCAACCACCGACTTGGACGTAAACCTGCACAGAAAGAACTATCAAAAAGTATACTTGATGACTTGGGCTACCGGGAATACCTCCGGTCTGAAAGTAAAAATCGATTTCAAGATTTGTTAACAATAGATATAAGAAGTATTTAGTATCCATATCTCGTACCTCTATTATGCACTTTGTATTTATAATAGACACATTTTTAATAAGATTACAATTCTTGCATAATATGAATGATATAATAGAGATCTTATTAAAAAAGGTAATTATCATATAAATTATTATTAAATATGGTAACTAGTTAGTATTTTAAGTGATAAGACGATAAACCTAAGTTTGTCAGGCTTATGAGTCATATACGAGCGTACTAGGTCTAATAGGCTGTGGAGATAAAGTTCAATATAGACGACTCATTTGTGCCAGTAAATATGCAGCGCAACACGATGATGCCACTAGAAGATTTCATGTAGAGGCATCAAATTTTCTATTTTACTTAATTCATGTGTTTGAGAATGGTACTACTTTCCTCTAAATAGAGATAGTGTGACTTGTAGTTTCGGAAGTAATAAATTAAAAAATTTCAAAAAAAAAAAGAAAGAAGCGCAGGAGGACATTTATCTGTAGTAGGATTTCACCATACTGTGAATGTCGTATAACATCTAAAATACGGAAAATGAAATTCAAAAAAATCAATGTTTGAAATTTGGTTTTATTGAAGCAATCATAAATAAATTGGTCAAGAAGGTAATGTAAAAGGTACTCCTATGTATTTTTCTCCATATGAAGCATACTAGTTTCTACAGTCGATCAAAGAGAATAATGACCTTTTGTCTTCCATTTGCTTCTTGTAATTTCAGCATCCAGGGTCTTAAATTGTGGTGTCCACTAAATAGACCGGTGATATCCGGTTGAAAGAGACTATAAAACTTCACAATTCAAGAAAACAAATGTGGTGTTATGAAAGGAATTTAGACAAATTAAACTAGCATTTATGATTCCTCACATGCATGCAATCAATGCACTTACAAAATAGTAACCACCGGAGAATTTGCTCACATTTTCTCTCTCTATATATAAATAAACTCTCAAAACCCTAGAAAAATATGCTTATATTCCATTTTTTTGTTAACCCCACCCACCCATCCATCCACACCAATGAAATAATTTTGTTTTTCAAGGAGAAGATCAGACAGACTCTTAAATTTCCATGGAGGAAGAAGCAGAAGTAGCAGCAGGGGGAGGAGGAATGATGAGGAGGAGTCGGACAAATTTGGGAGTGGTGGAAACAATCTATGAGGAAGAACATGAAGATTATTCCTCTTCTAATTCCACCCCTTCTCTTTCCTCCCCTGATCCTAAATCCCTCCAATCTAGAGTTAGAGCATGGTAAGTAATTTCTTCATTTTATTTATTTATTTTTCAAAGTAATGATTTATGATGTCCCAAAATTATATATACATATTCTCTCTCCCAAAGTTTCCTTGCCTTAATTCTTTGATAATTCAGGTCTGTGGTTAAGGGACGTGAAACTGATGTTGCAATTCATGTTCAAGATTCATGTTTTCACCTGCACAAGGTATTTTTTTCTTCACATTTTTTATTTTCTTATTATAAATTGACCTTATTTTTCTTTTGTATGGCTGGCTGCAAAAATCGACTGATCTAATTTTTATTAATTTTTTAAAATTAACATTGTGTTGTTAAGGAACTTGGGACAATATTACAATTTTCTCAAAAGAACTATTTAGATGCGCAACTAAAGCAAAAAATAATTGTATCACAAAAAATGTTTGATGTACATAATTTAAATATAAAATCTATTATATCTTCAAAATTATTTACGTAGAGTCCATTAATTTTATATTAAAAAAAATAGTATATTTACTTAAAAACTATTGTGAATAAAATGAAAACTTATTTCTAAACCATCCTCAACTTTTGGAGATAACAATCCTATAAATTTAGACTTTAGTGTTTGACATTTTATATTCGTATCTCCTTTTACAAGTCAAGGATAGAGACTTGATTATTTAGTGAAGTTAACTAAGAGTAATATCAGGAGTTTAATATTTTTTATCTCAAAAAATATTTTAAATAATATAATACAAATATATTGATTGAATAAATTACTGGCAACAGATATTATCATACCGCATCTTTTATTTTATTTAATGTCACATCATTGAGTTACATTTGAAACCTCTTATCAATTAAATAAAAAAGACGGACGGTTGGCTTCTTGTCAAATTGGTGACAAATTTAGGAATATTCCCTATCTTATGATATCATTAATAATGAAACCTGGAGCAGGAAAAAAAAGTTACTTTGACAAGATTTTCTCTCCGGCACTAATTTATTGGTAATGTGATGAATTTTCTCTTCCCATACATCCGTATACATAGCCTAAAGATATCATTTGAAAAATAACATGCACATTATTGTATTATATATTTTTGCATCGCTCAAACTTGTTATTTTACGAAGAGATGAATAAATTAACTTAATTTGATAAAAAAAAAATCCTTACATAATTTGATCACAAAAATAATATCAAAGCTTATTATATATATATAATGAACTCTCATAGTGTAACTAGGTTATATTCCTCTGTTTTATAAAATTATTTTATGTGAAAAAAAGAAAAGAAATCATAAAAAGATCTTGTTTTACTATTAATAGTAGAGCTATATGCTCAGATTTGTCATTATGATTTCTTAACATTATGATTATTAAACTAAACTACATGATTTTAGAGATCCATATATAACAAAAATACATTTATATTGTTGATATATTTTACACATGAGAACTATTTTTGGTGAAAGGAGGGAGTATCAACAACTTTGAATCAAAAAGACAAGACTGCAAAATTTGGATAATGCATGGTACCAAAAGGCAATCATTTTTTACTTTTTACTACCGTAGCCTTTTCTTTTCTTTTGTCTGTGTGTTTCCATTTAGTCATTTACCCCACCTCTTACACAATAATTCAAGTAAATTGTGTATTCATTAATTGAATGTGACAACCGAAAACAAGCCCCGGCCACGGCCACGCACATTTATTAACTTCATACAATATAATATTCATCTTCTTTAATTTCCATAGGATCCTCTGGCAACAAAGAGTAACTATCTCAAACGGCTGTTGACGGAATCATCCCAAATTACTCTCTCTCCTCCGTTAAATATAACACCCGACACTTTCCATCTCGTAGCCGACTATTGTTATGGCGCACACGCCGTCATAACTCTCTCTAACGTCGCGGCTCTCCGAATAGCAGCTGAGTTGCTCGAAATGACGGAGAGTAACGGCGGCGGTGAAGAGAGTTTGCAACAGAAGACAGAAACGTACTTCCGTCGGGCTATCGCCGTTAACAGGGAGTATGCGTCGATAGTTTTACGGTCGTGCCTTGCGCAGATGCCCGAGGCGGAGACTGCGGCGGCTCTGGTGAGCAAATGTATTGAAGCTTTGACTTTAGTAGACGAAGACAACAACGTTGTAAATTATCTCCATGACATTAAAACGGTGCGCTGCGAGGATTTTCGATTAATTGCGGAGTCCATGCATCGAAAGTTGACCAGGATTGGAGGTCAAGACCTGCTCTATAGAATCGTTGACCTTTATTTTAAGGTATGGTTTCCTATACATAATCTTTGGTTGGTAAAAGAAAAAAGGAAAAAATATGAAAGAAAAAGCTAATTTGGTTACACAAGCATATGCATTTATTAAAGAATATTTTTTTTGACTATTAAGATTTAATTTTGATTTTTACAAATATTTCGTACCGACGTCAGTGGTATAGATATATATAATCTACAACATATATATTATTAAAGGTGATCGCTATAGTTATTAAAAATGATGATGATCAGATACATATTTTAGATGAGTCTTACACCGAAGGAGGCCAGAGCTATTTATTTAAAAAAAAAAAATGAATTGCTAATTTTTTTGAATCCTATGCAGAAAACTTTTATTTATATATGTCACTGTGTCAGTGTGTAAGTCAATTCTTAAATATATCTATTGGAAAGACAAAAAATAAAATTATATACGCTATCGTTTCTTAACAAAAAAATATGTACGTACAATAATTTTCTTCTTTTTGTTTCTAATTAGTAATCTCTAATGTAATTATTTTTATTTATAGGAATACACTGGCAACATAACAGATGACCAAAAAATGCGAATATGCAATTATATAGACTGCAGCATTCTCTCTCCTCAACTCCTCATGCATGCAGTCCAAAACCTTAGAATGCCATTACGGTTCGTAGTCCAAGCCATGTTCATCGAGCAGCTCAACACCCGCCGCTCAGTCTTATCCGCGGCCAACCACCACGCCATCAAGACTACAACTCATCAAAAGACAGATCACACCGTCACCCTCGGCGCCCTACTCCAACGCACGCAGCCCTCCGTCAAGTGGCTCAACTCAAATCCGCAATGGACGCCACAAGCTCACGCATCCAAAGCTTGGAGAAAGAGCTTAGTGGAATGCGGCGAGCAGTTTTGGACAAAGAGGAGAATTTGAGAAATGAGCAAGTGGATAATGCACGGTCCGCGAGCTTTAGGTTAAGCTCGGAAAGAAAGGTGGACAGAGGACAAAGGGGATCAATTTCTTCGTCGAGTTTTCGGATTATTAGGAGGAATGAGAAGGCAGGAGGGATTTCATCGTCGGAAGAATCGTGTGATGGGAGCATTAATCCGAGGTTTGATCGGCAGAATTTTGGTAGAAAATTGATGAATGGATTAAAGAGAATATCCACTATAGGTTGGAGCTAAAAAGAGGATGGAAATGGAGGAGACGAATATGAAAGTGGCGGAGATGTTATTGTGATTAAAAAAGACGTACCTTTTCTCTAGAAGTGAGCGAGCGAGCTCTTTTGTTTGTTTTTGTATAGTTTAGGTTTTATTTGTTTTTTCATATTAAGATTAGTTGATTGTTTGATTTTTAGTGTTGCTTACAGTAGAGTACTCTTTTTGTCTTTTGAATGTTTCCAAACCTTATAATGGTTTGTTCAGGGCATAATTACACGTCGCCCAAATCTTTCACCGATGCTCCCCAAAACAAGCTAAAGCAAGCGTCAGAATACGACCCAAAAGGGATAAGCGGGAAGATGTATAGAAGATAAAAATAGTACATCTATGTTATGTTGAGTTACGTATTTATTAGCGTAAATAAATTATTTATATTGGACCTTATCCTCATAATTCATTAGACCTAGTGCGCTTATATAAGACTTTTAAGTCCAATAAATTTGTGCTCGCTGCCTTTTCACTCAAGACACTAACTAATTATTATATCTAATATTAATTTGTATGATAATTATATTTTTCAATAAAATCTCTACTATAGAATTCCTATTAGGAATTGTAATTCTATTGAGAACGTGTGACTATTATAAATACAAGGTTAACAATAAAAGTGTGAGATACAATATTTTAGCCTACAAAATACTTCTCACATCTATTGTTAACACATTTTGAAGTCTATTCATACTCTCACACCGGAGGTATCTCCCGGTGGCCCAAACCGTCAAGTACTTTTGATAGTTCTTTTTATTCAGGTCCAAGTCGATAGTTGAACGTGTGGATAAATTCGAGCGTTAATAACAGTCTTCCAAATTTTCTTTTAAGTAATTGAACTACGTCAGATTAATATAATCCTTGCATTACTACAGAAATAAATGTCATACCCAACTAAGCCATGCTTTGATCTTTCTTAATCACCTTTTGATGATTGAATCTCCGTACTATAGATAATACTACACCAGAAGGGAGAACTCCGCCCTTCCCCATGTGATATGGCCAAAAACGTGATTTCTTACTTGGAGATAAAAGGATACCTGCAGGCCTAGTTTCCATGTAATGCCATGACCTCCTCTCGTTCACAAGTACTGATCAAGCTATATTTTGCCGCCTTTGGATCTGCCTTCGATGGAAAAATGATTGAATAGCATTTTAGGAGGTTTTAGGATTTTGAGAGTGTATAAAAAAAACATACCAGAGGTCTCTCATTATTTATAATAATATTTTAAGTTGCCTGTTCTCATCGTTTACGGTCGTGATTTGTTAGCGTTTAGCCCAAATATAATTGAACATATTTGGATGAGAGTTTATTACCTGTCAAAAGACTGATTTCCAAACATTTGTATAATTGAGGATACTGCCTTGTACGTTAAGATTCGGTGCCACACTCGATTCAAATAATGGGTCATATAATGGATCATATAGGACTCGGGGCAAGTCATAAGACGGTAGCATATCAACATGAAAATCGAGTTATGATGATAGGAGTAGGGACATGCTAGGCTTCAGCACCATGCATGAAACTACACCAAACAAGCACCATGCCATGCAAGTTGATACATATAGGACTCGGGCATTATGCTTATTAGCATGATATAAATGCTAAGCTCACGTGTTAGACGGGTAACACCATAATGGGTTCGGGAACACGTCAGTTGTGGGATTCGGGGGACATGCTTGGTTCGTTTATTTCGGGATTCGGGCATCACGCGGGGTTAGGGGGCCATTCTCTAACAAGTACAATGACATTCTGCCAAATAAAAGTTATTGGTTGAATAATTAATCATGCGATCATCTATTGTCGCTCAAAGTTCATTTCAAGTACACATGCTGTAGAGAGATACACCGGAAATAACCGCTAATATTATTGTGCTGTTTCTCTTAACGCTAATGATTTTTCACTTTAATTTGTAGTGGCTCAGTACCTCGTACTTGTCTGGATTCTTGAATGCGAAACTAATTGTTTTTGAATCTCCAGTTCAGTTGAAGTAGGAATATTTGCTTTAAGGAAACTGATAAATCTACGTCATATGATATTTTCATATGGTTTTGATCTATATATATATATATATATATATATATATATATATATATATGAGAAGAGGTTAATGTGAAAATATCATATTTTTATATGAAGATATCAGTTTCCTTTCTTTAGTTAGTTTTGGACAGGGAAGGAGATTTATTTTGACCGCAAAGAAATTACCTCAATACTGCTAATTAGTAGTAATTACGAACTAAATTCACCCCGAGGTGAAATCTAACATTCTGCAGAACTTTTACCAAATCAGTGTATGACTGGTCCTTGCTATGCAAGACGTCGAGGGTTCAAATCCCCTCCCTCATGTTTTGATCACCTTGTGATAACAAGGACTTAAAAAGTGTTAAAACTACTAAAAAAACAAACGATACAAGAAATAATCATAGTTTTTTAATAGAATCTCAGTGTGAAAATGAGTAAATCAGCCTCAAACTAACATGTAGTCTTCCGAGGCCAAAGCTAAAGATTGTAGACTGGCCTTCTGGGTGTTTTTGACAGGACGTTTAGGCTGTGCGGTGCAGGCTAAGGCTATCCAGTCCGCTCCGGCTGTGTTGCCCGACTCCTTTTGCTCTAATTGGAGGAAATGAGTTATTTATGCGGACTGGTGCTGTAATCTTCCTGCTCATCTCTCTCTCCATTTTAACCTCTGGTGTGGACTATTTTACAACGAGTCGTATAAACGAGGCATCAATATTAAAACACTCGTCACAATTTACAAATATATAAAGACAGTGAAAAACTATTAACTTGGTTGCTGATAAATTGCGGAAAGAAGAAAGCAAGACACAATAAAATAAGAAAGTAAAATTATAATAAGAGGTGAAACTTTGGTGAGTAAGAGGAGGAGATTATTGCAATTTCGTTAACTTCCTTTTTATGACATCTTTCTGTATCATCAGGACACCGTGTCCGGGCTCTTTTACTTTCGTCTTCTTTTTCTTTTTCTATAACAAATGAGTATTTTATTAATTCAGGGCCCATTAACAAGAAAAATTATTTATTTTCGGGATAAGTAAACAGTATATTCCCGTCTTTTAGATACGTCTTTTAGATATGTGTGAGCTCCATCACATACGGACCTTATAGATATATGAGAAAAGAGAACATACTATTTATTTGTCTCAAGACTATGAAATAATAAGGCAATAATTTATAATAAGCTGCACCAATAACAAAAATTTATGATTGAATGATAAAACCATTGATGGCAGTAGATGCTACGGCATACCAGAACTAACTAACATATTCAAACGTATCTTTTTTTTTTTTTATTAATAATTAAATTGTCCCACAAGGCATCCCTAAATCACTGATCAATCTTTTAAAACGGCAGCTCTAAATTTCTCTAGTCCAGCACAGAGTTAATACTAATATAAAATGACACATTATTCTTAAGTTAGTCATTATAATTTTATTATCATATCATTTACCATTTAACTAACAATTTATTATTTTTAAGATAAACATGAAATAACAATACATCCACCAAATGTCACTTATTTATTTATCTATTATTATTAATTGGTAATACCAAGGGAGTACCTATTATATTATTTCAAGTAGATGAGGTATATAATTTAAAGACGTCTTTACCATGGTATGAACTAGTATGAAGTATTACTCAACACCACCCTTCCCATTTCTGCTGATTTTTTGGAGTGAGCTTCCTTTTGCAGTATTTTAGGAGAAACTAATCGCCCAATATGTTTTCCAAGGGAAAAATTTGAGCGCTGAAAAACTCTGCAGCACAAAGACATGGACAAGTCAGAAGAGGTAAATGCAATTTGTTTTCTCAGCAACTCCACTTTCCGGCCTGACTGTGCTAGTTAATCACGCGCCATCAGTGACACTTAAGCAAGAATACAAGGCTTTCTGATGACAGAGAACCTTTCAAACAGTTTAGACATGGAGCATCAAGTCTTTTTCCCCGATCTGTAGGATACAATGCGAGATTGTGAAGGACTATTGCCACATGACAACCTAAGAAAAATTTAAATGTTCTGCCACATCTGGCGACAAATCACAATAGAGGGCAGCCATCTCTCTCCCCTAGTCTTTTTCAACTCAGTGATTCTTTCTTCCTCTCTTTTGGCAGCTGTTTTTGCCGCTGCCTCTCTAGCTTCCAATTTAGCTAATGATTTCTGGGAAGCATCTTGTGCAGCAGTTAGTATAGCCATCCCGTCCACCGTGACAGATTCAAGTTGGCGTCTAAACTGCGAGTCATCATTTTCGCAAATATGTCGATCAAAAGGTGAGAGTAAATCAAAGATACATAATAGAACGTAAAATGAATGAGAGTAAAAAAAAAAGGGTCTATAGATGAAGAGGTAAACCATCTTTGATTTTTCATCAAATTCTTTCCCTGGAACAATTCTTGGTCTTTTTCTTGGTCCCTGAAGTTCATCTGAAAATGTATATATATCATTTACTTGTTAGATACAACTCAAAAAACTGGACATGTGCACCAAAGAAGGTGACAACAGTGGGGATTGGACAAATTATTCTTCAATCATGTGTTCTGGAGAAAGTTTCAAGGAATTGGCGCACACCATTTGGTGGACCGGGCGCGTGTTTGGGTGTTTAGATGTAGAGGTTCTCAGATGAGCTTCTTAAAGCTCGCAAAGTTAGTTCACTAAGTAGGATATAATTTGTATATGGTGACAAAACTTGGTAATAAGAGCAATTCTTAGTACAAGTAAGCCAACTATTTATCCAACTGATTGGAGCCACAACTTGACTTAAAAGCTTCTTTGAACACAAAATGAATGAAAACAAAAATTCTAATCAAAATTATAACACCTTACAACAAAGTTGACAGAAAATTATTAAATAACTGACAAGTTTGAACCCACGAGCCATCTGCTTACCCTCTTTTTTCTTCCCGGGAGTTCTATCCGCTTACTTTTGAAAAGCCATTACATAAATTGTATGCAAATCGGAGTAGTTGGATTTTTACAAGACTCGATATCATTTATATAGTGTAAGCACCAAAATTATTCTGGCAGTCGGTAAAAGAAATAAAAATTGAAATGTTTGAAAAGAAAACTTACCTACGTGATCAAACAGTATCCCAATGGGTGCATCCTTAAACAATCGAATTCCACCTTCATCCACTGTGGAATTGCTATTAGAATCATGAATAGGATCACTAACTATTTCGATGCTCTTCTCTAATATGTCATCAAGAAGCTTTTGAGCCTGTCAAGAATCCATTATGGGCAACATTTAACAAACAAATTAAGAAAATACCAAAAGAACTGAAACACCAGTAGAAACTTAGGCAATTATGAGTTTAACTGGAGCAACCTTTCACTTACTGACATCAGATTCACCATGGTCTCTTACCTCATTCCATTTTGAGCTTAGTCTGTTCCTTTGAAGTTTAAGGCAAATCTATTAATTATAAATAACTTATATTAATGCAGGCTTCTTCGTTTTTCCTGTATTAAGCATCAAACTAGTTCCAAAGAGATTGAATAATGTCATAAGAATAATTCCCCGCCTCCCCCTCGCTCTCTGATAAATTCATAATGTGATCTAAAATATCTTTTCTCTAGGATCGTGAATAATGGGAGGCCTGGCCTATAAACAAACCTAGCTATCCTGGTCGTTACTCTCACCTACAACACGGAAAGGTTCTTATGTTAAGTTGCAATATTTTACAAGACCGTGACTTGAATAACTGTATTCTACATATTGATATTGTTCCAAGTATTCAACCAGACTTTGGCTACCAAAATTGCAAATTTGTAAATACAAAGGTAAGATGATTCATTTAAACTAAAGGAGAAAACATTCTTTTGTGGTGGAATAAATAAACTATTAAACCAATCTATGTTTCACACAGAATAATAAGCACCCAAAACGCATTGCAATTTGCACATAACAAATTGAAGGAACACCATTGCAGAATACAAAAATTGGTAAAAAAGCTTATATTTCCATTGACAAAGCTAATAATTGTAGATAATTAGTACTCTATAGTAGACAGCAATGCAGTACGAAATGAAGCACTCTGGACTCACAAAAGGCAAAAAATAAATAAATAAGCAGAAGTAGTTAGCGAGGAGGAGGAGTGACCTTCAATTGGCAGTGTTTTATTTCTTGAGCTCTTTTGTTGTCCACTAGTTTATCCTCTCCGATTCGATGGGTAATGGAATTGGCTGTAGAACCACCGTTGGATGTAGAGACTATACCGTTATTAAAAGTAGTACTGGTGACGTACTCAATCAACAGTTGGGTCAAAAAACAGATACATAAATTTATATTGATAAGAAAATGAGATTTATAAGTATGCCTTAAATAATATTCCATATGACATAAAATTATGTAAGTTAATTTAATTTTTTTTTGTAGTTCAGCAGAAATTGTAACATTTCTGTCAAAGGTAGGAATAAATTTCAGACCTCCTGATACCAAGTTATTCCAATTTCAAATTTTAGTTTTATTCAACTCTAATTTCAATACATAATGAAAACATATTTGTACAACTTAATGATATAATTTTATTTAGTTAATTCTTATAAGGGTTTACTTGCTGCGTGTTTTTTTTTGGAGCTTCATAATGTATCAACGAGATGATAATATTTTGCAATTTACTTGTTAGATAATAAAGCCTAATATTAATTAATTAAATAAATAATATTGACGATTTGCAGTCTTTAAGCTTTAGCTTCAAATTTCACCAATATCATCATATGAGTTATGTCACCTTTTCCCTGAGTACGTTATTTATATGAAATTATTAGCTAATGATTACTGTGATGATATAAAAAAGGGTCTTAAAAGAATACCGACTTGCTAAAACGTTTCGACGAGTAAAATTAAAGACTTTATTTTGTCTCGAGCAATGTTTTAAAAATTGAGTCCGACAGGTTCTGATTTGATTTAAACCGATTTGATCAAAAATCAAATTAATCGCATAGCAAACAGGTATAACCAATTAAGTTTATTGAATAAATTAATTTTTAATTATTTATTAATATTTTTTACGTGCATTTTTTTAATATTAAAATTAATTATTTTTAAAAATATTATGATACAAGCTCATTCTATTTTAATTTATGGTCCAATAACAATTACAAATTCAACCAATTGTTATCCACCCATTTTTATTCGCTTACCAAGTAATTATTTAGTGGTGTAGAGTATTTGTCATGTAATATAATTTATTTTAAATACTGAGATGGTGAATGATATGAAACACTATATAAGAGGTGTCTAGGAACACCATATAATTTTTGCCAATAATAAGAGTTGAAATCATTATTCTGAGGTAAAAATAAATGGGATTTATTTGGCAGCTTTCATTTTTGTGCAACAAATTTTTTTTATATATCTGTTACAAAATTTATAGTAACGATTTTTAAAGTACATAGTGACAGTTTGTTCTATGATCATAAAATAAAGCTACTGTTATAGAATAAACTGTCGTTATAAATTTTAAAAGATAAAAATATAGATACACAACTGTGTACTTATATAGTAGAATTTTAGTAACAATTTTTATGACTATGACAACGGTATTATTAAGAAAACTATCGTTATAGTCATTAAATCCGTCGTCATAATCTTATCGTATAAATACACAACTGTGTAACTATATATATTCTATTTTAAAAAATATAATTATAAATTTTATAACAAAGATATAGGAAAATTTTGTTACGGAAGATTTGGTCTCTTATTTGCCCCATAATTTCAATTTGTATTTATTCAAAATTACATTCCCTTCGACTCGATACCGGTAAATTAGCCGAAAGAAGCCGGCGAACAACGTAGACGGTGAAATTTCGAACGTCTTTAAAATTAGGATTGCTGCTGGTGCTGCCGCTATCTAATTTTCCCGTGGTGGAGAAAAAAATATTGAGCACACGCAAGCGGGGACTTCAGCTCCTAATCAGTGCAGTTTAATCCCCGCCGGAACCCTAATTATATCAAAATCATATATCTTCGAAAGAAGTAGTAGTTGGAAGGAATTAGAGTGAAAGAGGAATATAATGGGGAAGAAACAGCATAGCAAGGATTGGATGTTCATAACGAATACGGAGTGGGCCACCGAGTGGAGCGGTGCCAAATCCAAAGAACTCAGAACCCCTTTCAAACGCCTCCCCTTCTATTGCTGCGCGTACTGTATTAATCCCACTCTTTCTCTCAATCTACATGTAAATATTTTTTTTCAATTGATATAACTATTGATCTGAATGTTATTTATGCAGTCTCACGTTTACGCCGTTTGAGGACCCAGTATGCACGGCCGATGGCAACGTCTTCGACATTATGTTTGTTTCTATCTAATTTCTATTGATTCATTATTTGCATACTCCTAATTTCACTTTACACAGAAGCTGAGCGCATCAATTTCTTAATTGATTTTGTTTTTCTAATATTTGTTATGTTTGATTGCAAATTGTGGGTGCAGGAACATAATTCTTATATCAGGAAGTACGGGAAGCATCCTGGTACTGGAGCCCCGCTACAAAATGAGGACCTCGTTCCACTTAACTTGCACAAAAATTCCGAAGGTAAGATTCATGTTGCAGGATGTCTATTGCTATTATGCTATCACTGATTGAACTTTACAAGTAATGCACATTCTGAGTATATGTAAAGAAACAAGGGGTTGAGGCTTATTTTATTCTACGATTGAAAGGAAACCGTGTTAAGGACTTGAGGTTGTGACCATCGAAGCTTGAAGGCTCATAAGAGGAAATCGATCCCATTATGTAGGGCTTAATTTTGTTAACTTCATATGCGATCAGTGAATAAATAGAACACCCAAAGCAGTTTCCATATTCAACTAAGCCTTTAATAGGATTTGAGATTATGGACTGGCAGTTTAACTGAATATATCACCACATCCAGATTTATATGGGTTGAGTAGAAAAGCCCGCAAGCTGCAAATATGAATAGGATGTACATATTTTTCAAGGTGGCATCAAATTGCTATATTTTTATTTTTATGCGTAGGAGAGAAAGACTCTGGATTGTTCTGGCCTTCTTTTTGACCTTGCGTATATCATGCCGTCAATGGTTAACAGAGTTCACCCACAATCAGATATTTAGAGCTTCCTTAAAGTATCTCAGACTCACTCATTTTGACTATGTTATAATTGGTTAGTGGGTCATAATAGGCATATTGTTGGCAATAAGCACCATGTTTGCACCTGTAGCCAGTAAATTTTGGTGTATAGACTATAGATCAAGAAACAGTTGGGTCCTTAGGGAAGCCCTACTGTCATCAGAGCAGATGGTTTTTGCTAGGGTGATGAATTTGACACATGAACTACAAGTTTCTGGTTTCATTATTGGAAATAATAAAATATATATGCAGAGGGGGAAAATGCAATGAAAGATAAAGACTTGTGTAGTGGAAGTCTTCTTAGCAATTAGGATAAAAGGAGCAAAAGAATGACTTGTATAGACATTCTCTCATGTTTGGATGTACCTCTGTGGCTAATATTAATCTAACAAGTGTTTTTACAAAAGCAAACTATTCTAAAGGATGTAACAAATATCCCAGATCTTTTGGTCATGGTTATCTAGGTGGAACTAGAATTAGTTTCAGCACAAAAATGTACGGAGGCAACTTTTACCTGCATTTATCGTTGTTGATAACTGACTAGTGACCTCTCCGTTCCCCTGATCCCTCCTTTCATTATCATAGCCATGTCTATGTTATGTGACGTGTGTGACTTTCCCTACTTGCTTCTAATGTTCAAGGCCTCATATATTTTATTTTTTATCTTGGAATGATCAATAGCAAGAATTCCCTTGTTTTTTGGTAGGAGAGTTTCATTGCCCGGTGCTGGACCAGGTTTTTACAGAATTTACGCACATAGTTGCTATAAAAACGACAGGAAATGTTTTCTGCTATGAGGTTTGTTTTCTCATTTATTATCAAGGTTTACAATCTTAATTGTTAGTTATCTTCACATAATCTGTAATAATCCATTTGCTTTCTCTGCACAGGCCATCAAAGAGTTAAACCTTAAAACTAAGAACTGGAAGGAGCTTCTCACTGATGAACCATTCAGAAGGGAAGATATTATAACAATTCAGGTACTTTATGGCTTTTATATGTATCCTCCTGTTTGGCCGTGATGAAAAAATGAATTCAACTTCTTCCGCCAGTATTATCACAAAGCTTCCCTCATATGTGCAATTATTCCATGCAGAATCCAAATGCACTTGACAGCAAGGTTCTCATGGATTTTGATCACATAAAGAAATGTTTGAAAGTCGATGATGAAGGTGACTAATAGACTTATCCTCCCATTTATGTTTAACTGGAACTCTTTTCCGCCATATTTTGAAGTTAATTATATCTCTATGCTGAATTAAAGAAACTGGAGTCAGATCCATCCTATAACATAAATATGACTGGGGATATCAAGCAGATGCTAAGGGATCTTGGAACTGAGAATGGAAAGGAAATTGCTTTGCATGGTGGAGGCGGAAATAAGGCTCAAAATGAAAGGGCTGCTGCACTAACTTCCATTTTAGCTGCTAGATCACGTATCAAGGAGGATTCCAAATCAAATACAAATGGTGAGTCTAAAGTTCAGCCGGGTTACAGTATTGTAGACGCTGCTTCTGCTTCTGTACATGGAAGAAGTGCAGCTGCCCAAAAGGCTGCTCCAAGTGATAAAACTGCCGCTCGAATCACTACTCACATGGCTGATGACAGGACACCAGTAAATTCAAAGCTGGTTAGTTTTCTTTTCCCCCTGAATTAGCAATATTTTACCCACACAAACAAAAATATGCTTGAAGTAAAAATCACCTTTATGAATGATCAAGCAAATTTTTAGTTTATATAGAGTACTTCTAAGCTCAACTCAAGGCATACTACCATCATTTTGCTTATGGTCGCTTTTTCTTATTCTTGGTAGAATGGTGTTGGAGGTCCTTGGGTATTACATTCCTCACTTCCTCTATTATGTTGTCTTTAGAAGATTCCATCTCGGGTTAGCCCCTTCTTAGCTATGGTTCGCTTCTGTGTAGAGGATTGAGTCATATTCGGTCTGGAAGGAGGTGTAGTTCGGGGATGTTGCCTCGTGTGAAGCTTTTCCCTCGCTTTTCTACCTTTCATCTCGTCACCACTTTCTGTTTCACAGTTGCCCAGAACATTCATTTCTTTTGCAATTTAAATTACAAGGAGGCATAGGTTAACCATTAACTTCTCTTCATCCATTCTTGACTCTTGCTCACTTTCGGCCATATTTTTGATTCGCGAGCTTGGTCTCTTGACCCTTGGGGAGCTGTTTATAATTGTTCTTCTCTTATCTTGTGGTTCTCTTTGCTTCTTATATCTAGAAGCTAAGGCTTTATCTAGTTCAAGGATTTTGTTTGGTCTTTGGTGCTCAAAAGGCACAATAAACAATTTGTTTCAGTGGCACTGGCAGACCTTACAAGGTTTGCGATTTTAGCCATGTGTTTGCAGGCCTTTTAAGTCTTTTTCTCATGTATTTCTTCATTGTCCTATTGCATGGCTGCTCTAGAATCCTTGTTCAAAGTTTGGACAAGTATTAGATGTGTCATAAGCTGGTAGAATATATTCTTCTAGTGTGATTTCATGGTTTTGGGGGACGGAAGGAGCATTGGATGTGTCCTACACTGGTAGAAGATCTTCTAGTGGAGGATTCCTATTACTGATTTGCATAGAGATTGGAGGGTTGGCTTGTTGTAGAATTTTTGTTCTTCTCTTTTCATGTAATGTTTGATCTATAGGATTTTTCATCCTCCTACTTTGGTATTTTGTCCTCCTTAATATAATATTCTTATTATTATTAAAAATTATGCCTACAATATTTTGAAAAATGATGGAATAAATGAAATTAGAAATTGACAGAATTAATGGAAATTATCATAAATAGTGAAGGAGATATTGGGAAGTTTAGAACTACAAGGTCTAGGAGTACAGTATTCATAAATCTTCAAAGTTCAGTCAACTAAAACTGTAGTCTTCAATCTTCATTGCTAAAGTATGAAGTATTAATATTCTTCTGTGGTGCTGGTGTGTTTTAATTTGATTAGGTTATACCATACTGCTGAGGTTGCTCAGTTTTGCAGTACTTTAAATAAATTCAACCTTAAGAACACTTTTGTACGTGTTATATAATTTATGCTAATATCCAGGTCACACTTATCCTTTTTCTCCCTTTTAGGTGAAGAGCCGTTTCACAACTGGTGCTGCTTCACGATCCTTCACATCTACCTCATACGATCCTGTCACAAAAAATGAATTTGAGTATGTTAAAATTGAGAAAAATCCTAAGAAGAAAGGTTATGTTCAGTTACATACGACACATGGTGATTTGAACATTGAGCTGCACTGTGTTATAACTCCCAGGGCATGTGAGAACTTCTTAACTCTGTGAAAGAGGCTATTATAATGGAGTAGCTTTCCATAGAAATATAAGGTATTATGGAGATTTATTTTGCTTCATAAACAAATACCTTAATTTAGTCATATACTAATGTTTTAATGTTATTGTTGATCTTACTATATGCAGGAACTTTATGATTAAAGGTGGCGATCCTATTGGCACTGGGAGAGGAGGTGAGTCCATCTGGGGGAAGCCCTTCAAAGACGAAATAAATTCTAAGTTACTTCACTCTGGAAGAGGTGTTGTTAGCATGGCGAACAGTGATGCCCACTCAAATGGTTCACAGTTTTTCATTCTGTACAAGTCAGCAAAGCATTTGAACTACAAACATACCATTTTCGGTGGAGTTGTAGGAGGCTTGACAACCCTATCGACAATGGAGAAGGTCCCTGTTGATGACGATGATCATCCTTTCATTAGTCATTCTCTTCCCCTTTTTTTCCCTACCCCCAAGTCCTAATGTATGCTTCTAAGTGAAAGCTATGTTACCTAATCTCCCTAAGTAAAATGAAGCATGCTTTTAATATAAAGATATAATTCTAACTATACTGAACAAATTCTCTAGAAACCCATGTAGATGTTATACACATCTGATCACTGATTAGTTTATCATTTGGAACAAATTCAAGGTGTGGCACATGCTTTAGATGTGCTGGAGCCATCTAACACTACTGTCGCTGTCACTGCTTGTGCTGCGTGGAGTGTGGACATCAAATTCATATAGCATTCATTCTTGCTATTCTCATTTATTGAGTACATATTTGAGGAATATTGGCATGAATCAATAGTATTTCGAGTTTTGTGAAATTCTTATTAAAGTGACATGATATTGTTTGTACAAGTAAACTGTCTTTGGTGGATAATGATGCCTTACAGTTAAATTAGCTTGACTTCTTAATCTTTAACTTACATTCAAAATTTTTATTGTGTAGTATATTGCGCTTTCCCAAAAAGTGCAAAATACTAGGAAGTCTAATCGAAGCACCTTGGATATTCCTTTGTCTAACATATTGCATTCAACTAGAATGAATGATACTCCTTCGTCCTGAAATGATAGCCCCATTTGACTTGGACCTTTTTTACACATTAAGGTTTGCTTATGACACACTTGGACACAATTTTTTTCCATCAACATATTTTAGTTTTAAAATTTAATATTGGAAAACTTATTCTGGAAAAATTATGTCGACATGTGTCCTAGGGAAACTTTTAATGTGTCCAAAAAAAGTGAAATGGTCAAATAGTGCTCTCATTTCCTCATGGAAGGATTATCACTTACTTTTAGTAAGGGTATTAATGCACTTAAAAGTAAATGTTTTTGGTTAAACCCTCCAACTTTTTCTGCTGCATGTGTCCATCAAATTGGCTGCCCAATTCCTCAGTATGTTCCTAACATTTGCTTGTAATTTCATGTACAATTTTTAAATAACTTCCTCTGCTACATCTTACCCTAAAATGCAATCCAGGTCTTGTGATTGGTGAGTTCTATCAATGTGAAGTTCAGAGTAATTGCCCAAAGTCAATCTTAGGGAGTATCTTCAATTTTATGGTGACTTTTCACTCTATCCTATTCACTGACCATACACCATATAGTTTCTTCTCCTTAATTTTCTTGTTCATTTACTAATCATATGTTTTTCGGTTTGTTTTTAAGGATTTTATAACCTTACATGAAGTTCCTGCTGTATCGTGCCTTTTTTTGAAAGAAAAATTAATTTTATGCTCAGGCTGTATATTAAGAACTAAGATTAACCTACTGCAGTTTGATGTCTCCTGTTAAACCTTATTTCTCACTATCATTATCTGCTGTTTGTGCAGGAATAGATCAAGATAAATAGTGTAACAGTATTCGTCAATCCTTATGCGGAAATTGATGAAGAGGAGGAAGAGAAGGCTAATGATGAAAAGAACACTGAGGATGACGAGAAAGTTAGTTTTTCAGAAATTTTTAATGTTGTATACTTGTAATAATCGCAAATTTTGTTCTTAGCTTCTTGACCCCAAGGGGTGGGAGTAATGCAGAGGCCTTGAGGAATAACCTCAAGGTTACTGATTTCAATCCCCATACTTGGGACCAAAATTACCTATGGAGAAAATAATAAATTGTTCTTAGTTTCTTACACATGGCTTATTTACATTTCAGGATAAGGTTGGGTCATGGTTTAGTAATCCAGGTACAGGATCAATGGAAATGGGAGCTGCTGGAGGTGGTGTTGGGAAATACTTGAAAGCAAGGAATTCTCAGACTAAATCTACTACTGCTCCTGACACTGCTGAGGAGACAATTTCTGTTCCAAAGAAAAGGAAATTGGGCATCCACGCTCAAGAACTAAAGGACTTCTCTGCCTGGTAAGGTTTCCCACTACTTTGTGCCACACTTGCATACATCTGGTGCCATGTGGAGTGTTCCAGGCCAGCCCTGCAGCATACTCTAGGGTGGAAATCAGAAGTACCAAAGAAAATGAGAGTAATAGCGCTTGGATCTAGTCGTCAAATTTAATTTTGTATAATAGGTTGTATACTCGTGCATTTGAATGAGCATTTAGAAGATTATTTAGTAAGATGAACATTTGTTCTTCCATATAAGTCCTGAAGTTTCATAGTTCTCTTTATGTATATCATGCATGTGAAAGGGATGCAATAACATTTTGGTTGAGTGATAACTGCATGGAATTTATTTGTTTGTATTTCAAAATCTATTTTTTATTTGGTGCAAGTGACATTAATAGCAAATTGATATACAAATTGATGAAATGGAATGTGTGTGTTTGTCTCTCTATATATATCAATTCTGTGTTGCTATCCTTTTCAAAAACAAATGTTCAATACCAGTTCTAGTCATAGAATTATTACTCTTTCCCTCCCAATTTTAACCTCTTTTTTTATATTATTTTTACCTTTTTAGGGACGGCTCATAGTTAAGAGTCCCTAATTTTTAGTTTATGGATTACACATTCTTAGGTAGTGTGTACACGCGATGTTGCAGACAATCTGAATTATTAGATGATGAATTTGGATAACATAGTTTTTTTCTTGTAAAAGCTTTTACCAATAAAATGGATTTTTTTTTAAATTATCTTTTTTATTTGGGGAAGGGGCAGAGGAGTATTGGTTTGGTTGATAAATGGTCTTAGGTTGCACTTGCAAAAATCAAAGTTTTCACTTTTTGTGGCTCTGAAATGTGGTTGTCTTTACCTGGCTCAGCAGTATTAGGTCAGGATTAGGTTGGTAGAAACTCCCACAACGTCATTGTCTTGAATCAACCGAATGTAAACCATGATGCATATTGAAGCCCAATATTTAAGAGCCATTTAATATTCCCCTTTGTCAGTCTTCATGTTCTACAATATATCCCATGCCGTTACGTTAGAGTGTAAATTCGTGTATATTCATCTTGTAATTGGATTTGAGCCCAAGTGTTTTTTTCCTCGTGAACACACAAACAAGGATATGCCGGATTGGTTCATGTGTTTTGCCTCTCCTCTTGGAACATCATCACCTTGTTTGACATATAGTATTGTTCAAGACTACAAGATGCTGGGATTTGGATCACTGTAGGCAGTATTCATACACTCTACAAGTCTATAAAAACTTACCCTACCTTTGAAATGGAAAAATTCTCCTAGCTCTGAAAAAATGCTAAACAAGGGGCGAGGGGAAAAGAACTGAAGAAAGCTGAATGAGAAAAAGTTATGGCATAAATTACCCTGCAGTGTCCAAAGTTTTAAGGTAATCATGTCATAGTAGTGGTGGGCAGGATGAAGAAGCCAAAAATGAGATGGAGTCATGGAGGTTGATGGTATATATTCATAGGGTGAGACTGCTCAAAGACTCTAAAGGTTTGGTCTTAGGTCAGTTTGGCAAGTTGCAGTCTTCCAGGGATTCTGGGTTTGAGTGGCTTTTGGTAAATGGGAGCGCAAATTTATTTAGTGGGAACTAGGTACTGTGGGGTGGGGCTCTTTCTTATAAAGTTTCTCTCTTAAAAGTTGACTACTACCGGGTTGGCCACTTGAAAGTACATAGTTCTTTCGCAGGTGTATTAGCTAGCTCCCTTCATAATGTAGGTTTTAAGAAGAACGAGTGTATTTGGATAGCACCGTACTGTACTTGAACTGCTTTGCACATTTTTGTATTTCCTTTATGGAACCGTGCAACATGCGCATGCATACAGATAGACTTTAGTTTATATATATATATATAAGCAAAAACAAATAATATGGAAGAATATGGGATAGGAGGCCCACGTATTCACAGACTATGCCAGAACAAAGAAAAACTCTTTTACAGGGGAAAGAATTCAAAGATAAATACTCTAAATTAATGTGAAAATCTTATGCAACAGATGGAACATTTACATTATTAACAACAACAAAATTCATAAAAAAATGGATTTCTTTCTTGTTTTATTTTCTTGAAGGTTTCAAGTTTGAACAGTTGTGATGGACTGATCACATTTTGAACACTTGTATTGTGGATAATGTGATCATTAAATATTTGTCTTTGCGATACTGTCAATTTGAAAATTAGAAGAGTCCCATGCTAAATTTATGGCTAATGTCTTGTGTACAGTTTGGTTGCATTTTTTTGACATATTGCTGTACCATGCTTTTTGCTTAGGTATATTAGGCATGCAAATTTTTATTTTGGTCTTTTTTTCGGCACCCGAAAAGCAGCCTGAGAGAGGGTGTAGCAGAGCCTAGATTAGAAACCGCTCTGGCATAGCAGCACTTAGGAATTATGTATGTATATAACCAAGTTAGTCTTAGCTAGACATGTACTATGTATTATTATTCTTTAAATAAACAATAGTAAATTTTGATATCGCAGAAAGAAAGAGAAGAAAAAAAGGCGTGTCCATGAGAAACACTGTAATTGTATTGTTAATCTGTAGCAGCTTTCTTCCCCCACCCCCCCCCCCACCCCCACCCCCACGCCAAACAAAGACAAAAATTCCCACCTCCTTCGGGTCCACAAAAAAGGTTTTTTAAATAGTTGTGGACCTTGTGGTGGTGACATTTTATCTTATATAGATTCTCGGCATAAAATATTCTAGTTTCTTAATTCTTGTTTGGCAGATTAATGAATCAATAATATGTAGATGGGTGGAGGAGGAGGAGTAGTTGGTGAGTAGGACCATTAAGTACATTAAAACAATCTCCACTTCAAAGACTTATGACTTTTTGTCTTTCAAATAACATCTACAAGAGGGATTTGGGTCATTTGATTATTTATTTCTTGCCTTGCCGATGAGTTTGGAACTCTTAAAGAATATTTATTATTCATGTCAATTATTTTGGAGGTGCTCGAGTGGTCATTGACCAATTTGTCCTTCCTATGGGCTAAGGCTGACTACTGTTTGGCCGTCTGTTGGTGGTTTTCTTGGACCGCAAAATGCATGGTCATCTCCCTCTCTATTTGTTCTCAAGCGACTTTTTAAACCAGGACAAAGAGCCCAAACATGGAAATTTTCCAAATGATTGATGAGTCGGTCCGAGAACATATGAGGACAAACTCCAAATCATCAGTCTTTTTAAAACATTAATGTTTTTACAGACTAAAAATAAATTTGGTAACAAGGATGTGTGGACATTTGCCCTTTAAACAGAAGAATGATAATATATTGACATGAATTCCAAAAATGCAGGATATTAAGTAAGAAACGAACTAAAAGCAAGATGAATATTTTGTAAGTTGTGTTAATCTTGTTGACTAACTACTGAACTCCATAGTACCGAAACTTGTAAACTCTGATGAAGTTTGTGGCAAATTGATAGAATTCAAATGGAGGGGTACATTTTGGTACATACATGTATGGGTATTTGTGGAGTGGTATGGAAAAGGAAAAACGTAGGGGAATTTTTTGGCAGTGTTTGGAGAGGGATTAGGAGGCAGGGAATGCGAGAGAAATATGGGACTCTTGTATTAGATATATCGAGTGGGGGTGGGCTTGATGATGATGATGCACGCCGGCAGCTTTTTCTTTCTTTTCTATTTTTTCCACGCACATTTCTCTCTCTCCCCCCGCCCCCCGCCGCGTCACGCCTGCCTGCTCCCACTCAAAACTCCTCATACTCTCTCTACTACTATTACTATATTTGTCTCAAAAGAAAAGCTACTCCACTAACCCGTTTATGCCCTTTTTTTTCCTAATAATCACCTTTTACATCTTTTTGTCAGACAAAAACGGACACAATTCTTGTATTTCTGATATTCTAAATTATAATAAACCCCTTCCTAGTCCATGCGACCAGTCTCCTAGATTTAACTTCAGTCCTTCTTTAAGTCCATTCCGGCCGATTCTTTTCAAAAAAATGACCACAAAAAGAATAACTAGCTCGATTCCTATAGGATAGATCATAGAAAACACATCCGACCAGTACTCCCTAGATTACACCAAAAGAAAAGCAAATAATTCTCTCTCTAATCATGTTTAATCAAAGCTTGAATATGTGATCTTGTTTTTATTAATCATAATTGCTGTATCCCATTTTCACTGTTAAAGAACACAAGCTAGCTAGCAATCTAGCTATCATATCATCCCATTTTGTGCATGTGTCCCATTTTCACTGTTTTTATTTTTGATGTGGGGCTTCAAGTTGGTTAAATGGATACTTTGTTTAGAATAGTAAACGACCTCCAATCTTCTGATCAGCAGCAGTCCTTCAACTCCAGCAGAACAACCACCTGGTCCACCTCAAGCAGCTCTAGATCCTTTATTTCTCAACCCCCACAACTAGACCAAGAAGAATGCTTCAACTTTTTCATGGATGAAGAAGATTTTTCTTCTTCTTCAAAGCACAACCCTTATTATGATCCTTACCACCACCACCAACAACCGCAGCACCACCACCTGCCACCGTCCACCACCCCTACCCCTACCCCCACCACCAACAACACAAGCACCCCACCTCGTCATCATCAACATAGCAGTACTTTTCATGAATCATCATCAGCTGGTCAATTCTCTTACTCCCCCGCTCATGACCTAACCCTAGAATTCGGTTCTTTAATTTCCGGCAAGTGGGCGTCCGATATCCTCCTGGAGGCCGCACGTGCAATGGCCGAAAACAACAACACGCGCCTCCAGCAGCTCATATGGATGCTCAATGAACTCAGCTCACCTTACGGAGACACTGACCAAAAGCTTGCCTCTTACTTCCTCCAAGCCTTGTTTAGCCGCATGACCGGCTCCGGCCAAAGATCCTATCGCTCTTTAACCTCAGCATCCGAAAAAACTTGCTCTTTCGAGTCCACAAGAAAAACTGTATTGAAATTTCAAGAAGTTAGCCCGTGGACCACTTTCGGGCACGTTGCTTGTAATGGCTCAATTATGGAAGCATTCGAGGGCGAAAACAAATTACATATTATCGACATTAGTAACACATATTGCACACAATGGCCTACTTTACTAGAAGCCTTAGCCACTCGCACCGAGGAAACGCCCCAGTTTCGGATCACCACTGTGGTCGCCAGCAGGGCCGGTGGGTCCGCCACGGCGGCGGTACAAAAGGTGATGAGAGAGATTGGTAATAGAATGGAGAAATTTGCTAGGCTTATGGGCGTGCCATTCAAATTTAAGGTTGTGCACCATATTGGAGATTTATCCGAATTGAACATTGGAGAATTGGATATTAAAGAAGAGGAAGCTCTTGCTATAAACTGTGTTGGCTCGTTACATTCGCTTCAAGCATTAGGTAACCGTAGGGACTATTTGATTTCGATGTTTAGGAGATTGCAGCCCAGGATTATTACTGTAGTTGAAGAAGAAGCGGAGCTTGATGTGGGCGTTGACGGGTTTGACTTTGTGAGAGGGTTTCAAGAATGTTTGAGATGGTTTAGGATTTATTTTGAGTCGTTGGATGAGTGCTTTTCCAAGACGAGCAATGAGAGGTTGATATTGGAGAGGGCGGCTGGGCGCGCTGTGGTTGACTTGTTGGCATGCCAGCCGTCCGAATCGATAGAGCGGCGGGAATCGGCTACGCGCTGGTCACACCGGCTGCATGCAGCTGGACTTAGCGCGGTTTCGTTTAGTAATGAAGTGAGTGACGATGTACGCGCGCTTTTGAGGAGGTATAAGGAGGGATGGACGATGGCTCCTTGCTCCGGTGCCGGAATATTCTTGATGTGGAAGGATCAGCCGGTGGTGTGGGCTAGTGCATGGAGGGCCTTGATGCATGATCAATAACTGATCACCACCAAAATGGTGGCGAGTCGCACGTGTGTGGTTTTTTTTGGGCACTCGCATGGTATGGGATGGGTTGTGGGGTGGTTGTTAGAAGTTCAAAGAAAATTATTGCATTGATTGATCAGTAAAAATTAATGAAAGTAAGATATCTCATCGACTCTAATTATCATTTTGTTATTATTTTTTGTTATATATATATATATTTCATGTTTTGGTACAATTAGATGTGGTACTAGCTAGCTGGAGAGGTCTCCCTCAGCTTACTTTGTTGGTCATATTAAATTCAGTTGATGCAAGTATCTATTTCATACAATGCAAGATCTTTGATTAGTTCAATCGTCTTTAGAAGAGTAGGAGGACAAATATCTAGCCCCTTCAATCTTCATAGGATATTGGGACTTGTAATTAAGAATATTTTTTTCTTTTTCTTTTTCTTTTCCATTTCCTTTTCCATTTAGGACCATAATTTAAGTAGAGTTGTTAGTAGTTTTGTTAAAATTACATCAGCAGTTTTATACTACTAATTTTTCAGTTAATTGAAGAGAATTAAGATTAAAGGTGTTTAATGAGGGAAGTCGTCGGGGTTATCTAAGAACGGCACCATAGAATCTTAGGACGGCCATTGATCGAGTTGGGTGGAGTTTGGGGAATCTAAAAAAAAAAAAAAGGTGTTTACTCAATTAGTGAAAGCAAAAATTTAGTGGTTTAGACATGGTCTCTTTTATATTTTTCTAAAGAGTTATAAGTAATAGTTTCTCACTTCAAAATATAAAATTTATATTGAAATTTTAAAGATTAATTTATGATTTATTAAACTCAAAATTAATATAAATTGACATTCAGTTTTAGTTAATTCAATAAAAAATATTTTAATTATTTATTAATATTATCAACTATAAATATTTTATTTTAAATTTAAAATTTAAAATATTTTAAATTAACTTATAAAAATAATATTATATATTGAAACTATAATTTAGACCCATCACTACCACCAGCGAGCCAGCCCCTGTCATGTACAAATTATAAGGGAGTGGGAATTTCTTTCTTTTTAGGGTTCCCAATTCCCATCTTAATCTTTTGACGAGACTTGCCCCTTCCACGTCAACTTCTCCACCTTTGTTCTCCGTTTTTTTCTCTTCTCTTTATTTTAAATTATATATATTTAAAAAATGATATGTATATTAATCTTATATCGTTCATATAAAAATTTAACGGTAAAAAAAATAATTATCTAACCACTAGTAAAAGTAATGAGGAGACAAATTAGTCGAAAAAAATTTCTTGCTCTAGCCACTACTCATATTAGCAGCTGGGCAAATTAAGTCGAATTTTTTTTCTGCTTTAGTCGTTTAAAATTAATTTGTTAAAATAATGTCTATAATAATTATTTATTATTGATCATTATCTCTATATATGTGTGTATATATGTAAGACCCCGAATTTTATGAAATACAAAATTTAATTTTTCTTCATATAGATATTTTTTAAACAGTAAGTGGTTAAATCGATAAAGTTAAAAGTTAAGGATGTTATGTGCAAATTTTATTTTGTCGGACAATATTCGCTTTGTCGAGGAATATTCGTTTGGTCGGGGAATATTCGTTTGGTCCGACGGCGCTGAAATAACAAATTATTGGTGGACCCCACAACGGAATATTTGTCGGATATAGAAAACGACAGAAATAACCTTTTTAAATAAAAATAGTCAACGGAACTGTTAAAATACCGGTGATAAAAGAATAGTAGCATACGCTAGTTATTGGTATTTTCTGTAGCACTCGGTACTCTACAGTAACACACGGTATTGCATAGTGTCTCATATTTTTGGTCTGATAATTGACACCGTAACTGTTACGCATCATTTCATCGATAATTGTCACTGCATAATATTTTATATTATCAATTCAATAATTGTTGTTACACAGTATTTTGCATTATTGATTTAATAATTGTCATTACACTGTATTTTATATCATTGAGTCAATAATTGTTGTTGCACTGTTTTAAAATTATTGAACCTAATAATTGTCACAGTAACATATGCACAGTAATTCACATTATTGAATCAATAATTGTCATTACACAGTAACATATGCTTTATTTTACATTATTGTTATCTCTATTATGATGTTATTTAAACAGTTGTATTTCATTAATTTATTGACTTGATATCTAAGAGCTAACTATACTGTATTTATAACAATTAGTCATAATAATTGAATTGATAAAGTTATTTGTTTATAATATAAAGTTAGGTGATTATTAGGTGATATGAAATGAATGGTGTAGATTAAAGTGTGAATTGTTGTTGAATAATTGAATTGATTTGTTTATAATATAAAGTTAGGTGATTATTAGGTGATATGAAATGAATGGTGTAGATTAAAGTGTGAATTATTGTTGAATAATTAAATTGATTTGTTTATAATATAAAGTTAGGTGATTATTAGGTGATATGAAATGAATGGTGTAGATTAAAGATAATATAATATTTGAAATGGATGGTGTAGATTAAAAGATGATCTTTAAATGAATGGTTTAGATTAAATGAATGATAAGATTTTTGGCTATAAATAGAAGCCTTAACTTAAGGATTTTTCATAAACTTCCTTACTTGTTCTTTCTTTCTCTCTCTAAAATACTTCTTGTGAAAGTTCTCTCTAAGTGTGCATAAGTCATCTTGAGTATTTGTGAAGATCTATAAGTATACGTGTACTGTTCAAGTTAATCAACCTCATTTAAATCAATATCCAGTCACGTGTTACGGTAAGGGATACCATCTTTTTCATCTTCCATTATTCAAACATACTATGGTAAGGGATTATCATTATTTGATTCTCGATAATAATATTGTTTCTTCCTTACTCATAAGACGTGCCTTTTATTTCCATGTATTAAATTGTGGGAATAACCTTACGGAGCGGATTGCCGCCTGTTGGTGAATAACCTTTCGTATTCATTCATTATTAATCTCTGAGAATAACCTTACGGAGCGGATTGCCGCCTGTTTGCTGAATAACTCTTTGTACTCAAATTCTATTAAATTGTGGGAATAACCTTACGGAGCGGATTGCCGCCTGTTGGTGAATAACCCTTTGTATTAATTTCCTTCACCTTTTGTTAATCAAACCTGCTACGGTAAGGGATATTATTTTCTTTCATACTCCTAAATCGAAATTTATTATGGAACTATTGCTTCTATAATTCCTGAAAATATTATATGTTCCATAATAGTTGAACTTCATTATTTCAACTGAACCTTCCTATTTACGTGAACCTTTCTATTGAATTGTAAAAGTTATTCTGAACTATGGATCTTGAATATCATTTTTAAATTTCACTCCACATCATGTTGACAATTTGGACATTATTTGAATCTGTACAAAGTAAACTTCCGATACTTATTGTTATCCTATTTCTTCTATTCATCATTTATATCATTCTAATCATACAAAAATCAAGCTGTTGTGAATATCTGTGGCCGGGGACACATATGTGATATATTTGTTGAACAGATGATAGGTTAAAGGCGATATAATAGGTTAAAGGCGATACATCTGTTCGGTGTCTTTTATGGCACGTGGTGAATGTTCTCTTTGGCCCGTAGTGCAAAGATGAACTGTTGTTTGGTATGATTATGACCAAAGGCTGAATCTGGTATAATCATGACTGTTGGTGCTATATTGAATATCTTTGGCCCGTAGTACAAAGATGAACTGTTGATGTGCATGATTATGATCAGGAACTGTGAATTTGTATTATCTTGACTAATGATATTTCAGATGATAAAAGTTGATGATGTTTTTCCTAAAAAGAGAACCGAGTGGACATTATAGTCTGCATTATTCTTCTAATAGATTACTCATTCCGCTGCTATTATTGATCTGAACGTTGTTTAAGAATTTAACTGCAGTTTTTGATATAAACCTTGTAGTCTATTGTATTCATTCAAGAACTCAACTGTTGAAGACTAATGATAATTTATTCGTCATTATCTTAGTCATGATATTCTTTACTGGGCTATTTGAGCTCACCCTTTCTTTTGTTCCATTGTTTTTCAACAGGAGATGAAAACATAACAGGGTCTAGCCGGGGAATGGAGTGAGGGTCCGAGGAATAGTTATCATAGTCTTCACGTTTTGTAAAATAGTGTGGCAATAATAGTGAAGACTTAGTTGTGTATTATCATACACTGTATTGTTGTACGTTGTGCTTTGTTGTAATAATTTTGTTGTAGTATTTTGACGACTCAAGTTTGGGCTGTGTGGGCCCAGATTTGGGGGCGTCACAATATATATATATATATATATATATATATATATATATATATATATATATGGTAATGATTCATAATAAGTATTTACTATAAAAACAAGATAAAACAAATATCATCTATTATAGAGTTAACGATTGAGATTAAAAAATTAAAATCAGTTGTCCGTTGTTAATATTAGCGGATGACTAAGTCATTCGTTACTAATAATAGCGGACAATGATGGGTTATATCCGCTATTATTAATAGTGGACACTGAATTATTTTTATTTTCTTATCTATTATTAATAGTAGCGAATGTATTCGTCGTTTGTTATTATTAATAGCGGATGTCATAAATTTATTTTTAATCTCAATTTTTTTTTATTAATAATAAATATAATATTTATTTATTTTTAATTCATAATAAATACTTGAAATAGATCATTATATATATATATATATATATATATATATATATATAGTTTATCTAATTAATGAAGCTAATTTTTTGTCTCTTTAAAAACAACAAAGTCAATTTGGGACCACTTAAGGCAACTATTTGAAGAATGATAATCGCGAACCCGGACGTTACACTTCTGCCTTCTAGAAACTACGCTATATATGCTCCAATATAAGGAAAAGTAGGAGGAATTCGAGAGTATTGCGTGTGTTTTGTTTGTGGCTTGATTTCCTTTTACTTTTTATACCTTAATTTTCCCAAAGTTCTCCCCTCTTCTTCTTTCCTTTTTTCTTCTTTTCATATTCATATTTGTGGTGACATGAGCAATTGAGTCAGCTTTTATTTTTTATAGATTGATAACCTTGTACGGTACGAGTTTTTTTTTATAAAATTTATATTTTTCAAATAATATTTTATATAGAATTTAATATTTTTGTAGTGATTAATAAATTTTATAATGTTAATTTAGATTTATTATTAATTACTTCAATATATAGATTTATTCAGTTTTGACAGTAAATAATTACTATTTTAATTTGAATTATTTTTGATAAAAATCACATGCAATATATATATTTACAACAGATCACAATCGTCTAAGTTGTGATCTAACAGTTTAAATGGTCATCGTTCGCAGTATAATATTCAAGTATCTGCAGTATTATACTGCGGACGATATTTAATGTCTAAAATACCCCCAACATCCAAATGAATAAACTTATCGTCCGCAGCAGTATTACTGCGGACGGGTAAAAAAAATTAAATTTTTTTTACCGTCCGAAGTTTAATATTGTGACAGATAAAAAAAAATGGGACTCGAACCCGTCTACAGTATTAAATTGCGGATGTTATACACTTTTTCTGTAATAAATCTGTCTCTTCATTATGTCTATGGAAACATTTAGATTACGTCACTTACAAAACCACGACCTTTAATTGAAGTGTTTGGATCTTTCCACAAAAAATCTTGCATATATAAACCTTGGCTTTTGTCATCCCAATCGACATATATTAAGTTTGTTGTGTGTACAATTATTCTCACTCTTTCTCTTTCAGATAATAGTGGCAAATATAGAGGCTTTAGGTTTCCGTCAATTGTAGATAAATTTTTGCAGAATGACCCCCACCAAATTTGATCAGTTTTCTCTCATTTTATGTGAACTTTATATCAATTTATTGTGAATGTAGGAATTGTAACAAAAGTTTATGTGAATTATACATGTTCATTAGTTGTTGATCTCATTTTCATTAATTCAAATAGCTTGTGTCATCAATTTTCAGTTGATGTACATTTGTTGATAAATGTTTCACAGTTTATATAGAAGAATCACTTAACCATTCAGATCCAATTTTGACCCCTCCAACACCACCCCCCCCCCCCCAGCCCCCGCCCCCGCCCCCGCCCCCATACACACACACACACAATAAAGAAAAATGTAAAACACAACCAAAATGAACTTTAAAGAGTTTTGGGTCAAAGAAAACTTTTCATTTTATTATTTTCTTGCTAAATATGAGAATTAACATCTTCAAACTGGACAGTCTTGAGCATCTTCAACAATCGACCATATACAATTATAGCTCTGCTGGATAATTCATCGCACAAGAACACCACTAATCCATTGGTTGCATTAAACACCAAATTTAACGAAACAATTACAATATACCAACTTGCTAAATAATTATAGCAACTGCACTACTTTGCCAAAAAAATTGGTTTAGCTGGAATGACATGGTCACCGTCAAAGAGAGACTCAAAGTCGTCAGAGCCGGTAGAAGTGATGGAGTTTGAATTATTATCATCATCAATGGCACAAGGAGAAGCAGGACAAGCAAGATGGTAGATCTGATCGACTTCCAACATGGCTCAACAACGTCGTGTCAGATTAGCTCGAACCTAAGGTCAGAGATGATGAAGAGCATGGCTTGTTGAGATTGGGCGAATACTCGTCATTGGTGGGTTGGGACTCGTGGCCTCTACAGATCAACTCATGGCCTCTGTAGATGAGTGTATTACGTCTGCAGTTTAATACTGCAGACAGGTTCAAGTCCCAATTTTTTTTTATTCGTCTGTAGTATTAAATTACATACAATAAAAAAATTTATTTTTTTTGTCTGTTCGCAGTATTATTGCAAACAGGTAAAAAAAAAATCTGATCATAGTATTATACTGCGGACGGTGAGTTTATTCATTTAAATATTAGGGATATTTTGAACATTAAATATTGTCCATAGTATAATGCTGCAGATACTTAGATATTATACTGCGGATGATGATCATTTAAACTATCAGATCTCAGTCTAGACGACTAAAATCTGTTATAAGGATAGTTCTATTTTTACAACGTTGTCAATGAATCGTCTTATATATATATATATATATATATATATATATATATATATATATATATATACGCGCACACATAAATAATATGAAAAAAATATGATTTATTTTTATATATTGTATCTATTTTTATATATTGAATACTTTGAACCTAAGAGTTGTTTTTCCATATTCATTAGTTCCTAAATTATATCATACATGCATGTATGTATATATATACAATTATTGTATATTTTTATGAGATATGAAGAGTTTATATATAATATATATAAAAAATTAAAATTATTAATTTAATATTAACTCATGACTAATTAAAATAACACCATAAAATTATTGAATAAACTTTTTTAATGTGTTTTTATATACAGATATTGATATTGGTGTTTGTTTGGTGGTTGACCGATGACTTACCAATATAATTCCGTAATGATACTACCTGACTCAATTATTATTTTACCTATGCTCTATAAAATTGGGGGGGGGGGGGGGGGGGGAGTCTGTAAATTTTGTTTTCTAAAATTACATGTTTATTTCATATTTTACTTTTTAATTCAATAAGTTATTAATTTAATAATAGAGAATTGATATTTCTTCAAGAAAAAATTATATTTTTACAAAGTCTCACTCACATGAAAGTGGGTCCCACTTACAATTCATGTAAATAAAATCTTGCGGAAATATCAATTTTTCTTGTGAAAATATCAATTTCCTAATAATAATGGCATAGAAACAAAAGTAAAATGTCAAGCTTGAATATACTCCTTCCATTCCAAGATAAAAGTTCTAATTGACTTTTTGTGCATATTAAGAAAATAGATAAAATGAAAGAATTATCCATATTTAAATTCTCATTTAATTATATAATTTTATGCACATTACTAGTGATACTTTATAAATATACATAGAGAATAGAAATATAACAATTAAAAGAGCATAGAAGTGCATTGAAGAGTTTAAATGTTCCTAGTCCTAGCTGTTTGTTCAAATAAGGTAGCAATCAAGCGGTAATGTTTGGCGACCACCACCATCTGAGACGTATAAACTCAATTTTGATGCAGCAATTTTTTTGAAGTTAGGCAAAACTAGCTTTGGAGTTATCATTTGAAATGACAAATGAGAGGTTATGGCTGCTATGATTGCTACTGGTCATAATGTGAGCACCAGTGAGGAAGCTGAATTACTTGTTTGCTGAAGAGCTATGAAATCCGCTGTGGATGTTAGTTTCTCTAGGTTGGTTATTGAGAGTGATAATTACAATGTTATTCATGCCATTTCTTCTTCTGGGGAAAATTATTCCCTTTTTGGTAATATAGTGCAAGGGTGACTCAAGACAATTTGGGGCTTAAAACGATATTTTTAAATGAATTCTTTTATGTTTGGTACGTCCTTCATTAACTTTTATGGTCAAATTGATCATTTTTCAAATTAATATATTTTATTATTATTTAATATATATGTAAAAAACCTATAAACATTATAAACTGCATATAATTTAGTATTAATGTTAATGTTTATTTTTTTGAAAATCTAAATATATATGTTTAATTATTAATTTTAAAAATGATCAATTTGACTACAAGTAAATAAGGAGTTGTACAGGTTGGAGGACGATCCCCCACCAACCATAGTTGTTTTGTATCATAATCTTATATCCCTTTAATTGAATAATTATTTTTCTTTTAAAAATAAAAAATATGATCAAATTTTATATCATAATATGAACGATTGTTCCTTAAATAAAAGTTTTTAAAATTTAATATTTTTAACAAAAAGATAAATATAAATATCTGTGGGAGTTTATAGATGTATTATTTCGTAGATGTTGTGTTTACAATTGGTCCTTTTTGATAACTTTGTTAATTATATATATATATATATATATATATATATATATATATATATATATATATATATATATATATATATATGCAAATTAAGTACTTGGAACGTTCAATATTGTAACAATATTTAATAATATTGGTAAAGTTTAAGCATTCAGTTTAGCATTCACACTCTTTCTGAGTTCTAAAATAAACATAAAAGAAAGAAATAAAAATTTTATGTTCAATTATTGTGTTTTAGAATTTTTTAATAAATGAAAAAAAAAGAAATAAATAGAAAATTTGGCCATTTTTTTTGTCAAAATTTTTCATTCAAAATTGGCTTAATTTGAACAAAAAAAAATAGAGATAAATAATATTTTCATAATTCTCATATTATCCTCAATTTACAGTATAACAATTTTTTAATTACAACTTATGTTCTCAATTTCTTTTTATTACGTATATCGTTAGTAAAATACCTAACTTTACTTGTGTAAAACTATATTTTTTTTCTATTAAAAATTCAGAAACAATACAAAAGAATTTTTTTAAAGTTTTTTATTCTTTTTTTCTGTTTTAATTAAATTTTCTATTCTTTTTTTTTTTTCTGTTCAAAACTCAAAAACAATGTGTCAGTTTCAATGAACAATATTTAGGTTTGGTCAATTTATGCAATATCTTGTCAATGTATCAATTAAAAAGTGTTTGTAATTTACAATTAGTTTAAGTCAATACAATTATGAATATTATAAATTATCTAAAAAGTATTACTAGTTATAAAATTTGTTATTTTCTAAACTTAAATGAATCATGTCAATTTTAAATTTTAAAATATCATAAATTGACTTTTAAAAAGTTAATATTGATCTTATAATTCGGAATCTGTGAAATATTATCTATTATTAAATTATCAATGTCGATTTCTATAAACAATTACGAATATAATAAATTACATACCTAAAAAGTATTACTAGTTAAAAGATTTATTATTTTTCAAAATTAAATGAATCATGTCAATTTTAAATTTAAAAATATTTTAAATTAACTTTTAAAAAATCAATACAGATCTTATAATTCAAGATAAAAAGAGTATTATTTATTATTAACTTGTCAATGTCGATTTCTAGAAACTAACCTATAGTTCAGTAGTTCAGATCAAAAGTTGATTTAACTATTTTTTAAAGAAATATTAGAGTTTGTATAAGCTATATTTAAACATATTGTTTTTAAAGAAACATTAAAAGCTAAATTTATCGGTAAAGTTAATTACTTAAATAATATCTAAAAATGTACCCTTGTATTTGTGTCTGCTTTTTTTCTTCTTTTTTCTGAAAAAAGACTCATTTCACATCCAGGTGGAAGTATAGTTATGATACAAACTAAAAAGCCCAGACTCTTCCTTCATATTCATATGGTATCTTCTTCTCCTTCCCAAATGTTCTCAATTTTATTGCACCACGAACCAATCAGAAAAAGGGGATAAATTACACACAAACTTAAGTGTTGCGCCGCATTGTTATCATCAAAACAGCAAACGCACGCCCCGACCAAACACTGAAACTAGCCATGCCCTGCTTATTGCCTTGGATTAACGCAATGATTTCTGTAATATCTGCATAAATTTATGCTTGAATTTGTCGAGTGCACGATTTTTGTGGTGGGGGCGTGTATATATGTAGGATTAGTCGAATGTTTTAAAAGGCACTAATTATATACCCATAATGTTGGGTGTCCTTCACTCAAGAGAATTAGATTTGTTTTTGGGCAATTTAAGTGGCTGGGTATTAATCCAATTGTTATTTGGATTGTTGAAATCAGTTTAAACAAGGAGTTGATTTGGCATGCATGGTTTGACCGTGTAGGGTTAATGGCTTTTCAATGCCCTTACTCTTTTCAACTTCGTTACAAGGTTTTGAGGGGATGTGGCTGGTATCGTATGGCTTCACTAGCGAATGGAACACTTTGGTCAACCTCTTCTTCCGGACTGCACCTTCTTCACTCTTGGGTTCGGTTGGTAAGCTGGGTTTTGCAACAATTGTTTACTATCTTTGGCGCGAGCATAATATTAGAAGACATTAAAACAAAAAGTCTCAACAATTCAGTTAGCAAATGATATTCTCATGCAATTAAATGTAAGTTACATAGTAGTTTAAAATTTAAGCGTATATGTAACAGGGTTAGCTTAATGCGCCTTGTTCTTTAGTCCACTATATTACATATATCATTTGATTTGTCAAGTGATGTCTCTCTATAGACTAATTAGGGCAGTCCTAAATTTTTTGTACCTTTATCTCTTTTAATATACTTACATTTTTCAAAAAATAAAAATAAAGTAACATTCTTTAGTCATATAGGAGGCAGTATGTTACTATGTATACGACTTGTAGGGATGTTATTGGTGTGAGACATCTCGGCAGTGGAAGCAACAAAAGAACGGGAGACTTCTCTGTACGGGCGGTGCCGAACGGAAGAAATATTGAGAGAGATCTAATTGGTTCCATCATTATATATTATTATTTTGGTGAGGTTAATTAGGTTACTTAACCTAATTAAATGTAATTTTGTACTCTTTCAATTTATTTTGTAATCTCAAATTTAAAACCTTAAAATTTAAGAGAATTATTATTAGTCATTATTATTGATATAGTGAAGATTCGAATTTTAACACGTAATTTTTTTAAGGATTTTTCACATTAAATATTATGTCTTCTTTGTAGATGGTTATTTGTTATTTTTTATTCTCATAATTAGGTTTGTTAATTTTCTATTTAATTGCATAAAGAGAAAAAAATAATTCTTGATATTTATTTTATTTTAAGTTCACTTTTTCCGACACATAGTTACCATAAAAAGAATCACTAAAGCTACCAAAAAAATATACTCACAGCAATATTATACGGTCAAGTATAGAAAATTCCTATTATCATTTTGCCTAAAAGGATGTATAGCATTTATGCGAATGGTGTAGACCTGACAAATGGGTTAGACCGATTCAAATGAGTTGAGTTATGATTGAGTTAGGCTAAAAAGTCTCGATTTTTATTGGGTTATAAAAGTGAGACTTATAACTCAAAGTACAATGAGTTGGGCCGGTCTATAGACTTTTCATTTGTCTTTAATTTAAAAAATAAACAGATTTAGTATAAATAAATTAGTGATTTTAAGTAATAGATATTTGAAAAAAAATGGTGAATAAAAGTGCTAACAACTTTTTAGGTTCTAGTTTTTTTTACTAGAAGGAATGAGAAAGTGGTTTCAATTGATTTGTATGACATCGATAATAGAAATTAAATTTTGACTAATTTATTAATTATTATCCCCTTTTTTGTTTTTTTCTTATTACATATTATGTTACTTATACACAATTTAAACGCTATTTATATTTTTTTATTAATAAAATAATACTAAAGAACCTGAGATCATCATTCGCGAATAGTTTAACTACAGAAGTTAAACACATTAAAAGTTAATGATAAAATATAACAATTTTTCTTGATTGAAATATCACAAGTAATGTATAATTAAGACAGATATACTACAAAAAAAATTAATTTAATCATATAGATAGATAGATAGAAGTGATCTTCAGATTAAAAAATTGAATTAAAAAAATTAAATTCATCAATTTGAGGAAGACGGGTGACTGAGGGAGTGATTGAAAGTCTATATGAACATAATTAAAAGAAATGCTTTATTTTTTCCCCTTTACTTACTATTAAATTCTTAAAAAATTTAATTTGACACTTGACTTTTGAAGAGTATTATAGTGAAATAAATAAGTTAACTAATTTGCTTTTAGATGTGGGCTGGACTACTTGTAGGCTGGATTGATTTGGATTGGGTTAAAATTGGGTTAGACCACAGAGACCTAGGTTTTTTTATTCTTAAAAATATAAATTCATAACTACTTTTTTATGGCTGAGTTGAACTGCCCGTGAACTTGAGTCACTTTTATTAGATCTAAAATGGAGGCAAAAAAATGGAAAGGAAGAAGTAGGATAGACTGTTATTTTTGTGCATGGGTTGAAATTGGATCAAGTGATCAACAGGATTTTTCTTTTTCTTTACTTTATTTACTAGTTTTTACTAACCGTAATTGGTTGATAAACTTACGTATCCAGTAATTAAAATATTTATTTTTCAAAATTTTAACTCTTCTAGTTTCTTGTGTTGCATTCCTAAAATATTATTTAAGATTGTACTTTAATTATATATAAAGTACTAAATTATTTACTATTTTTATATTAAAAAACTGCTGAATTTCAGTTTTCTCATAAAATAAATTAATTTAGTTTTAGAGTTAAAAGAACCTTTTTTTAAAACCAATTTTACGGTCTCAAAAGAAGACAACTAACTGGGACAAGGAAGAGATACCTTCAAGCCCACGGGATCATAAAGAAGCCCACATTCTTAATTGAAAAAACATACTGAACGTAGGACCGCTAAGCCCAAGAGCTTTTGTCTTTTGTCACCGGACAAAAAAGGTGACCAATACATATCGGTAAATGTTGTGCCGTCATCAACTCTCGTCTGTTCATATGTTGTGGCTACTCAAGGGCAGCCACGAGTCCGGCTTATTTCTTCCAGAATATCTCGACTGATTGGTCCAGCTAAATTTGGCTGCTTAGGGATAAATTTATGTTAAATTATAATTATAAAATATATATAAAAAAATCAACTATTATATATTTCTTTAAAAATAAATTATCACTGATATTAAATATTCACGATATATATTATTTTCTTATTAATATTTATTCTACGGCAATCATTCATTCCTACAATTCCCCCTTCTCATCGTTGTACCAGATAAACATTAGCGCAGAGGAAGAGAAGGAAGGGAGAGAAAGTGAGGGGGAGAGAGTCTCAGTAGTTTGTTTTGACAGAAATTTCTAGATCTCTCTCCTCACCATGGGTCTCTGGGAAGCTTTTCTCAATTGGCTTCGAAGGTTCGCTTCCCCTCTTTCTATCTATCTAGATTTAAATTTGACAATTTTGTACATTTTTTCATGTATCCATGTGTCTATCTATCTCTCTATATATACATGAATTGCATGTTAAGCATTCTATCTCTGAATGCCAATCTGACAATCTCGATATTAGTCAAATGTTTGATTATTTATGTTTTCTTTTACACACTCGTCCACATTCTTGTTTACATATCTCTGGAAAAAAGTAATACTTTCGCTTTAAATTTGAGAAAGTTATGATCTTGTTTTTGTTGAAAGATCTGCTACGCGTTTTGGCTTCCACGTTTTGTTTTCTGAGGATTTTAGTCTTGAATGTGTTGAATTCAGTTTTAGTCTGTGAACTTGATTCATCATTGTTTTTTGATGGAGTTTTTTTAATTGTGTTGCATATGAGCTATTGTAATGTGCCTTTTGTTATAAATTTATGATCACGAATACTATAGTATGCTTAGGGTTGATGGTTGATGTCTAAAATGCTATTAATTTTAATTACCCATGTTTACTTTTTAGATTTTTATTAGCATGTTGAAAATTTCTTGTGGATACCAACAGAGAAGCAAACACTGAGAAAACCACAAAATGGTAAAATGGAGAAGAATGAAAATTAGCAACTACCAAACATTAGCCACATGGAAATGACTCTATGTATGCCTTACCATAATGCCATCGGTGATGAAAAATTGCCATTTTCAGCTATCATTTGTGATAATATCAGTAATATAGAATGAAGGACAGTTTTGTATTTTAAACATTATTAGAAGTAGCCAGATCTTCTAAAGCTATTTTCTCTTGAATTTCTTATTCAATATTATTTGAGATGAGCAATTCTAGAAGTGGAAAACATCTGTTTTTAGAGTTTCTGGTTATCTTTGATGTCGTGTCATTTGTTCATGAGAAAATCTTGGAGACATTTATTTCTGCCAAGTGCATCAATTTCCTTGCTGTGAATACTAATCAAGAAAAAAAAAATGAAATTTCTGCTGTGAAATGCATGATCTCATGGTATTATCGTATGGTTACAGCCTCTTTTTCAAGCAAGAGATGGAGCTTTCCTTAATAGGGCTTCAAAATGCTGGGAAAACTTCACTTGTAAATGTTGTTGCGGTAATAAAATATTTTTACATTTTTATTATCTTTTCTTTAACTTCATCTATTATATTGATGTCCAACTTTATGGTCTTATTTTGATGTGCGGAACTGGCTCTTTGGTCTTATTCTTAGACTGGTGGATATAGCGAGGACATGATTCCTACGGTGAGTTCCTACTCTTAAAGGGGATTGTAAGCAGTTGATAGTGAACCTTTCTCCAAGTTGCTAAATATGTTCTTTGGGTGACAATTTTCATCACGTTATTCTGAGGGTAATTAAGCCATGGGGTATGTTTTTTTTATTTGCAGGTAGGATTTAATATGCGGAAGGTTACTAAAGGAAATGTCACAATTAAGCTGTGGGATCTTGGAGGTCAACCCCGATTCCGTAGCATGTGGGAGAGATATTGTCGTGCAGTGTCTGCTATAGGGTATGCAACTATTTCTCTAGCTCATGTGACTTGTAGTGGTTTGCAAAGTTACTTGAGATAAAATGATGATAAACACATCTTTTAATTCTTTTGTGGAGCATTTATGGTTTCATTTTCTTAAAAAAAGATTACACTTCTTAGCCTTAATGTTGCATAGTCTGGTAGCTAGAGATGGGGTTAATAATGAAATGATAACATCCTTATGTATCCAAGTCTCTTGTTGATTAAACTTCAACAGATGGTATAGGTAGTTTATGACATTCATAGTTCGGAAGAGAATTATTTTAAAATTATACCGGATGTTATTTAAGCCAAGTTTCAGCTTGAATATCGATCTCCTCCTCTTTTTTTTTTTTTTTCTTTACCTGTGCATGTGATTTTTACAAGTTTAGCTTTCTGTGGGTGGAGAAAATCTCTCTCTCACACACACCCCCACACCCACACACCCCCTCCATAGTTGCAGCAAGTGAATGAATTTCAATTAGACATTTGGCTAGGCCGCTAGGGTTAGTTTGATTTTGAAGAATAGCACTTCTTGAAGCTGAGGTGATTATGATACCAGTAAAGGTCTGATATATTCTAGAAAGATTATTTTTCTTCTCTCTCATTTTTTTTCATTATTCAAAAAAAGGGGATCTTTTGAATCGTTGTAATCAACCTTATAAGTGAGGTGTTCATATAATAATAGCTAAAACGGATTTAAAGAATGACTCGGATTTTTTACCTTGTGATCAACTTGCAGCAATGCGATGTCTCACATAAGTGAACAGCATTACTATAAATAGGGTCCCATGTACTTGGATTGTTATTATGATTGTATTGAAATTTAAATGTTTGTGAAACTTTAGCAGCTTTCTAATAAATTCTAATGTATGGGTATGTCCTTACCTACGTTCATGTTTTTCCATAATTAGGTGTCTTTTGATAGCACGAGGACTTGGCTAACTCTTTAAACTTCATCTTCCCTGCAGTTATGTTGTTGACGCTGCTGACCCTGACAATCTCAGCATCTCCAAAAGTGAACTCCATGATTTGCTTAGCAAAGCATCACTAGGTGGTATTCCTCTGCTGGTGTTAGGCAACAAAATTGACAAGCCAGGAGCACTGTCTAAGCAGGCCTTGACCGATCAGATGTAAGTGGAGACGGTTCCATTCCCCTGATTAATGCATTAATAGCTTTTCGTCTCTGTTTTTTCTTTTTCTTCTATTCTGTTGTTGAGAATGGCATGATCATGTGCAGGGGGCTGAAGTCTATTACTGATAGAGAGGTATGCTGCTTTATGATATCATGCAAGAACTCAACGAACATTGACTCGGTCATTGAATGGCTTGTTAAGCATTCCAAATCACAGAGCTAAGGAACTAGCTTATTTCTTGTTGCTTGGGGATTTGTAATTGTCGAAATTTCTTAAAGATGGGATGTTTGGTTTTTGATGATAGTTGTTTGTCTTAACTTGGTTGTCATGCGTCTCACACTGCTTCTTTCTTCTGAGCTGCTGTGTACTGTACATTAAGTTATTATTTCCTGATTGAGAGAGGAGTTTTGTTGGGTAATCTGAAGTTTCAGAATCATACTTTTGTTTACCAAAAAAAAATTGTTTAATTTAAATTTATGCTTCAATATTTCATTTTATCCTTTAAGTAGTCCATATGTTTTCCCTGTTTCCCTCAATTCATAAAAAAGAGTAATATGGTATTTTGCATTATTGACTTTTAAAATAGTAATCTTACACTTTTTGTGAAACAAATGTTAAACAGTGAGTGAAACACATGAATAAATACATTTAAAATAATTCATCTAAAAGGTTTTTCTTATAATACTGTACCTCTTACATCTTCTATGTACATATATTCGACAGAAAATCACATCTTACATTTACATAAAACTATATGGTTATGTTTACTCTCTGGTTATGTTTGATTGTACAAAATATATTTAGAATTAGATTATTTATATTATTTTAAATTATTTTATCTCATAATAGAAAGTTAATAGTCTTTTAATAGTTTTATGAATTATTTTTTATCATTCACAATGGTATTTATGAGGGATTATATAATTTTATAAAAAAATATATGATTAATAATTCTTCTCATTTTAAGCTATTAAATAATTTTATTGCCTAATTGTTCAACATTAAGGTTATGTTTGTTTGTAAAAAATATACTTGAGATTTGACTATTTGTATTAATTTAATATTACTTCGGACTATTTTATCCTATGATGAGAAATTATTAGTCACTTAATGTTGGACTATTAGTCTCATAAAATCATTTAATAGTTTACAATGAGTGGACTATTAATCCAAAATTCATCATGAGACTATTAATCTAAAATTTATCATGGAATTGTATATATTTTTCATAAATAGCCTTAAGAATGATAAGAAATAATCCATAAGACTATTTAAAAGATTATTAATCTTCTATCATAGGATAAAATTGTCCGAAATAGTGTTAAATTAATACAAATAGTTCAATTTTAAGTCTAATTTTTGTAAACAAACATAGCCTAAGGGAATAATAGTTTTTTGGTCAAATAATTAAATAATGCAAAGTAATACTTTATATTATATTAAAATAAATAGTCTAATCTCAAATATATTTATTGCAAATAAATATAGTCATATGAGAAAATTAGTATCAAATCAGGTTCCATATACATAAATAAAACACAAAAATTAATAAATGCGATTAATATTTTGTTTAATTAACCAAAATACTTATAAAATCTCAATACCGCCCTTCTAAAATTTATTGAAAAATATAAAAGAGAAACAAGTCGGTATTTAATATAAAAAATTAAATTATTAATATTTTCTTAAAATTTATAAACGATAAGTAAAAATAAATAAAATTTATGACAAGTAAAAAAGAATGGAGGGAGTAGTATTAAATACACTTATTACTTATTAAATATAATCATGAAAATAATATCAGTTGCTGCCCCCCCTTCCTTTTTATTTGTCTTTCTATATAATAAAATTTATTTGTTTTTATTAATTTTAAAAAAATATTAATAATTTAGTTTATTATATTATTTCTATATTAAATATTAATTTATTTATCATTCATCATCTGTAATAAAATTTGAACGATAATATAAATTTTTTATATATATATATATATATATATATATATTTTTTAATTAATTAAATACAGTATTAATTGTATTTTTTAATTTTTTAAAAAAATTCCATTATGCCCAAAAGATAAAGATATTTACGGGAAATTTTATCTTCATAACTGTTGGCACTAAAAAACCTTACCCTCTTCTGAATTTGCTCTGCAGCCTCAATTTCATAGCTTCCTAACCATGGAAGCTTCAACAGGAGCTCCTCGACTCCCGTCTCCGGCAATCGGATCAAAACCCATTGACATCGATAATAAAGTCAAACGAAAACTCCTCAACCAAGGGGTTTACCCGACTCCCAAAATCATCCACACTCTCCGCAAGAAAAATCTCCAGAAAACACTCCGCAAATCGAAAAAGATCTCTCCCCCTGAACCATCCCTCTCCAATTCCCAGAAGCAAGAACTAGCTGAGGAAGCTCATTTCCAAACCCTAAAGGCCGAATACAAGAACTTCAACAAAGCCATAAATGCGAAAATGACAGGGAAACCTTGGGAGAGGTTGGAAAGAGGGAAATTGAGGGAGCTTTCCAGTTTGAGTAACGAGTACGGGGGAGAGAAGTTGAAGTCGGAGCATTTGAGAGAATTGAGTCATATTCTTGAAATTGAGCGCGATAAATTCAGGTGGCTTCTCGATGACGATGTTGAATTTGAAAAGGGAATGTTAGATGACCAGAGGCCTAGTTGGACCCCGCCCAAGCGCCGTGGTGGTGATTGCGAAGCAATTCGATTTCTTGTTGATAGGTATGCAAGTGACAGTGTGTGTGTGTGTGAGAGAGAGGTGTGTATTTATGGCTAATGAATGGTAGATGGTTATCATTTGTAGGCTGAGTGGCACAGAGCTAACTATGAAGGACTGGAAGTTTAGTAGAATGATGAAACAGTCAGAGTTGCAGTTTACTGAAGTACAATTGATGAAGATATTGGAAGGGCTTGGTGATAAAGGTCAGTGGAGGCATGCATTATCTGTTGTGGAGTGGGTTTACAAATCTAAGGAACACAAACAATATAAGAGCAGGTGTATGAGTTGTTTTTGTTTTTCAATTTCTTTGCTCTGATGTTAGTAGTATAAATGTTGCTCCTTTTTTGTTTTGTTTAGTAAATTTGTGCATTTTGTAGGTTTGTATACACAAAACTCTTGGCAGTTCTTGGGAAAGTGAGAAAGCCTCATGAAGCTCTTTGGATCTTCAATTTAATGTGTGTAAGTAATACTCAAGGAGTTCTTATTAATACTTTGTGCTTCCTGTTTTGATGTTTATATAAGCTAGTGTTGGACAAATTTTGATTCTCCATCTTATTTAGGGAGATTGCCACATCTATCCTGATATGGCAGCGTATCACAGTATTTCGGTTACACTCGGACAAGCTGGATTTCTGAAAGAGTTGCTAAACATTATTGAGTGCATGAAGCAGAAACCTTCCAGAAAAATTAAAAATATGCGTAGGAAGAGTTGGGACCCTGTTCTTCAACCGGATGTGGTTGTATTTAATGCTGTAAGTCATTACGATATCTAGACCCTGCTTCAGTTCAAGGCTAGTTTTGTTAGTAGTATAAGCATTTGATGTTTTCTGAAATAATGGACAGGTCCTGAATGCTTGTGTCCCATCCCGACAATGGAGGGGTGTGTCTTGGGTGTTTGACCAGTTGAGAAAGGGTAGTCTGAAACCTAATGGAGCAACTTATGGACTTGCAATGGAGGTAGATACTTGATTTTGAAGCATATTTACATATGGTGTTTCACCCATTGGTTTTGTCACAACAGAATAAAATGATGAAGCAATTTAATCTGGCATACATTCTAAAACTGTAAAGAGTTGAGGCTAAAATTAGGTGTTGTGTGTTTTGTGGGTTCAATTTGTTGAGCTGTTGATGTTTTGCATCCAATGCAAGGTGGATATTTTTTTTACTGTTTTCGCTTTATTCATAACTTCTGCATTCGTATTCTTAGGTGTGATTAATATAAATTGCATTTGTATGGTGCTTGAGATGTTGATTCACAGTTATTTGTTCCACCCTATCCCTATGATATAAGCAGTAACTATAGCCTAACATAACTTGGATGGTGTTATTGGTTGTGGAGTAAATCATGTGGTCTAACCTGCTATGGTATTCTATCATGATACCTGAAAGATCATGAATTTAAAGTGATGTATAAAAAAAGAATTAATTCAAGGTTGTTATAATCCCTTTTCAAGCTGAACGATTGTGTCTCAGTAGCCATGATACGGGTATGTACCCACATATATTGTTTTTGCCCGTAATTAACTTCATAGGCATTATTTTTACCAATATAGAATTGGAAAAAATTGTTCCAAACAGAAATATATTATCCTCAAATTATATTTGTAGTCGAGCCTTACAGGAGGAAGTGCTTGTTAAAAGGTAATGCTGCAATCTGGAAAGTATGAACTTGTCTACGAGTACTTCGGTAAGATGAAAAGAAGCGGGGAAGCTATAAAAGCCCTTACTTATAAAGGTACTTCTGTTTTACGTTTTACTGCCAAAGTTTCAATGATTGCCAAATGGTGCCTTAAACATGGTTTACCATTAATCTTAGTTCTTGTCAAAGCCTTCTGGGAGGACGGTAAAGTTAATGAAGCTATTCAGATTGTCAGAGATATGGAACAGAGAGGGGTGGTTGGAGCAGCCTGTGTATATTACGAGCTGGCGTGCTGCCTTTGCAACAATGGGAGGTGGCTTGAAGCTATGGTGGAGGTAGGTTCTTTTATCTATTCTTGTAACTGAGATGGTGCAAATCATAATTATCCTTCGAATTGTTTTGTTCAGATTGAGTGGCATGACTTTTTTGAGTACCTAGAATAATCCTGGCTGATTTGTAGTATCACAGCCTCCTCTATTTGTGTGGAAATTATGTTGGGTTTGGATTTAGGATTGAAGTGTAGCTATTTTCTAGGAATTAAAATTTAATCTTAGCTCAAGAAAAAAAGAATGCTAAAAAGTGGCTTGTATGTCCACATTACAGTTCATTTATAGAACGACTACTTTTATGGAAAACTTTAATTTTTCAAACATATCTCTAACATTGCTAGAAATGTCATAGTGGTGGCATGATAGTTTTCAGTCTACAATATAAGTAAAGGCATGTTGAGAACCTCATGTCATTTTATAGTCTAAACTCTTAAACTAGAAATGCATCTCTAATTTTGAAATAGACTATAAAGAACAATGTATCTCTAATTTTGGAATGGAGGGAGTATATATTAGGTACTGGTGGACCACTACATTTACATCTCCTTAAAAATTTGCCTGCAGATTGAGAAGCTGAAAAAACTTCCTCACGCGAAACCTTTGGAGGTTACCTTCACTGGCATGATCTTGTCTGCCATGGATGGTGGACATGTTGGCCATTGCATAAATATCTTCGAGCACAGTAAATATCATTGTGCTCCTGGCATTGGGATCATAAATGCAATGCTGAAAATTTATGGCCAGAATGATATGTTTTCAGAAGCTAGAGAACTATTTGAGAATATTAAGAGAGATGATTTTGATTCAAACACTGACCTGAATGATTATAGTTCCTCTCTAAGCCCGGATGCATACACTTACAGCTCAATGCTTGAGGCTTCTGCTGCTGCTCTCCAATGGGAATATTTTGAGAATGTGTACAAGGAGATGGTTCTATCCGGGTATCAGCTTGATCAAAGTAAACATGCATCCCTACTTGTAAAAGCATCCAGAAATGGGAAGGTTTGTAGCTGTTTCCTCTATAAATGGCTTTTGTTAGATCCTTCGGAACTGGATCTCATTAGAATCAAACAAGTAATCTGGTTCTCTTAGCTCTTTCTGTCAGTTTTTCTGGGCAATATTGAATTTCATAATTGAACTGTTTGTTTCTTTTTCATCAAATCCTTCTCAACTATATACCCTCCTTGGAACGAAAATAAGAAATCCGATCAAGTTCTATTCATGAGATTACTATACTTTTAGTAGATTATACTCCTTAGTTTGTTGTCCACTACAGTTTAGTACTTTTAAATTTAAATTTTGTATTTTTTTCTGTTTGGTCCTTTATTGTGCATGGAATGATTCACAGGGTCTGCCAAGGAGAAAGGTTTGTTCCTTGGTTTTGTATGTTTCAGCCTTTTGGTGTGGTTTATTTCGTGTGTTTATATCTCAAGTTGCTATAAAAAAATAATGCAATATGATTTATTTATTAACATTGGTGGTTTCAATTTTGAAGCTGTTGGGAAACTAAGGTTATACCAACATATCTAAACATCCCCTCTTCTCAAGCATGCAAAGGGAAGAAAAAGAATGTGAAAGAGAAGGTAGAGGGGAAGGGGGATACAGGACCTTGTTTGTTACTTTTGTAACAACTAGTATAAGATTTTCACATTATCTATTGTGTGTTTGTATAGCTGTAGCCAAGTTGTGAAGTTCATCAGTGAGCTATCTCCTGGAGAAGTCAGAGTTTTAGTCTATCTTTTAACTTTTTTGTTCTTCATGCAGTGCTGTTTGCTGGAGCATGCATTTGACACAACATTGGAAGCTGGTGAAATACCTCATCCATCGTTCTTCACTGAAATGGTATGTCAAGCCACTACTCAACAGGATTATAGACGAGCTGTTGCCATTGTTAACACTCTGGCTTATGCCCCATTTCAAGTGAGTGAAAAGCAGTGGATGGACCTCTTTGAGGAAAATAGAGATAGGATTAGTAAGGATAGTTTAGAGAAACTATTAGACTCACTCTGCAGTCATGATTCTGTGAAGGAAGTGTCTGTTTCAAACTTACTAAGGTTATTGCAGTCTCTCTGTGGATCTACCAGTACAGAGAACAACTCAAATTTGATAGTTTGTGGTGAAGAAATCATAGACGAATCACTTTCACATGGTTATGGCAAGGGATTTGAGGCTGATGGAAATTTTTCTGCAAATGCCACTAAGCTCAACTCTTGCGAAGATTTTCAAGACAATAATGATGCAGTCTCCAATAATCAACCTAGTAATAGTGGAGAAGATGATGCTGTTTCAAAACTTGTGCTTGGAAATGAAAATTATGGTTCTCGTGGAGATGGAATGGCTACATGGAATAACATGGAGGGCTTTGTCACTGATTTCTCTTTCAATGAATCTGTGGATTTCTCTCTTGACAAAAACTCCAAATGTGATGAACTTGGGGAATCCGACGTTTTTAAAATGTTGGAGCATGAGATGTCAGATTCTGACAGATCATTAGTGCCTTCTGCACACCAAATATTAGAAACATGGAAGGAGAGCAGGAAAAAGGATGGCATTTTCTTCTCCTTTCAGCTTGACCAAATGTGAGCTTGCTTCTTTGAACCTATCAGTTTGCCTAGAGTAGCCAGGTCACTAAGCTTTTTACATTACACGACAAGGGCTTTCCGGTCAGATACCTCTAACCCGTTTGCTGGGCTTGAATGGCAAATGGAAAGATGTACATGCTATTTTGACTACATTCAACACAATTATGAACCTTAAATGTAAATGTAAATTTTCATTTCTCCACGATTAAGGAAACAGATTTTGAAGATCGGGAATACTGGATGATTTGTTGCAAATTATGTTTACTGAAATCTCTTCCTCTCGTGTGATGTGAGATTATTGAATCTTCCCGGTTTCCATTATAACTCATTAAGAAGATTGAAATCTTCATCGTTATTCATGTACATTACTTTCACTCTTTCTGCAAGTCTCTGTTTTCACCATATTATTAGGTTTGATGGAGTGACATTTTAATTAATATAGTTGATTTGAAGGAACCAGTTTTTTCCTTTTCTAAATCAGGAAGGGGAACACTGTTAAGAAACAAAACAAGAATATTTCTGTTACTATGAGCTTGAGGACTTGAGGAAATATTGTATCCATGTGTCGGTAAATTTTTTTGAAAGACAAATGCTTTTGAAAGAAATGCCTAACAAACATTAGCTCTCATGGCTATCTTATTGAAAGACAAATGCTTTTGAAAGACAAATGCCTAACAAACATTAGCTCTCATGGCTATCTTATTACGACTTTACATAAGTCACTGATCAACATGACTGTCTTATTACGACTTCACTCCAGTCACTAGTTTAAGTACTAATTTTTTTTGTAAATTAAAATTCTTTAAATTATCGATTATAAGTTTTTTTTTCCCTCTCTTTTGTTTAATGCCAACTGACAATAGAGCTGTTCAAATAAGTGCTTATAACTTTTAGATGGAAAAAACAATTATAGGAAAAAATTTAATAGCAAAATATGTTGCAGCAGTTATCTTGAATAAATGTAGTCACATATAATATTTATGAATATTTCGAGTTGGTATTTTGATGTCGGATGGCTTAAATAGGTGTTGTTGTAAGGGAATAACTAAAAGAAAGAGTTATATATATATATATATATATATTTTTTTTTTTATACTTAATATAACAATTATAATTTTTATTGCGGTGTTGATTCAAGTTATTTAAAGCTTTGTTTTATACTATATGTCTGTTCTATTCTTGTATGCAATGGAAAAATGACTAATTCAAGTTCAAAAAAAATAATCATGTAAATTGTTATTAATATTATTATTATTATTATTTTCATTAACACAATTTGTTGCTTTTAACTTGATTATTGTGATTTATTTATCAAAATTATTGAAACAAGTAAAAAAATTAAAATAAAAAGGAAGCTCATATTCACTTAGTTCAGTTATTTAAAATTTATACTATAAATTTTAAAAATAATAATTAAATTCTCGACAGTCATCTAAATAAACTTCGTAAGGTTCTTAGTTTTTCTCTGATCGCAGTAATCTAGCTCAAACATCGAAAGCCTTTCGCTCAGTAGTACCACTCAACACATAATATCCACAAAGTTGGGGATCAAAAGTGAGAGTGCGTGTGTTTAAATTCTGTATGAATTATCAGAAAAATATTTAGCTCAAATTGACATTAAAAGGGCCTAAGGGCAAGTGGAAGAAAAGATTGGGGCAATTTTACTATTTTAAGTACGAAGCGGGAGAAGGGAGAAATGCGCCGAAAATAATTACAATTTTCACAAGCCGATGCGCCAATATAATTTTTTGGATTTGTGTTCCACATTGCTGATTTGCTGTTTGGCGTCATTTCGTATACATTGCGCGAACATCTGATTGGGAACATGGCGAGCTCTCTGCATCGGTTCGTAAGCCATTCTAGTCGTGGGCATCGATCGGCTTTTATGCAATTGTCAACACCATTCTCCTCAGAGTCCTTAGTTGAATACAAACCGGGTGAGATCGGTACGGTTTCAGGTATTCCCGATGAGCATCTTGTAAGAAAGGTACGGTTCCACCCTTTATTTTTCTTTATTATATGTTGGTTTGATTCAATTAAATATTTTCTTCAAGTTAACTCTGATTCAATTAAATCTTTTCTTCAAGTTAACTCTGTGGTAAAGTGGAATTTATTGTTTTGTTCGTCATGTAGCTATCAAATTAGTCACTAATTGATGTATCCCACAATTTAGGGTTTTACCCACTTGCTTTCATTGTATCAGATGGATACGCTCCCGAATTTTTTAATTTATGTGATCAGCGATGTAATATATTTGATGGCACACATCGGCGTTTCTTTCTTTTTAGGGTTTAAACAACCAGTTGTGTCATTCAGGTTCTTAGAGGTGTGCCGCAAGTAAGTGATAGGGAAGTTAAAAGGCTTGTGTTAGTTTGCTTTCATTCTCGTTTGGTTCCTTTTCGTTTTTATGTTTTAAACACAAGTAACAGTGTCACTGATCCCATGTGCTGAGCCTTTTCTGACTACTGGTGCTTGCCGGGTTGTTTTACATGCTAAGCATGCTTTTCTTGTTACGTTAATGACTGTTTTGGTTCTGGATTCAGCGTGATGGTCTCATACTAAAGATTAATATATGTACTTGAACTCTAAGCAATCATAGTTGTTATTTCCTTTTTGAAGTTGGTTCTCCCTTTTATAGTTTTATTATATCCAATACACATAATAAATAACATTGCTTAATTAATATCTTCTCTTACTTGCATTGTAGGTTGTAATATATTCACCTGCTCGAACTGCTACCCAACAAGGATCAGGAAAAGTTGGAGGGTGGAAGATCAATTTTATGTCAACCCAGAAGTATGCTTCATGCTCTTCTATTCTTTCTTTCTTCATTCAGGACATTTAAAAGTACTATGTGTAGAGTCCTAAATTTAAAGCTACTATCTGCGTGACGTGTGTGTCCTTTAATCGTTAGCTTAGCTCATACAATGTATACCACATATTTTTCTACCTTTTTCTGTACATTGCTTTGTTCTTTCTGTTCTCAAGTTAACTTGAACCAAGAACTTACTATGGCATAGTTGAAATTGGTTAAACTTCATGATTACTTGATTAAGTTGACCTGTGTAGTTACGACCAAAAGGATTTAGCCTAATTATCTGGGCCCTGATCACTAGAAAGTTTGTAATCTCTCAAACATGTGGAGTTCATCTGCAGGAAATTTTTACATTTTTAAAGTTAAAAGTCAAGTGGACTCCTGAAGCTGACTTGGTCTGCCAAGCCTGATGGTCAACGCATTTTCATAAGGATTCATTCTATTTGAGTAAGGTATTTTTTAAGGGACTGGCTAGCAACACCTGATGTGACCCACCTCCTTTATTTTCGCTTGGGACGGTTTATTTAAGTATCTCGTGCCTGATATCAAGGAGAAAAAAAAGTTGTCACTTTGTTCTTTCTTGTGCCATCATTTTGGAGTTGGTAAGGAAGGAAAAGTTGGCTTTGAGTTCAAGTGATAAGTCTTTCCTTACCCTGCCATTGTCCTCCTACCAAATGATTTCACTGATCCATCCATTTACCTATTCCTAACCACATTACTTCCTCTTGCTCCTACTCCTATCAAATGCGTTATAAATTTCCTTCTTGGGATTATGCTCAAAGGAGTTTCCTGGTTTACTCTCAAGCTATAAAGTACTCTTTATGTACTATTGATTCTTGGATTCTGTAATTTTCATTGTGACCATATGTTTAACATGTGTTAGTTCTGAACGTCTGTAGATGGGAAAATCCTTTGATGGGTTGGACATCTACGGGGGACCCATATGCCCATGTTGGTGATTCTGCGCTGAGTTTTGATAGTGAAGAATCTGCAAAAGCATTTGCAGAAAGGCATGGCTGGGACTATGTGGTAAGAACTTTACAGTATTTGGTGTTATATTATATTTATGCTCCAGATATATAGGGAAGGCTTTTGTCCTTGGGCGTAGATTTGCGTTTTATATATTTCCTTTAAATTACGCTGCTGTCAACTTGCACATTATGCTAAATTGATAATTGTCTAGACCTATTTTTCTTGTTTGAATGCATGTGAAGCACTATAATTCTTACATATGATGCCCCTAATCTATGGAAAAAACTCCCTACTGCTTTGAGAAGGAAGTTTGTGCTAATGAAGAACAAGAGAGATGACAGATTTTCATACTAGAAATGAATAGGAAATAGATGATGTGAGAATATTGTATGAATTTATTCTGTTACCTTCCATGTGTACGTGGTTCTTTAGATATGCATCAATAGACTTTCATTCAGTTTCTATTTACTTTTCATTGATTTCTACTCTTATGTAATTTGTTTTTAGCATTTATGTTATCTTAATATGAAATGATTTACTATTAGGTGTGTTGCAGTTGACCTGTAGCAATATACGTCACTTCTTGATTCCAAATGTGTGATGATCCTTTAGTTTTTAATATTGATCTATGTTGCTGCCATTACCTTTTTATATCTATTGTTGGTCTAAACATCGGTTGACATTAATACTTATTTGCAGGTCAAGAAGCGTCAAACACCACTCTTGAAGGTTTGAAATTCACCTCTACCACCTTTGAGTCATTTTTGGCTATTTGGAAAAGTAGAAGCAGAGACATGCACACGCGAGCACGCGCACACACACACACGTATCGTATGATTCAGACTAATGATATGGTTTATTAAGTTTCAATGTTTAGGGTTTGAAATAATATTTAATAGCCCTAAGGAATTTAAATTAATCCCGGAAAACAACCATCTCTGTTCTAGTATTTTTGTTTATCTGATTCGAAGCTGGTTATGAACCATTGTCTGCTGGAGATCACCTGACAACAGATGCTTGCACAGCCATCCTTGCTACCTTTTTTTCTTTTTTATAGATTATTGACCTGAATTGAACATGTAGCAATATACTTGGTTCTTGTTGGCATTTTAATATACCTATTAGGGAAAGGAATTATGCTTACATTTTTAAAATATGCACCTGAAAGATGGGCTAAATTACTGTCATAATTTCCATTTTGGCCACAAATCCTTGTTTTATTTTGTATCATGTAATAATAACTCATGGGATGGATCCTTGCTTTCTTATGGTTGCAGGTTAAGTCATACGCAGAAAACTTCAAATGGAAGGGCCTTCCTGAAACACGGTAAAACTGAGCATAACTCTTTTGTTTTGTTGGTTGCATGGAATAAAAGATGCCCAAGGGTAGAGTTGCTTCATGAATTTGGATCTTATGCAAGTGGTATAAGAATCTCATCTCGAAACATCCCCTTTTAATAAATCAAACGCCTATGGTTTAATCCATTTCTTTTAATCTGTTTATTGGGGGCATATCCTCTGTATGATTGAAACTTAGGTTCAGAATTGTCATTCAAGTTCGCAAGAATGGCTACTTGTATTTTTTTGGTAATGTAAGAACTTCATTTTATCAGTGGAAAGAACATATCAAGGAACATGTTCTGTTGTAAAGACACATCTAAGTATCAAAATTTGTTGAGTGGCAAGTAACTATGTTGAAACAAAGCCTTAATCACTGAAGCTGGAACATGATTCTTGGCAAAAGTGGCACGCACTAGACAAAATGAGAGAAAAGGAAAACAAAAGGAGAGGGGAAAATAAGGTTATTAGTAATTTGCCTATTTCAACTGCATTAGCAAATTTTTGCTAGAGTTATTAAAATCTTTTTCCCAATAAATCTTGAAACTATTGTGAGCTCTACATGCGGATGGGCATAAATCATCGTTTAGAGTATGGAACTAATCACTGCCAGAAATGTAACAAGAAGTGCATTTCCTTGATAACATATATATATGGCTTTGCCTAACCCTTGGCCTATGTATGTATGGATGTGATCTTTCGACTTTCATGGTTTACAACGGGTGAAAGCTACATGTGGGAAACTTGGTGGAATTAGCAAATTAATTAGCGGAAATAACAATTTCCTAAATACAAATATAGGCTGAAGGCTATAGATTATACTTGTTCAACACAACAAAAATACTAATACTAATTAGACCGTTGCCATTCATATTATACAGCACACCCCTTTCAAACTTAAAACATAGGCAGTAATTTAGGAATAGCTACAAATCGTCTGTGTGTGTGTGACAAATTTGCTTATATTTGTATGATACAAGTAAAAAGAATTGTGGCAGAATGTAATTTGCATATGTTAGAAACTTTAAGATGCAGCAGACATGATACAAGCTGTCATGCCCTGCCCGTGATGGAGAAATTTGGCAGATTTGTGTCATTTTTAAGATTCGAAATAGTTTTGGAATCTCGGTACCACCTCTAAATTTTGGGAATGTATTCCAGTTTTCAAGGAATCAAAATCTGCATTAAAATTTAAAAGTCTAATTAGTATCGTTTCCCAATGTCCAAAAAAAAAAGAAAGAAAAAAAGAGGATTCCAAAAATTAGTATGCTAATCGCCATAACATACAGATTCAATACAATCGAAATCCTTTCGCCCTTCCATTCCATTTCATGCCAAACAGGCAATGGCCTAAATTTTAGTATTAAATACACCAAGAGAAATGGATGTACTCTGTACTCTGAACTCAAAAAACCTGCTGTCTTTATCGTAGCATAACTGGTGCTGTAAGCTCAATAAAACATGCTATTAAAACAAATGCCACTCATATTGGGCCGCAACTGCTTCATATAATACTTAGATCTATGTGATAAATTTATGTTTTTCCTCCTCTCCTCCGGTATGGAATCAATGGAACATTCAGAGAAGCCCCGCCTTACAAACCTGTCAGATGATTGGTACCACTGATTATTAGTACACTATCAATCATCCCATGTTTTGGATGTAACGGCTACAAATCCAATATTTTCTTAATTTGCTTTCTATCACATAAAAGCCAACCTCTGACTGTAGACATCTTTATAGCGTTGTGAAAATCCATAAATATTAGGTGATGTAAACACTGAAAAAGAAAGAAGAAAGATTGATTCCACAAATTTAAACTAAAAGATGGCTGGCATATTTGTGAGACTTTGTTTTGATTTAGCAATCAGAAACTGATACTCTGTAATTAACATGTGTTATTAATGCACAGAGGAGGTAAAGGTAATACCAATCAGCTGTCCGGGTCGTAAGCAGGAAAAGCATTTGAAGCCCAAGTGAAGATGCCTTCTTCTCAATGTAATCTGCAAATATATGAATAATTAAGTTACTGTTTGTGTAATGTGGTGAAGGATCAGAAATTTAATAATAAGGTATACGCATTTATACTATGCAGCCCAAGTCACAGGAATCAAATCCTCTCCCCCTCCCTACCCCCACCTGTTCCTTTTATTCTTTCCTTCTCTTTAGTTAATTTGTTTCTCAATTATAGAGCTGCAAGAATATGAAACCAATCCTACATTACTCAATAATTCAATGTACCAAAACTAAGGGTTTTTTTAAAGCCTTACTTGCAATAGCTTTTACCAGTTTAATGATTATTATTAGGACTAATAACCACGTACTTGATAGAATTTATATCCACGAAAACAAAAGGAAAGCTTTGATGGATAAGAACAGGATATAGGTTTAAAGCAAAACAGGATAGAAATGATTTAGCACAAGTACAAATCAACAATGAAATATATCAGCCATCTAACAATTGCAGTGCAAACAATATAAGATAGATATAATATACTGTCATAATATAAATAATATAATAATTGTCATACCAAGTAATTTGTCACCCTGTCCTTGTCCACGGCATTCAGGAGAAACAGAAATAGCAGCAACCTCACCACACTTGTCTTTAAAGAACGGAAACAGAGCAGCAAAAGCAATGATATGACCCTCTCTCTCCACAACAATAAAGGAATCCAAGGCCTTGAGTAGCTATGACATTCCACAAGAAATAATTAATCCTGATTCAAAATATAACTTAAATAATATGAAGTACCAAAAAGAAGCACGAGTGCAGACCTCATCATCTGTTCTCTTGACCAATGTGCCAGATTCTTCAAATGGTTGTATTATTTGTCTTATTGCGGAAAAATCTGCCACCTTAGCCATCCGTGTTCCTTCATATAGATCACTGAGAAGTATAGTGCAAATCAAGTTAACATCTGCATTTATTTTTAATATATTTTCTCCCCTAAATATGTTTTGTTTCATTCTATATCCTAGTGGCCTTGAAGGAAAATATAGTTCAAGGACCAATAGTGGAAAGGGGGTAAAATTTAAGGACCATTCGTATAACTGCGCATAGAACTTTTACCAGTACGTGCTTAAATCTTAATATTACTTTAGCAAGTTTCAAGAGGCATTCTGCATTCACATACATACTTTTGGTTCCTATTTTATTCCTTGAACTAGGGGGATTCTCACAAATTTCAAAGCAGATCAAATTTACTGATATTACGAAATGGACTTCTATTTTCCAAAGTAGTTCAGTAGCATACTTGCCAATAAGTAAATAGTGTTCCTCACTGTTCCATATGCAGGACAAGTTAAAAATAACAATTCACGTACTTTCACTTTTACACGTAAAGATGAATATTTGCACTCTAGACACGTAAGAGAACAATACATTCAAGTAATATTAAGTAATAGAAATAAATAAAAAAAATATAAAACCTGTTCTATGTAGTCCACCGTCTACGTGATGTTAAGAAATAAACTGACTGCCTTTGTAGCTTTTTGGTTTTCTATGCAGATTGGATAACAAGTCGAGAGTTAAAAGGCTGTTGTAGAAAAATAATTGTGTCGAGTACCAATTGCCAATCTTATTGATTTTCTTGGTTTGTTTCTTCAAACAATTCCCATTGGAAAATAAAATTTTGTGCCTAGGTTTTCTCAGCAATAGTGACTAAACAAGTTTACTTTACATATAACACGATGTGTGCACTATGCTACAAAAGAATGCATACCTAGCCACCATTGTTCCAACTCCATCTCTTTGAAACAACTCCTTTAACAAACCCCCACCAATATTGCCATCTAAAAGATGAACTCTTTGAACACCGCCCTGATGGAAAATTTAAACAATACAATTGGCAGGAATTTACTTGAAATAAAAAATTAATACTCGAGGAAACTTCCAAGGTACGAGAGAAAATAATAGCAGCTAAACTCAACCAATGGCGAGATACAAGTGATTAATGTTTTGATTCCTTTTTCTATATAGATAAGTAAACTATATAAGCATCTCTACTCTAGGAGGTAGGAGGAGATACCTGCCATGCTGATAATTTGGGAAGTCAAGGTACTTAAAAATTATCAATGCTAATAGGAACTTTATTAGAAAGAAGCGAGTATAGAAAAGACAAGGAAGACGAGACATCCTCCTAAAAAAGAAAGTAAAAAGATACAAAGTCCTGAACAAGGACCACCCTCCAATCACTATGTAAATATGATACACCAATAATGCGTTCTTTTAACCCAACAAAAGGTGTGATCAAAATTAAGATACAGATATTAACGTATTAAGACAGAAGCGAAGCACCAGATACTTGGAGCACATACGTACAGTAAACATATACATAGACTTACAGCAAACATAGTGAGCCAAGTCGTAACAATTTAATATAAATTTAACCAAGCCAAATGACACATCTTTCTGAACTCCATCTTTTTGGTATCAATAAATGCATGCGGTATATATGAGAAAATCTGACAGATATCATTTTGGATTTTTTTATTCAATAAACATGTACATGTTAGAAAATGATTTCAAAGCTAAAGTCAATCGCCCACCTTGGATCTAAAAAGGTCAAATTCATCTTTAACCTAAGAGACATCTACTCTGATTGAAAGTTTATATATATGACTTTCGACCACATTACCAAGCTATAAATCTGATATATTTTCACTATAGATACCTCCAGCTGTCAGCTTGACTAATATTTGTTGCCAATCTCAGGACATGGGCGAACATGTAATTATATGGATCCATTTGCACTAATAGTAAAAATGTGAGCATTATAACCAAAAACCCCACTTTTTTGGGGATAATTTTTGTCATATCAATATAAATCATAAAGCAGTTTAGTGAAACAAGTAATAAATTTAATCCTTTTTACTATGATCTGAAATTTGGAATCATTGAGGATCATCAAATAACAATAAGGTTGGAAGTCGATGGCGGAAATTACATTAGAATCAATAATATGGATGAATCCATGATGTGGGTGTGATAATTGAATTGTGAACTTACTCTGCACACAAAAGCTGCAGCAGCCAATTCTGACAAGTAACCATTCAAATGACTCAGCCTCTCTTGACCCCCAATGGCAAAACCCTGTTCACTAGACCATAGAACATTCCCATTGTCAAAACCAACACCATTCTGAAATGTTGCAGTATAGTGATCACTAAAGCCTTTCCCATTCGGTGGAGAAGGGATGTCAAAATCACCAAGACTAAGAGAAGTGATATCTTCTCGACCAACGGCTTTTACATAATTAGTTGCTATTTCACTTTGTTTGGCACGTCTGCGAATCAATGTGTCCACATCCTGAAGTGTCAGAAAGCGAATAAGACGGCCACACTCATCTAGAATTGGGCCATCTATAATGCAAATAAGCTTCTCTGCTCCAAGAGCCAATGCGCAAGCAGTAGCAACTTCATATGTGCTGTAACATAGAAAAGAACAAAATTAATCAGCAAGATTAATTATCAGCTCTGTTTGTGATTTTTATTAGGTAGACTTAAAAGTAAATGCATGCATATTGAATTTATTTAGTTTTAATATTAAACCGAAACCGAATCCGCTGGAAGCAAATAATATGCAACGTAGATAAAAGTTTATATACACTCATAGAATATCATGCCTGTAAGTTGTTAGCATGGGCACAACTGCATTGCTTTTTAAAGACCACAATCATGTTAGAAGAACTCCGTTATATGTTTTGGGTGTGAATGTGTCTAGGTATTAGACTTATTTAATCCTAAAAAAATTTCATTCATACATTTGGGTCAAAATGCACTCTATTTGTGGACAAGTTGGTACCCGCTGTTCTTGAAGAAACAATGCAACAGAAAGAATATATGTCAATAAAGCTTCATGCACAATTCTATAGACTGGTTAATTTGAATCCCAGATATGTATCTAGGGGACATGTAACTATGGTCTATCACATTCCGAGTAAAGTAGCAAGCCATACAAAAGAGACCTGTCTGAAAGATGATGTGCCAAATCTGTGCTGTGCTATTATTGACGTTAAAAAATAAGCAATATAGTTTTCAGCCCTTATTGCTCAAGAGTTGAAATCAATATTTGCAAGTGAAGGATTGTAATTATGTGCCTGAGTTCAAGTGATCAGAGACGTCAAAAATATATTGCTTAAGCAGATCCTGCCAAGCTTTAACAAAGGTACCTATCAAAAAACCCATATAGCATACTTGCAATTTAATGCTTCTCCAGAGCTGGAATAACCGAGATTACTTAAGATCACAATTGAATCTTGATCAAGCCTCTCACGTATGCGTGAAACATCTATTTTCTTCACTTCACCGGTTGCTCCATAATCAATTCCTTCAAAAACTCCCCTTCTCTGCCAAAAATTATATAAGAACACAAGTGACCTTCCAGCAAAATCTTTTGGTAAACAGAAGCTGAAAATTACTAACTGCAAAACTAATAGTCAGAAAACATTGACTTCATGTAAATAAACACAAGCAAATAGAAAAAAGCAACCGAAATCCAAAACAATATATTTCAGCAGTATATTTTCTCACCTTAGCTGCAAGGAAATTACCACTAACAACACTGACACCATCGTGCCAGCGCCTATTTTCACCATGTCGACGAATACTACTGCATAAGGAGGGCCCAGGAGACAGCTTTGCCTCCATCAAAATTCGAATTCTCTCAGCTGCATCCATTGCGGCCTCGAGAGAATTGGGGTCAGTAATCCTGTATCTTTCAAAATATTTTGGTTCACTTCCTGCAAGAATCACATACCAGTTAGTTTATATCCTTTTTGAGAAGTGAGCACAAATTAATCAAATGCTGCAGCCTGCAAGTAACTTAAGAAAACCGTCTCCATGAGGCCTAATAAAGTTAAGGCTAAAGATATAGTAGTGTTCATCCACTATATATTGGATAATAAATCTGGAAGTAATGAAGCAGCGAATAAAGCACAAATGAGCCAGGATTCACTCACCCCTCTCATGTACTAGCTTGTCAATCTGGACATGAGTCCCAGGTACAAGAACAAACTTAATCCCTAGTCCATGAAGGAGGGATATATCCTGCATTAACACGTAGTAAAGAAAGTCATCCATAAGCAAAGATTGAATCTTTTTTATTTCCTTTCTAGTTGCATCACCCATAAATCCAAGCTACGAAACCATACACTAACTCCAAATGGGTACCTAAAAACTGAATCTTGATTAGCTAATCAAGAGGAACATATACTCATTCCACCACCAAAAAGCAAGAATACTCAAAATAAAAATATAAAAAAATCCAAACCAGCAACAATATCAAGAACATAACAGCACAAAGAAGCCCTTAAAGTTTATTTCCAACTAATTTAATGTACCATGAGAATGGGATCCAAATGAGGACTATCAAAAGTTCAGCAGAAATAATAATAACAAAGTGCTGCCTCGGTGTGCCAAAAAATAAGGCCAAGCTTCCCAGAAAAATTGCACAAACAGCTCGTCCTTTACAGCGCTGCTGGATTCGTCCCCACTTTCTGCTTCCTCCCAAACACTACACCTTACTGCAGCTTTGTTTTTCCCGTAATTTCCCACCGAAGATTTCAGTTTACCGCCGAGTCCAAGTCTGAAGCCGCCAGGTCTCCACAACATGTCGTCGGCAGAAATTCGGCGTCGGCGGCAGTGGCGGAGATAGATGGAGGGGCTTGGAGTTGACGCCGCCATTGAAGAGGAAGACTAAAAGAAAATCTTAAGTTTATTGATTTGGAGTACTCCTACAGGGGTTAGCTACGTGCTACGTACCGGAGGTTTGTGAAAGCCATGTCAAGAAAGACGGACGCGCGAAAAAAGGGAATTGGACCCGACTTCTCTAAGCGGGTCTTTGAGATGCGGTGCGTTAAAATAAATAAGGCTTCGGGTAAAGGTTTAGAGCTTTACACCATGTTGCTAAGTTTCGGACAGAAAAAAAAATAGAAAATTTAAATTAAATTTTATATTAGGGTTATTTTTTATGTTAATTTTGTTGTATTTATAAAGTAAAAAAGCATGATAAAGAGTGTAAAATATTAAACAATCAATATGCTAGAAAAACATGATCATATATATATATATATATATATATATATATATATATATATATATATATATTGATAAAGCTTTTTTAAAGCGCAGACAGTATCCAATGCATATGCAATGACAATAGACATACCTGCCTATGAACTTATTATGTACACTGATATCCAGTTTGGGGGGACCGTAGAGAAGAAACATGGTGCAAGAGCAGAGTCCCTCGGTTCATAAATTGGTGTTTTTGAGAAAATAATATTCTCTTCGTTTTAAATTATATGATTAATTTTTAAAAGTTAATTTAAAATATTTTCACACTCAAAAATTGAAAAAATTATAAAATAATAAAATTGACAATGTATAATATTTTTTAGATAGTTAATTTACAATATTTATTATTATTTGATTAAAATTTAAAAAAATATATGTCAATTTTAAATTTAAAAATCGTAATAATCAAATAATATTAAATAGAGAGAGTACTTGATTAAAATTGAGTAATACACTTAAATTTTTTAATATTTAATAGAGCTTTTTTAATAATTTAAAAGTACGGGATTTTAGTGAAAACAGGTCACCTAACTAAAAACTTTTTCTCTCAAGTAAAAAAACAAACCCTAGTATTCATTTTTAATTTGGGAGAGGGTTTTTTATTTTTTTGGAGAGACTCTCCCTTTCATCTTTTTTATATATATTTTTTTTGCTAGTATCTCATTGTCTCGTTCTCTTTTTTATGAGAGTTTTACGTTTTCTTTTTATGTTTGATTTAATTGAGATGATTAATTTCTCTGTCTTTGTGAGGGAGTTGCATTATCTTTTCTTGTGAAACCGTGTTCTCTCAATTTTAGAGAATTTTGTTTTGATAATTATTTTTTATTGTGTTGATTATCCAGGATAAATATTTTTAGATTTAAGAGAGGTTATTACAACGGTTAGGTAGTTTATTGCTTGTATTGAAAAATTGCTCGAATATGTATGTTCTGTTATTTTTTAATACAATTTACTTTTATTTCAAGTACTTTTTATGTTCACTAATGGTTATTACGACGGGTCATCTTTCTTATTTGTTTAAAATAATTTTTTGTGGTTGTAATCTTTTCATCAGTTTTAATATATTTTAGTCATTTTGTTTGTTTCAAAAAATAAAAATAAAAATAATTGAAAGGGCTTTCACTGTTGGAACGAAGAGCATGTGATCAATGAGGCATGAGGGTTTGAGAAATAATCGTTTGGTGGGCAACGAGCTTTCTCTGCTTCTTGAAATTAGTTACAAGTGCACCCCATGATTTATTTATTTTCTTAGCTCTTCTTATCCATAAATTTCACTGCCCGCAAGCATAAAGATGGTTGCATGTTTTGATGTAAAGCTAATTAATTACTAATACCAATTTGTTTTGCATCAGCTCAGTTTAATAATGAATTTACACGTGTCAAATAAGACTCTTTTTGTTAAAAATATATAGTATAAGACTTTTTATTTAATTTTATAGAACATGAGAAAGAAGAGTATAATTTAGTTAATTTACCTCGAGTATGGGAAACAAGCAAGAACTATCAACTACATTCTCAGATAGTACCACCACGAAAGTGCTCCCTCTATGTGCCTTAAAATATGGCTGAGCTTCTCTCATCATCTTCACAAACTCATCTTCAGTTTTCTTTTCCTCTTCATTTTCCGCCCACGAGCCGCCATTGTTATTATTATTAACCAATCCCTGCTGCATCTTTGTGTAAGAGCAGCACCTGATCAGCTTCAAACTTTTCCTCTCACTCGCAATCCTTTTTTCCATTCCCAAAACCCGTAATTTTCCATTCAAATACTGAAGAAACCTTCCGTTGATTTTCTTACTCAAAACAGTGCCCTCTAATTGACTATCGTCACGTTGTTGGAACTGGCATAACAAGTCTCTTGATTTCGTTATAGTCATCATTCTTGGTAAAAGAATTTACAGTTTTAGAATCTACAGCGGCTCGAAAATGGCGAGAGAAAATGAAATACAAAACACAAAGTAAAGAGAAGACCGAGTGGGGGAATATATTTGGTATGTTCGGCATAGCCGGTGGGCTTACTAAATGGTTTAAATATAAATTATTAGCGTAATCCTTTTAATTTTTTTGACATTTATTAAACATAAAAAGATAATTTTTTTAATTATAACAATTGAAGGTTGATCTCCGAAATAAAAATAAATAAAAGTCAATAGTTTGGAATAATATTTACATTTAAGCCTTACTAAAAATTGACGACTGTTGGGATGTAGATATTTGGACCGTGACTCAGCATTTAAATATCTGATAAAGCAAGGTTGGTCATACATATAGTCAGCAAGGCAGACGTGGAGGGGTGGGTGGTGACTCACCCTTTAGATATTTGTAATAGTTAGATATTAGATGGAGGGAGGCGGTCACTTCAGAGGCAAATATATGGGGAACCAGGAAAGTAAAATGACACATTATTATCTACAGAGATACATATCACGAAGAGGAAGGAGGAGAGATGATTATTCACACTTGAAGCCGACAACACCGAAAAGGAGATAGAAAGGTCGTCTTCTCCAACACACCAAAGATGGAACCGGAATACTTCATCTTGTTCATACTCCGGCACACCGATATATTCATATTTATTGTAATATAGAGCGTGTACAACAGGCACCAGTCATATAACACATTCAATATCATTCTAGTGGATTTCTGGCATATCACCCGTGGTTTTCTCCCGATTTAGGTTTCCACGTAAATTATTGTGTTATTAATTTCAGTATTTACTTGATCAAATATCTTTAATTCCAGCATGTTTTGGGCTCTTCATTGGTGGCGCATTTTGGGCTAGCCGACCCGGTGATTTCGGTCCACGTCCAAAATCTAACGTCAACAACGATAAACATTTCTGTTCTCTGATAAATTATTGTACGGGCGGTGGTGGTTGGAATTTTGGGTTGTATACAACCAAATTTTAGGGCAGATTCATTTGTATTTGTATTGTTGTTGACGGAACATGTGGGGCGAGTCCTCGCGGTGGAATGTGGTTGAGTTGACAGAGCAACTAATTATATGCTTTCAATTATGTTATACGACTCCATTTCCCCGTCTAGCTAGGGCTAGGGGTAGGAGGACATTTGAGCATTTGCTCTTTTGATTATTCGTGAAAATCGACAAAAGATATGAATAATAATATTTTATAATAATTTATATAAAAAATAATAAAATTCACTATATAAATAATAAATTTTATTATTTTTTATAAAAATAAATATATAAATTATTAACAAAATTATTATACATAACAAATCTCGTAAAAATCTTAGTTCTCCATTCAAAAAACTTCAAACATAAAGCCAACATTTAAATTAGTGGCCGGTTGTCCCCGTGCCGTCCATGTCAAGATCCCTTTTAGAATGTCTTTGTAACGAATATCCGTATCTATTCACCGCATCCCACCCAACTAACGCGCCCGACATATTTTGTCAAGTTGCGAAGATATTTATGAATGACTACAAAAGTAAAAATTGACTTCACTTGTAAATTAATAAAAAATCGATCTAGTTAACTTGACAGTAATTCATACTATCTAATTGAATTAACTCGATTGTATTAAATTTATAAATGTATAATTTTTAATCTTATTTTCAATTATCAATTATGGGTACAAAAATCTTAGCATTGATAAAATATCAATATTTTCATTTTTCAAATTTCATTAATATCTAATTTTTAAATTGACCAAAATATATTAAAGCGACAATTATTCATTAACTAGTAAAACACATGAATGCATGTATCAACAATACTAGTAATTATTGAATATTTGATTAAAACTTTTTCACATTTTGATGATATTTTTAGCGATACTATTATTTTTATATAAATTGTTATGATATTTATAAATTGATATGCTATTATTTATTATATATTTAATCATAAAATTTTAAGAATTATGATACATAAAGATTTTAAAATTATGTAAAAAAATTATACAATAACAACAATAAAAAATTCGTGCCTCACACGTACTAATATACTAGTAATAATAATTCATGATTACACATAATGAGTCAAATGATAAGAGACTCGTGAGAAGATGAATTGCAAGAACATATGAGAAACATAAATATAAATGATTTTTTATTTTAATGGAGTAATTAAATTAATATATTTTTTATTTCATAATAACGAGTCACTTTATTCTTTCAATTTAAACGTAAGATAAATTTGTAGAGGAGCAATTCGGTTGAGCAAATTATATATATAGCACTGTTAATGTAGCTTTATAAAGAAATAAGAATTAGTTGTATAATTTTTATAAGGATATAATCATCCTACCGACTATTAATTCGTTACTTTTATTGATATATATATAATAATAATGCAAGTATATTATTAAAATATAAGTATAATTATAATTTCAAGTACAAGTAATATTTTATTATTTTAGATAATATAATTTTAAAAGAAAATTATTTTTCATATAAAAATCACCTTACCATATATTAAATTATATTATATATATATATATATATATATATATGAATTAAATAGCTTGACCAATAAATGATTCAATTGTTAAATTAAAAATTAATTAATTATACAATAAATTAGCAACTATTATTAATATAATACTCATTAATATGTTATTTAACTTGAATTTGTTACTATTATTAAAATAAAATTATTAATTTATTCAATAAAATATTAACAAAAAATGTAATAAAAATTCACCAACAATATATTTCTAAAATAAGATATCGTACTTTACACAGGGTGCATATATCTTATATAATAGACAATTTGGTTCGTCCTTATTTTTTTTGTTCGACCTTTGATATTTTCTATATTAAGTCAATTTTTATTATTTATCAATTCAAATTAGAAATTAAAATTAGTATCATAATTTTATAAAGAAACAAGAATTAATAATATAGTTTTATAAGAAAATAATTAAAATAAGATTATCTTACCTAATATTATTTAGTTTCTTTTATTCAAATATGTACACATACACACCCACACCCGCACATAGAGAGCAAAACAAGTTTAAATAAAATTATATTACTATTTAAAAAATATAGTTTGAGAAGAATAAAAAATTATCATAAAAATCATCCAACTAACTTAAATTTGTTACTATTATTGAAAAAAATAAGTATAATTACAGCTTCAAGTATAAATAAGATTTAATCATTATTTAGATAATATAATTGTTATTATTATTAAAATAATAATATGATATACTACTCGACCATATGATTCAATTATTAAATAAAAAATAAAAATAATTACTCTATCCAATAAGAATTTGTAAAAATAAAATTCAAATCATCCATGGTAATATTATAATTCTAGAACAAGATCCTCCCGCTCAATTCAACTGAGTCAAAAATAAAAATAGTAATATAATTTACATGGAAACAATCATAAGACATCTTACCCGATATTAATTTATTACCTTTATTAAATAAGATTTTATTATAACTGAGATAATATATTTTGAGAAAAAAATAATTTTCTCATAAATCGTTTTACTTAACTTGAATTTGTTATTCTTAATTAAATATAAGTATAATTATATTCAAGTATAAGTAAAATTTTATTAATTATAAGTTAAATAATATAATTTTATAAGGAAAATATTTTCTTATTAGGACCATTTTATCTAATGAATTCAATAATAAATTTATAAAAAAGTAATAAAATATTTAAAATATCATAACTTATAATAAGACCCCAAACACGGAACGTAGATGCTAGTTTATATAAACTCAAAAAACAAGCTGATCAACAACAATATATGGCATTTAAATATAATTTGACCATTCTCATATATCTTAAATTTATAAATTTTATTCATTGAAAGATGATATGTAATGACTTATTCAATTGAAATGGAATAAATAATTTTACTCTCCATTTTATTCTATTCTTTTTTCTATTTTATTCTATTCTATTCATTCACTCGTTCCATTCATTCGTGAGTGTTGAACAACAATTCCTCGAGCAATGCTAATTCTGAAGGTCCAGCCCCTCAAGGTTGAGTTTGAACATAACGGTTAGTTGATTCTAATCATATTCAAACTGTATAGTGCTACAACTTATAACAATGCAGCCACCATAAATCTTTATAGCTTTGTTCGAACAACATTCCAAGACCATAACGGCAGCGAAACTGTCCTGTGCTGCTCCAAATTGAATTAGTGAAAACTATACGCTATGGTCAAAACCAAAAAAACCATCCCCGAGGTCGTTCAACAGTGTCTTTTCGGGGGATCAATGTGATTCTGTCTGCATGAGCAACAGCCCATTTGCTGAAATCTGGAGAAGAAACCGGCCCTTCCAGTGCATTTTTTGTGGACTCTCTGGTGAACTTAATTCTCCCATTCCTCCTTTGAGAATTTTCTTCTTTCAGGCGTGCTATGGAAGGTAGAATAAAATGGCTCGGAATCTGTCACTGGTTGCGTCCTGTTTGAACCTGAGGGCAGTGGCGAAGCTAGGTGCATTAGAGTGGAATCCATTGATCCCACAGAAAAAAAATAATTATTTTATAATATAGAGTAAATTTTAAAAATTATATATAAATTGACACCATTCAAATTTTATAAATTTTTTATTATACGGGGTCAAATTGAAAATTTATAACTTTCTCAATTAAATTTTAATCACATAACTCATATACCTTAAATATATATATCTCTTTCTATAATATTGTTAAACTAAATAATAATCTAATTTATATTATTTTTCAAAATAATTAATGAATTAATTATTTATGAACAGTTGTGATTAAAAAAATTCATTATGAGTTAATATAGTGTATACATACTATATATTATTAGTTATTACATTGTCATTGTAATATAATATATATTATATATATATGTGTGACCTGAAAATACAAAAATATTATAAAAAATTGGCTTAAGGACGTAATCTTCGCAAAATTATTTATAATTTAATAACAATTTTGACGTCATACATTTCTGACTACGCCCTTCCTGAGGGGATGGCAGCATAAGTGAAAAAGCAGGGTCCGAAATAGAAGCAACATTATTAAATCATCTGAATTAAACAATATGCATTTATAACTCAACCAAAAGTCAGGCAGGAGTTTACAAGGAGTTGTGGTGAAGGGTCTGGGACTCTGGATTGAGGTCCACATATTCAAGAGTATTTAGGCCTCTGAATAGTGAGCTCACGGTAAGAATCTTCAATTGGTGATGAATCTGGATTCTGAGTTCTTCTGCGCTTGTTCGTCTAAAGTTTCCATATGTTACTGCATCTCCTAACAAATACAATATGATATCTAATAAATAACATAAATATAAGAATGTAAATGAAAAATAAATCCGTTTTAAAATTAGAGACACATTTTTAAAATGACGACATTTAAATATAATTTAATTTTTTTCAAACATATCCCTTATACCGACTAGAAATGTAATAGTGATGGCATAATGTTATTCAATCTACCTAGATATAAGTAATGGTATGTCAGGAATTTCATGTGATTTTATAATTTCAAAAAAAATATCTCTAATTTTGTAACAGATTAAAAAAAATGTATTTTTAATTTTGAAAAGAAGAAGAGGCGGAGAGTGGAGGGAAACTATAACACCAGACTCCAAGACAATGTTTAGAATCGGTCATCGAATCGAAAAAGTTACCAGATGGATAGGTCATTGGTCCAACCAGTGGTCAAATCATTATTGAACCAGTGACGTCATAAATACATAAAAAAATATATTATTAATAATTAATTTTTTTTTAAAATATCTAATTTTTTATAAGCTAAAATATAGTAAAATAATATTAGTAAAAATATTTTTGTAAAAAAAAAAACGTGAAAATCGGGTCAATCGATTCAACTAACCGATTTTACCGATTGAACAGGTGGGTCAACCGATTTTTGACTGTGTCACTATCAAATCGATTTTCTGGACGGACATGACTAAAAAATCGTCTGATTTCAATTGAATCACGGTCAGACCGTCGATCCAATTTAATTTTTTAAACATTGCTCCAAGGGTTTACGAAGTTAGAATAAATATAAAGGTGAGTGGTTGTGAATTCCAATATATGTGCATTGAGCAATACCATGGTGATGGCAACATAAATTTCTATTTCTTGTTAATTTTTTCTAATGAATGATATGTTCTGTGAGCAATATAGAATGCTACCTCAAGCATTTATCTTTCGAGAGGAACCAAAATATAAATATTGTAAAAGACCTTTCTAGCATAAAGAATGTCGACGTCGGGATTTTGGTCGTTTCGTATTTTATTATTAAATGCCCTTTTCAATTTTAGCCTTTAGATTAAGATGTGACTTTTGAAAAGGGTCGGCTTAGTGTCGACGGGGTTTTGAAATGTCGAATTTTTATGAGCCAATTGACCAGAGTCGCGCAGTTGGTACATTTGAAATGGATGTACCAACTCATCCGAAGTTTTTTTTTTTTTTTGTAATCGTTGGCTCATATGTGACTCCGAGTTAATTGATCCGCAAACCGAGATTCATAGAGTTCGGGGGCTTGCTTAAGCGAGGGGAAGGTGTTAGGCACCCCCCAACTTCTGTGAAACACGGTTACCGCAATCTCGATGTTTTCCTATCCTTTTTAAAATCCTAAAAATGTGTGTGTGTGTGTGTGTGAGTGCGTGTGCGTCTAAATGAATGTCGTTGGAATGCTTTACTTTGAAAGTGCTTCAGAAACTCGTTAACCCTATGCACGAAGGATTTTACTTAATCGAAAAGTTCATTTTTATTGCTTTTTTTGTTTCGATAATAAAACCGATGATATTTGTAAAACATATTTTTCAAACCCTTCGTCAAATAGGAATAGAGCTCATCCGACACTTACAATTTTATTTAGCCTACGAATGATCTAATATCCTAGTTTGCTTGATTTTATGAAAAGCTTTATCATTTATTCCAAATTCATTTTCTCGCGTTAAAAGGAAAATCAAGCATTTAAGTAGCGTTGAGGTTATTCACGGGCATGTGAGCCATCCAAATAACCCCAAACGCCCATAATCGTACATTTCCCTATCACGGGGCCTTAAACCCGATTTTCGATCCGACATCGCTTTAAGGCCCAAAAATTTACATATTTACAATAAAAGCGCATCGCAATCGCTACATACGTAAAAGCTATGAAACAAACTAAAAGGATATCATCGGGAGATTAGGAGGAGATTTCATCCGCAATAAATCCTCTCTAACCGTCCCTAATCCATAGATCTACAATATATTGACTACATTGGATCTAACTTCAAAATACACCGAATCAAACTACTTAAATAGCAATGCACCAAATATTTTCGGATCTAACAGTAGATCCACCCAACAAATGTACAAATATTAGATCTATAACAACTTAAACAATAAGATGAAATGAGAACTAGATCTAACTGTATCAAACGCCATAAACTTGGATTTCTTCACATTTCAAATGATGAAAGACCCACTTTGACACTTGAAAATCGAAATAGGATACAATATAATGTAAAGATTGAACAAACAATGAAGATTCCTCACATTTCTCTCTCTTTTTCTCTCTTTTCTCTCGCTCTCGTAGCCTCTCTCTCTCTTTTTCTTTTTTCCGTCCGCGTCTCCTGAAAATGAAACTGGAAATGGCGATTTAGCAACTTCAGATCTTGGCCGCAGATGCAACTGCGGCCAGCCGCAGGTGCAGCTGGCTCCGGTGTTTTTCTCGATTTTCGCGTTTGATGTCGGTCTTTCGTTTTTTCGCTGAAAGGCTCGCATTTTGCAATCCGGAAATCCCTGGGAAACGTGTCATATTGTTATGAGAGGCTAGTTCGGAGGGCTGCGACTTGAAATAGAATTTGCTAATTGTGCTTGGCTTCCAGGGGGCGCTGCCCCCATTCCACCCCTGCCAGCTCACCGGCGAGCTGGGCAGTCGCTCGCTCACCGGGGAGCGAAACCCCCGAACATCGTAAGCGTAGTGGCCATTTGTCGTCTTTTGTGCTCAAATCAGGTTCTTCTGGATCAACTGTTTGCCTTGCCTCAAGTAACCTGATGTTCGTTGTTCGTTGTGGCGGCTTTGACCGTAAATCGTTGGGGTGACTTCGTTTTGGGGTCCACCTTCCTTTTCGCATTCCGGCTCAAGTGACGACTTTGCCCTCCTGCCAGGGTTAGTAGAAAAGTGCAAAATTTGGGTGTCTACAAAGAAGTTAGGAAGAACTTTGAAAAGTCAAAAGGGACCATTGACCCCTAATTTGGTTCCAAATAGTTTCGCCATGCCAGATATTATATTTGCAATTACATACACATTTGGTGGTAATTTTCCATTAGTACAATACGGACGAATTACATACAGATTTGGTGAGCTTCTTGTATATTGAAAATAAATCGCATACATTTTTATTGCATCGTGGTGAGAAAGAATATTATTTTTAAAATAATAATTATGCGTCTCAACTTATTAATATATTATTCGAGTTTTTTTGTCGTTGCTATATTTTTACACCAATATAATGGACTTGTTTAATAATTAATATATCATCTGTTCCCGAATGTAGCTTTATTTTTAAAAAATTATTTTAAACTTGTATTATATTCACTATTCTTATTCAACAAATTAAACATAAGGCCACAAAGTTACAATTAAACAATAATCCTTAGTGAATGAATTATAAACAATTGAACGAAAATCCCCCATGAATCCGGAGACTTCATTTTTATTTATTTTTTTAATGAGTAATTTTTTTTTAATTTGTCGTTTATAAATTTCAAAAAAATATTAATAACTTAATTTAATATATTATTTTTACATTAAATTATAATTTTTTTTTCTTCTTTTCCAATAAACTTTGAAGACCAATATGAAGACTTATACACATTTTAATCAATCGGATAAAGTATTATTTACATTTCATAATTTTTGTGTTTTCTTCTCAAACGTTAGCGGAAATATTAAACAAAGTCCCACACCACCTCAATCAATTGATATAGATACGTCAATGGGGTCTTACCTTGATGCTTAATATTGAGCCACACCTCATGTTTTATTATCATAGCAAATTTAGAAATTTTCGATTCAATTATATTTCGTGATTAATGCAAGTCTATTGACTATTGTAATTTTCTTAAGTGGGATGTTTATTATTACTGTAACATAAATGAGATTCTTGATGTCGATAATGAAAGTGTGCACGTGCACGCACGTGAGCATCAGCACAGTGACAGCGCTAAGCAGGGGAAGGGAAGGTGCCATGTTAGAACTACTGCCGGTGCAACCGTGATGCTAATTAAATTAGTTCCATATCAAAAAAAAAAAAATAGAGCACGCTCCTGCCGCTGTAGCTTGCAGTTTTGGTTCTTAAATATTCCCTCCTTTTTAAAATTTAAGATATAATTTGATTTTTAAAATCAAACAGTTATATATTACATTTAAATTAAGATAAATTTATTTAATTTAAGTTGATACAATTATTATAATTATATAGTATATAACAAAAATTATTAATCATAAAATTATTTTATTCTAGATTTTTATGAGTCGTATTAATTTTAAAATTTAATATGACGTTATTTGATTTTAAAAATTAAATTATATCTTTAATTTTAGAATCCAAAGAATAAAATAATACAGAGTATTACGAGATAGATATAGGTGAAGCCAAGCCAATGCTCGAGGACAAATTAAAGTGGGATTTTATTCTCCAATCAAGTGTATCTAGTCTTCAACAAAACATGCACCATCAGTCCACTTAAGCATTGAACAACTAATTCAAGGAATGGCATGCCTACCCTGTATCACCTCTCTTTCAAGGACTAGCAACGTTTAGATTAGCTCATGCATAGTTGTTGACTTGTATAAAACATGTCTCTGGAGTCCCATTTATATATAATTTATAAAATTTGTGAAATGCTCTGTATATGTATTTTTTTTATTTATTGTAGTGACGAAATCTAATGGCAAATTTGAAAATACTGCCGTCGTATTATATTCGTACTAATAAAAAGAGAATTTTTTTTTTGTTGGTAAAATAGAAAAGAATAACATACGAGTCTCTTTCTGAAGAGGGGGTACAATAATTAGCTTTGAGCTCTGGATAAGTGCAAGCAAAATGTGTATTAAGTATGAAAAAGAAACGCCAAGAATTTAATTAAATAGCCACACAAATGGCTTATGATTAACCCAATAAAATGACTACTGCATGTGACTTCTGTCCAGCAGTAATTTAAAGAGTAAATATCATGAAGAACTGCAGTCTGCTATATATCTGGCATCTACAGATCATTACAACATCATCATTAAGCAATTGCAGTCAAAGAATATCTAGCATGCATGCGGTACTGATCACCTTCAAAACTCAGTTCAATGAATGGAAATTGATATTTCCACGGTATTTTTTTTCATATTTTCATATAAAAATGGTAGTTATAATAAAAACTGTAATTATAATTTTTTTATATAAAAATATTAAATTTTTAATTAATTAATGGTACTTAAGCAATTGATGAATTTACCTAAACATCGGGGAGTTGGATTTTTTTTCTTTTTCTTGGTATAAATTCTGATGTGATGATTAGTACCGAATGTGTATTAGTTATTATTATTAAAATTTTATTATAAATAATAATTAAATAATAAATACAATGACCTAATATAAAAATAATAAAATTTATAATATAAAAATAATAATTTTTTTATTTTTATATTAAATTATTATATTTATAATTACATAAACCAGTATATATACCAAAACTCTTATTATTATTACATAAATCAAGTGATGGAGTTAATATCTACCAAATAAATTTTCTCTAGGTACGTAGTCCTGCTAATGGTCATACATGGTGTCTGAAAACGAGTAAAAAAAGGTTATGAAAAGAAGAGAAAGAGGGGTAGCTAGCCTGGCTTAGCTAGCTAGGGATGATGGAATAGTTTTTTGTTTGTTATTCATAGAAGTTAAAAAGCTTAAGGATGGAGACATGGCACGTGACAAAAAAAATTATAAAAATTAATTTATAAAATAATAGAGTATAATTAATAAATAATTTATCATATATAATTAGACTCGGTGATAACAATCGATCACAATTCATCAGTTATTTTATAAATAACTTTTAACAAAGTACTGAATCAGAGATGATGGGACTTGTGATGGGAAAAATATCGTGGAAACTACAGTACTAGTACTTCTGATATATATATACATATATATATATATATCGTGGAAACTACAGTACTAGTACTTCTGATATATATATATATATATATTCATCAACTTCCAAACTCTGCAATGGTCTGCAAGGCTGGTTTCCACTGCCCCCCACCATACTTTCTCATCCCAACTCTGCTGCTGCTACTTCCACCGCTGTTGCTTTCTAGTCGGTGAACAAACTGCTCCTGCTCCATCTGAATGAAGGAAAGGGCACCGGTAAACACTAAACAAGTAAAATTTCCACCAAGACAACGGTGGTTGCATAATAGTAAATTAGTCAATAGAATCAGAAGCATCGAGATAAATATTTGAAACTTTTACTTAATTCTTATGAGATTGCATATTTATAATTCGGGATCCATATACATAATTTTCATTAGACCGATTATAAATTTGGGGATTCATATATTTATTTGACTTCAATAGACATTCCATTTGAGGAAGACAATATTCAAGAAGCCTTTTAAACACTTTTTTCTACTTTCATACTTTTAATTCATAATATCCGAAATATATATATATATTGTCAGTAAATATATTTATTTAGTTACATTTTTTATAATTTTTTAGCCATACTTTTTACGTACTTTTATCATGCGTGTTTCCCTGTCAACCTATTTTTTCTTCTTCTTAATATATTTCAAACTTTCAGGTTAATTTGTCTTTAAGTTGTTGGGTGTATAATTAATTAAGTTTTTTCTTAACTTTTTTGTGAGCATTTTTATAATTGTGTAACTAAATACTATACAATTTTATTTTTTTGATTAAAAAAAAAAACACTTTTGTAAAAGCTCGACAATACCAGCACTTAGAACCTCAGATGATGTTAGAAGTCTTTTTTAAAAAAAAAAATCCTTTTCGAATGACTATCAAATATGTGACATTTAATATATATCCTAACAATACTTTATAACATAATTAAGAACCTTAACACCACCTTATAATCTAACTTCTTAAACCATTCCGGTATGCGAGTCTTAAATTTATACTTCATAGTCAATTGTAACACACATCTCATATTCTATCTTCATCACCTTATCATCATCTTCCATAATTGCAATTAATCCTTATCTCGTTTATACGGCAAAACATACAAATCCAAATTGATGCATATATGAATCGATATGTTTGGAGAAGGTTAATTTAAATTGTCACATGTTATTAATCTAAATATATATAGGGTGTAATTGGATAATAAATGTATTGGAGGTGGCCGGATCCGTCTTTAATTTTCTATCCAAAAGATTCGTACCTATAGCTGTTTCAAACAGACAAAAAAAGACATTACCATATTCTACTGTACGTGGAAAGAATAGAATAGCGCCGAAGTAGCCCGTTTTAATTGGTCCTAAATCCGAAATAGCAAAAACGTACTAGTTAAGGAAGGTTATATATGAAGGAGGAGTTCACCTTCACGGAAGTGCCAGTCCTGTCGAACGATTTGGAGTTATGAATAATGGGAGTGGGACCGACGGCCACGCCTTTCATCACCTCCACTCCTCTTTCCTTCAACAGCTTCCCGAGTTTAACACACTTTTTTGAAGCAAACTCTTTCAACACATCTGAGCTTCAATGTATACACATATATATATATATATATATATATATATATCAACATTGCAAGGACGTATTGCTACTACTACTTAAATATATACCGTGCTCACTTATTAATTACTGCTACGTACTGTTAATTAACTGATTAAATTACCTTGGAAGCTAACGAGACGATAAACTTGTCCGATAAGCAAAGTATCGTCCGCCCGGAGAAGCTTGAGCTGTTTTACCGGTGCGCCGGTGTCAGACCTCGCCGTGGGTGAAGTCACCACGAGTGCAACGTAGTGGCCAGGATTGGAAGTCATGACCTGGTGAGCACTCACGGACCAGTAAATCCTCTCTACTTTGTTGTTTGCCGGATGCTGAATCACCACCATCGCTGCCTCTGCCGCCTGACAATTTCCCATGATATATCTCACTCTCTAGCTCTCCCCACCCAACAACAGAAATTACAGATCTGATTCTATAAAATTAAATTCTCTCTCCTAACCAAATTAAAAGCTGACGTTCTTAATAAGCTGGCTGTACAAGTACTTCCAAAACCGCTCGTTTCGATCTTCTTCTGGAGATTGTTATAAATGAGCTTTTAATTAAGGAAGAAGAGAGATGGGAAAGCGAAAGTAACGTTTGTAGTAGTTTGAATATATATATGGGATTGGTTGGGCGTAGTTATTTGGGGATTATTAAGTGGTGTGCTGGTTGGGAATAGGATAGGGCAGCAATCGAATTAATTAATAAATGAGAAGAGGGGATGGAGATCATGTAGCGAAGGGAAGGAAGGATGTGACAATTAAAAGAGGTCATCGTCAATCCATCAATCAAACCGGGAAGGAAAGAAGGCCTATATGTGCAGACTGCAGTAGTACTAGCTGAGGCCTGCGCTGACGATATTCTCATAATAAAGTATCTACATGCGTCTATATTTTTTGTGTTTTTAACCAAGGTCGAGAAGCGGAGGAGAGAAGAAGATAATAATGGTGATATGATTATTTCATGTAGAAATTAATTATGAGACTAAGGTGCCCTTTCCCGCCTACTTTGAGCCTACGGGGAAGTTGGTAAAGGAAAATTACGCAAACTTAAAAAAATTATCTTTATCATGAAATGCGCGCTCCAATTACTTATCCAAGACAATAAACTCAAACTTATAATCATATATTATACATTAAAAGAAAGATGATTTATATTTTTATAAATAAAATTTAATATTTTAATAAGTTTACCCTCATATGTACAAGTGTAGAATTTATTTATTATTTATGGGATCTATTTATTATTAATGTAAGAATATGAAACATTCGCTTGTAAAAATATTAATTAATTCTAAAACAAAAAATCTCACTACTAACTTATCACTATTAGTCTCTATGAAATAATTTCATCTCATTGTTGGTAAGGAGGTAGGTTGATATGATTACTATGCTTGTGAATATACATAACTCCTACTAATCCCAACTACCTACTCCCAACCCTTGTACCAGACTCAAAATTATATCTTAGATATGTCAATGGGGGCCGGGTATGGTTACAGTGACATGGTCAAAATAGGTGATTCTATCATTGAATTATTGATTTATAAAACCCTTTTTTTAAGAGTTTACCATTCAGGCATTCACGATACTATCCACGCGAGCATAATATTAAAAACTTACATTACCAGTTCAATTGATTTATAATGTAACATAACATTGTGGACCGGTGACCCAATTCTAGCAATAATAAGCTTTAAAATTTTATCATCCGACGTTAAGTCAGAAAAAAAATGATCTCCTGTCAGTGTAGATTAGTTTTAGACAAGCGAACTCCCATTGAACATGCAAATTTTTTTTTGGTGGGTCAATTTTGTTCCCAATTTACAGTAGTGCCAATATTTTAATTAATCTTTTAAACTAAAAAAGTTATTATCATTTCAACCTTGTTTCCTTCTTTAACATCTCTAGCTATAGTTTCATGCTATTGTACTCTCAGATAAACATAAATTTAAGAGATCTCTAGTGGAATATTGTTTGTGACTGATAAACTGGTCTAATAACTTGTGTAAAGTATAGGTTAGTATTTGATAATGCAATCTAAAATTATAGTGTTTGACATTTGGTATTATAATTTGAGTATAAATAGTATTATTATGAATGGTAATAATACATTAAACATGAAACTGTAGAGTTGTATGTATATCAAAATCATTGTATATATTTTTTAATACATATATGTACAACCTTAGAATAATACAACAAATAATACCAAAAATTTGGTATAATTGTAAGAATGACATGCGTTATATAAGTAGAAATGATTAAATCAGAATTAATTCATTAGCCAACCAAAATGACCCGGACTCAATTAATTTGAATAAGATCTACATTTATCTTGTTATATATAGTAACAGATATGAGTGTCAGGATGATTGGAAATTGTTGTCTATCTATAAAACAAAGAACAACTAAACTGGTGGAATTTGTGCATGAAATGTTGTTGGCTTGACCCCAAAATTTGGGGGACAAAACATGAGACAGATCCAAGTCAAAGTTGAGCTTGTCCCAATTATCTCAGATGTTCTTTTGTTGGTATGTCTATGGCGTATGGGCCTGTTGAGGGACTTACTAGATTTGTTTCCCCTTCCTTCCACTATGCTGAGTATTCAAACACCACTTCCTCCCCACAGGTTTCTATACTGAAATTTCATTAGTAAAAATTTCAACCATTTGTTAATCTATTTCAAATGGGTCGGAATTGAATCTTCAGGTCTGTTTATTCTGCACTATCCAACATTTAGTATACAACTTCGAAGTGGCTAAAATGTAAATTAATGTGTTTCTTTGGTAAAAACTTCTTTTTGGACTACTTCTATGTTAAAAAATGCATTCAACTAAAAAGGTCAATATTTGATAGCAGTATGCATATACTGCTCTCGTTGAGAGTTGAACTCAAGACCTCCCGCTTACTAAACGGGTGCTCTAACCAACTGAGCTACGAGAGCTTGATGACAACGAATAGATAAACTTCGCAAAATAAAAGTGTCTTAAATGTTATAATCCAGCTATCTATCGTCACTACACGTCACCTTAAATTACGCCGAGAGCTCTCTTCTCCGTACACACAGTTTTAGTTTCAGCTGTGACCAAATAGCTGTATGCAGTTTTGTTTTTAATTTCAAAGAACCAGATGTCGATTAATCTTCACTTCCACATGGAGCTCATCCATTACCACATCATAACCATTAAATGGCCTCCTCTGATCATCACCCAGCACCCTCACTACTTTCAATCCTCATGGCTAACAAACAGAACCCTCGAACTAAATACTTCTCCAATGGATTCCTCTACATCGGTGGACTTCTGGTAGCTCTCTTACTCCTTTGGGTTCTCCGCTCCTTCTACAGCCCAAGCCCAACTCCTGACCCTATCCCTAAATTCTCTACCACGTTTCTCTCTCAACCAAAACCCACCACCGCTAACATTTCCGTCGAAAGATGCGCCCCCACCGTTATTGGGCAGGCTGTTAACTCACGGTACGATCCGCCCGACCCGACATTCTTTGACGACCCGAGTCTAACTTACTCCGTTGAAACGCCACTCGAGACCTGGGACCATAAGAGGAAAACTTGGCTGCAGCGTCATCCTTCCTTCGCCGCCGGAGAAGCCGAAAGGATCCTTCTTATTTCAGGCTCACAGTCGACGCCGTGTAAAAATCCACTCGGCGATCATTTGCTGTTGAGGTTTTTTAAGAACAAAGTTGACTACTGTCGTATCCACGGCTACGATATTTTTTACAATAACGTTTTGCTACAGCCCAAAATGTTCACGTTTTGGGCCAAGATACCGGCGGTCCGTGCCGCCATGGTGGCTCATCCGGAGGTGGAGTGGATCTGGTGGGTCGACTCGGACGCGGTCTTCACCGACATGGACTTCAAGCTACCGCTGGCCCGGTACAAAGACCACAACCTGATAATCCACGGGTGGCCCCACTTGATTTACGAGGCCAAGAGCTGGACGAGCATAAACGCCGGCGTGTTCCTCATCCGGAACTGCCAGTGGTCAGTGGACTTCATGGAGGTGTGGGCCAGCATGGGCCCCCAGAATCCGAACTATGATACATGGGGCGCAACCCTAAAATCCACATTCAAGGACAAGATCTTCCCGGAGTCAGATGATCAGTCGGGTCTCGTTTATTTACTGTTGAAGGAGAAGGAGAAATGGGGGAATAAAATTTATGTGGAAGAGGATTATTATTTTGAAGGGTACTGGTTAGAAATTGTTGAGAATTTTGAGAACATGACGGAGAAGTATAACCGGATTGAGAAGGGAGTGCACGGGTTAAGGAGGAGGCATGCGGAGAAGGTGAGTGAGAGCTATGGCGCGCAGTGGGAACAGTATCTAAAAGAAGCCGGGAACGGGAAGGGCAGCTGGCGACGGCCGTTCATCACGCATTTCACGGGGTGTCAGCCGTGCAGCGGGGACAACAATCAGATGTACTCCCGCCAGAGTTGTTGGGATGCTATGCAAAAAGCTCTCAACTTTGCCGACAATCAGGTGCTTCGCAATTTTGGTTTCGCGCACAGGGACTTGCTGGATTCTTGCATTATAGATCGTCTGCCGTTTGATTTCCCGGCGCGAGAGATGATATGAATATTGTGACGGTTTATATGACATGCAATCGTAGAATTTCATTGTTAATTGAAACGTGACAGATTATATTATTATCCAGTTTAGAGACTTAAGTAGAGGCAGGCTAGATAGTTAGACGACCACCACCCATTAATTCTAAAGTGCAACTAATTTGTTTTATATTGTTAAAATAAGTCAAGTCTCTATACATATATATAGTAGGTCAGGTGAGCTTCTAATTTTTGACTCATTCCAGCTTCCAATCCAGGCAGACCGAACAGGATATACCTTTGATTGAACTGAAATAAAAGCGACCACATCTATGTGGAGATCCTGTTAATAAAATTGTTTGTTTTCTTGGTTAGCATGATAATTTTTATGTGCATTTCCGTTTCAAAATAAAAAGTATTATTTGCAAAATCTATAGATATGAAGAATGTATATATCCCTATAAATAATGGGTAGGGTTGTTAGTTAACTACTAGCTACTTATGACATGATAGATAAAATTAAGATGATATCTTTTCGATAATTTAGTCATTTCATACTATTATCACTATTTCTTTTGAAATCTTTTTTGTAAATATACTATTTTCTCTAAAAAAACAGGGGGTGTTTATTTTAAATTCATCTCATTTTACAGTTTAAATAAGTATATTTAATTTTAGAGACAAAAAAAGTGTCTTTAATTTTGCAACAAAGCTAAGCAGTACAAGAAGAAAAGTTTTAACGGGAACGTCACTCAACTGACTACAAGCGGCTCCGCTAGAGCAACCAAAATATACAATGAGGACCAACTAAACAAATTCACAGACTCGAAGCTTGAATGGCCATTTGAAGGCCCAACAAGCTAACAGAGATGTTCAGCGTATAAAATGCATCACACGTTTTTTTAATCTTTTCTCTCTGAAAATTGCTGACAAAATAGAAAAAATAAATTAAACTTTCATAAAGTGACTAGAAAATAAAAGTGTTAATGTATTTTTACAGTTTACATAAAAATTAATATATAATATTCATGGTTTAGCAGATTTATAATGTAGAGATTTTTGTTAATAAAATTATTTGTTTTCTTAGTTTAGATATCATTAACATATACTAAATTAATACTCATTTCAGTCTTTAATTAAAATATAGTAAAAGAAAGAAAAAAATGTGTCTAATAAACATTAGTTATTTGAGAAGGAAGAAAAGTGATTCATCGAGGATATATATATATAATGAGCTGTTTAAGCTGATTTAAAGTAGCAACTAATTAGTCAGTTTTGAATGGAACATGAGGGAGTAAATAATATGGAATTCAAGGGGGGCGAATATGTAAATTATTATTACTTGATATCTTAAGATACCTACCTAGAAATTAAGGCAACATTAATTAATCATTCACCATTAGCGATATTTTATAACATTAGGTATGGAAAACTTGATGAACAATTTGGTATATATGTTAACAAGATTGGTTTTAATTTAACACGGTTGGTGCAGGATGAAGGGTCGAACAAGCAATGCCAATATGATATATATATATATATATTTATATATATATAGATCATATTATTGAGGGCAGGCGTTGGCGAAGAATTTTCAAAGTATAAATTTAAAGTAAACTTTGTTACGTAATTGTTAATTAAGTTGACTTGTCTAAGTAGTAGATCGTGACATCGTGTAGCCATCCGTTGATCATGCAGCATCAAGTTGAATATGGAAATGCTGGATGTCCTAATTACCAGCCAGCTAGTATAGAATATTTTCACCAAAGCAAAATCAAATTAAGTTACACTTCCACAATTAATATATGTTTCCATGGTCCATGGATCAGTCGTCGTTAAAGATGAAGAGGTCATCCCGCATGTCTAAACCTCAAGACCTGCATATCATCAAATCGGTATCGTTTCTTAAGGAAAAGTTGCCGCCATCAGTTTTTAGGCTACTCTTTGCGGTGCTGCTTATTACTGCTGCTTGGGCTCTTTGCTCCTCTAGGACCTCCACTACTTTCTTTGGTCTCTCTCTGTCCAGTCAGCAGACCACTTTAGCCTCAGACTACCCTTCCATGCTAAATTGCACCGTTGACGAGCAGGACGTTAACCGGCGCCGGGATCCACCTGATCAAACATTCTACGACGATCCCAAACTCAACTATTCCATTGGAAGTCGTATGGAGAATTGGGATGAGAAGAGAAGGGAGTGGCTGAAGCATCATCCGTCATATGTCACCGGAGCAAGCCATCGGATACTCATGTTGACCGGATCACAGCCGTCTGCCTGTCGCAACCCCACTGGTGATTTTTTCCTTTTGAGACTTTTCAAAAACAAGGTTGACTATTGCAGGATCCACGGCTACGACATCTTCTACAACACTGCATTCCTCCATCCAAAGATGGGCTCGTATTGGGCCAAAACACCTCTCATTCGGGCTGCAATGCAGGCCCATCCAGAAGCTGAGTGGATTTGGTGGGTTGATTCGGATGCCGTCATCACTGACATGGAGTTCAAGCTGCCTCTGGAAAAGTACAAGAATCACAACCTTGTCGTGGATGGGTGGCCCGGAATGATTTATGAGAAACGGAGCTGGTATGGGCTTAACGCCGGAGTGTTGTTGTTCAGAAACTGCCAATGGTCCATGGACTTCATGGATGTATGGGCCAGAATGGGCCCAGGAAGCCCAGACTACGAAAAATGGGGCCGTATTTTGAAATCAACGTTCACGGACAAACAGTACCCTATATCAGATGATCAATCAGCTCTGGTTTATATGTTACTGAAACAGAAAGATAAATGGGCCGAAAAAGTATACATTGAGAATGAGTACTGTTTTCAATGTTATTGGGGCAACGTAGTGAAAGGGTTTGGAAATGTGACTGAGAAATATGTGAATTTAGAGAAGAGTGTTAGTATGTTGAGGAGGAGACACGCAGAGGTAGTGAGTGAGAGCTATGGCGAGCTGAGGGAGCAGTATGCAAAAGAGGCCGGCTACGAGAAAGAAACAGGACAGCGGCCATTTATAACACACTTCACAGGGTGTTCGCCTTGCAGTGGGGACCACAACCCGATGTATGCTGGAGATTCTTGCCAGGAAGGGATGGAGAGCGCTTTGAATTTTGCTGATAACCAGGTGCTTCGCAGTTTTGGATTTGTGCATCCTAACTTACTTGATTCCTCCTCCGTGTTGCCCTGGCCGTTTGATGCACCTGGCTTGTGAGACTCGGATAAATGTGAAATAGTAGTAACACTTCTTACTCGATTATACTTACACTAGATTGCTTTTTGTGAACGTTTCCAAATTGTAACAAGTTTACTAATAGTCTATAAATATTGAACCGTCAAATTGAGAAGAAGATACTAAACACAACCATGGTACAGGTGTTTACACTGTCACGCCCTAAAAACAACGGGGAACTATAGCGACTCTAGTATATAAAATACTCATGTAAGATGCGACTCAACTCCAAACTGAGTCCAACGGTATTACGAATAAACTAATACAAGAAATGCACTGCAAGACTATCTGCATCAAGAGACTAAAGCTACTTGAGGCATTATCCTATCTTCTGTTCATCCAAAATTTTACACCAGTAAGTAAAGAGTCTACTATAAATATCCCACTTGAATTGGCCAGTGCCAGATAAGACTGAACATAGCAAGAGAGCAAGTACAAACTACAGAATGCCATCTTGATACAAATATTTAAGAATTCATGGCATCGTCTTCACCTTCACCTTCAACCCCCACTGCTGGTGCCACTTCACTGAACATATACTCGCTCTGAAACTCCATCAAGTACTGGGTTGATCTCTTAATATCCAAAAACAGATTATAAACTCGACTAATGTCCTCCATTTCCACAAGCTTTCCCTTTCGCTTCTGGCAAGCCAATGCAGCAGCTGTGATGAGGTGGATGGAATATCGCAGGGACGTGTCTTCCCCAATCTTTGTCAACAAACCCTTTGCATCTTCAGACATTTCCACATCTTCCTCTTGGATTCTTATATCCAGGATTTTGCGAATGTCGTCTGCTGTATATGGCTGTGTTGAGATTATGAGCAGACGATCAAGGAAATCAATTGGAATGCCGTGCGGAGATCTGTAGTTTGTGCCTCGGATCGTTGTGATCCCTCTGTTGGTGGCAACAACCAGTATTGGGGCCATATCATTCTCTAGAGCACGATTAAGGAATGAAAAACACTCGATATCAAGCATGTGCACTTCATCAATGAAAAGGACGCCTGGGATTATCTCTGCCTTTCCTTCCTCTCTCCACTCTGCAACCTTTGTGTCAATTTGTTCCCTCACTTCAGCACGTATTTCACCAGTATCACCAGTGAAAAGTGCTAGAAACCCCTGTGTCCTGAAATTGAAAGATGTCTTAAGGTTATACCGACTCAAATGATAAGAGAAAGTGGGACACTTTTACCCCACAACTCACTAACTTGAGAGCATCCTGAACTTGCAGCATTAAAGTACTATGTAACAATTGAACAATCAGACAACAAAAATATATCATCAAGATGCAAACACCAAATACAGCTTTCAAGAGGTTAAGCCCAAAACACCGACAACACAGGTCCATAGAGTTGGCTTAGAGAGATAGCTTGAGAGGATATAATGGATAACTTCACATGGAAGGATTCAGAGAAGAGACTTTCATCACACTTAAGAGTTGCTGGACATTTCATAGAAAAACTTTCATCAGGAATGCTTATATGAACAAATTGTGAATGACTACTGCCCTAAGAAATTGTCCCCATAATGAACTTGCATAACAGAAATTGGGCCACTGACACGAGCTTAAGAGCTATGCTGGCAAAGATAGCACCAGTAGATTCAAAAACGATGTTTCCGATGCACAACAAAACTAACAAAAATGATACAACTTGATGGTTACGGTATCAAAAAATACTTTGAAAATGAGTAGAGTGTTCACTTTGCTTAATACAGCGGGGGAATTACTTGAAACCCAGTCAACACAAAGATTGCATGTCCAGAATTTGCGTCATGACAATGAGCTTGCACCATAAAAAATTTGTCCAACCCTTCTCAGTTCTCTCCCTTTCCTTCAGCATGTGTGTTAAAAGAAGGATTAAATACAAAACAAACATTGAACAAGCTCCAGGTAACTGATTAAAGGGGGATCCTAAGGAACACTACATATGGAATATTTATCTTCTGCAAGGAAACCAATGCAATTCATTGACATTTATGAGCATGTTCAATGTGCACGCAGACAATAATTTTACAATATCAGACCCAGTGAGCAATTTCAAGGTCCTATAGAATGCAATCTAAATTGAACCTAAGTAGTAATATGGACCACACAATGTAGCTATGTTAAATCTATAATGAAACATAGCATAAACCTATAAACCACATGCCCTGTATATCATAACTTTAAAAACAGTGGCTTTAGTGAGAGCTAGGCCAAACAATCAACATATATTAACATTAAAAAGAACGAAAATAGACATATTAATGTCCAAACTAAATAAAAGTCGGTGCTTACATTTAAAATAAACAAAAATATATTAGAGGACTTGTATTTTGAGCATTGCTAAAAAAAATTCTGATACGAAAAAGCCCAACTTTTTTCTATTGTTAATAAGGTTGCAATAGTACTGCAACCACCGTAATGAACCCACAACACCCATCAACAGTTATACTTATCCACAAGGAAGTCTGAAGCAGTACGAAAAAATAAACTAAAATTACCAAATATCTATAATCCAGTTTACTTCCGCTTATCAGGGTAAATTGATATTTGAGGGTCATACCAATGTTAAGAAAATCGGACTGGTCATCGAACCGGAAAAGTTACCGGGTGAATGGGTCACTGATCCAACCAATGGTCGAACCGTTATTGAACTAGTGACATCATAAATACATAAAAAAATATATTATTAATAATTAATAAAATTTTAAAATATCTAATTTTTTATAAATTAAAATATCGTAAAATAATGTTATAATCTTATTCAAAAAAATTTAAAAAAAAAAACAAACTTGAAAACCGGGTCAACCGATTCAACTACCGGTTTTACCGGTGGTCAACCGGTTTTTGATCGGATCACTGTTTTTCCGATTTTTTGGTTGGACCGGAAAGTCGACCGATTCTGGTCGAACCGTCGGTCCAGTCCGGTTTTCTAAACATTGGGTCATACATCCATCCTTTGGCATTATTACAAACTTTGAAGTGTCTCATCTTCAACATTCATTTTTGCCTAGTTAGATTCTTATAGAGAAAAGGGCTAGGATCCTATTTAAGATTTGACAAAGAAGTTAAGGTCACAAAAATGAAATTTAAGAACCTGTAAAACACCAACATCGTTTTTTTCCAGCAAAAGTGTTGAAAAGAAAATGACTTTCTATATTTCTAGTTGACTATCTACTCAATAATATGGGTCACATTGAAAATCTTGCAGAGAAGATTGTTCAATTAACCAAACGGGTTAACATATGTTTTGGTCACTGTACCAGAGGTCGATTTTCATTGTGGTTACCGACTATTTTCTTGTTACAAATGCATTATTATATTATTATAGCCATAAAAAGTTACAAAATGGTTATCCATTAAAATTCCGTCTAAAAAAGTTATGGAAATTGTTGAGTAGACTAACGGTTAACAGGTGTTACTTATGTGGCAACTAAAGTCTGTCAATGAGGGGTAATATAGACATTTGACAGTCATCTTCTTCCTAAAATTAAAACCTAGCCCTAAACCTAATTCCAGATTTCTAATACAGTTGATTATCAAACTCTAAAAACTCAATTCAATATTCAACCCCTCAAATCTTCCCTACAATCCATCCATAAAGAAGAAAAATAAGAACACAATTTGATTCTCAATGAATTGCTTAGCAGCGACAGCTTTCTGCTTCGTAACTGGTGACGAAATGGAGACGTCAAGCTCCAAATTGAAGCACTGATCAACGAGCCTCATGTTGAGAGTTCCTAACTTCACGGTTCCATCGTCATCGTCCATTTCAAATTAGTTCTACGATCCACAACTGTGAATTTCAGATCCAAGCGTTTGTGTATGAAAGAGAAAGTGAACGGGATGTAAGGTATGAACTGTCACTTAAACAGCAGTACAGTAGTATCTGTGAAGGTGCAAGGCTGGATTCTGAGGGATTTCTTTAATTTTTCTTACAAAATACACTGACATTTACATATATTGAGAGGGAAATTTGTGGGTATTTTAGAGAGAAAACAGAGGAGGAAGAGGGAGACGAGAGAAGCAGTGAATCCGAATCGAAAGAAAAATCAAACGAGTTTTCAAGATCAAGGCAAGAAAATTGGCTGATGGCTGGGGGGTTGTGATGTATAGTGTCGTTCACACCATTGTTGTCCCAATTGAGAGGGCCAAGCTTCTTTTACAGACTCAAGAGAGCGATAATGCGATTCGTGATGGCCCTACGATTAGTTTTATCATGTGCCTTGTACATGATTTTAGATGTGGTCAAACGCGCCACATAATCTTACACATCAGCCATTTTCACTCAAATCCATTTGTCAAAACGTTAGCCACATAAGCATTCCCATTAATATTTTGGACAGAATGTTAGGTAATCACTATTTTGTATTTTTTTTTAGTATGGTAATGTGTTTGTAACAAAAAAAGAATCCGCAACCACGATGCAAATTGACCCCTAATACAATGACCAAAACATATATTAACCCTTAACCAAACATCCACTTAATAAAATGCTAATTACATTTTTAATGCTAAAGTGGTCCAAACTTCATCTCTATTAAAAAAGAAAATCAAACACATTAACACGCTCCCGCAACTTTCCAAACAATAAATTGTTACATTTTATGTAACTTTCTTCATAACAAGAGAAGAATAACGATCACATCTCTAGATTTGCATGCTGATTTCTTATTAGAGAGCAAAAAAAGTAAGACCTGCACAAGAGCTAAATCCTAAATGAGAAAGGCAAAGGAAAAAAATATTGGTCTCTACAAAAGAAACATGCGGTAAAAACTCAAAAAACAAGTCGGTAAGGAGTAAGAAATGACATTCATTTAAGCATAGATTCAACAGCAGAGCATAACTAAAGACAACTCAAACATGCCTGCCTGGCTTTAGATGAAAAAATCAATTCAATGTCTTCAATATTAATGAGTACATGAAATGCACTGAGCGACATTTTCTTTTACAAGTAAATATATGTAAAACAAAGGGCAACAAGGGCGTGCCAACAATGAGTGAAGTTTAAGCCGGGAAAACGAGTTAAAATCCTTGACAATTACAAACAAAATTATAATTATTAGACATATATGCAGTGTTGCTGCAAACACAAACCTCATAAAAATACAGCACAGCAGCAAGGAAAAGAAATCCAACTATAGACAAAACGACGGTCATGGTTTTAATAATCAGTGGAACTATATCTATCCTCTAAACCATTCAAAGTTTAATAACATCTAATGATGTTTACAGACAATAAGGTGCTACATTAGTTCAAAAGTTTCTATATTCTTTACAAGTACAATAGAAACAAACTAAATAAGCACCAATAAGCAGTAAGGAATAGAGAAAAATACCTGCTGTTAATAACATCAATCTCGTGTAGAGTTACACAGTGCACAATCTCTTTCCTCTTCTGCAACTCTCCATCAGGACACTGCACGAACTTTGTCTGCGGCCCCATGGCATCATAATCCCTTGACCTCGAAAACGACCTCCCCAGCTTTGTAATCTTCCCGGAAGCCTTATCAATTGCAATTACATCCCCACTCTGAACCTTAGCTTTCGCCAAAGCCTCAATCATCTTCGCCCCCAAATCGTAAACCGTCTCCATTTCCGTAGTCTTTAAAGTCAATTTTCCAGTCTTAGAGGCTGCTCCGGCCACTGCAGGGCGGTCAATTTGAATTTCTACAACTTCACCTTCAATCACTTCGGAATCTTCTTTGATTCGGACTCCGATAGCTTTGCGAAACGCTTGCATTAGGGCTTCTGTTTTGGACATCTCAAGAGAGAAGAGTTCACTGCCTGCGAGCATTGCGAATGGGGTTTCTTCGCCTATTGACTTGGCCATGCCCATGGCGATTGCGGTCTTACCAGTTCCAGGATGGCCTGCCAGGAGCACAGCTCGGCCTGCGATTTTGCCTTCCTTAACCATCTGGACGATGACGCCGGCAGCTTTACGGGCAGCTGTTTGGCCGACCATGCCCTCTGAGACTACACGGGGTTCAAGGGCGGAGTCTAGGCCTAGGCCACGGATGTGAGAATGAGCGCCTATGCGTTCTATTCGGGTTAGGTCTCGGGACTCTGAAAGTTTGAGTTCCGCCATAGCTGCTGGTGGTTTAGCTGTTGCTCAGCCTTGCACAGAGCGAGAAAAGAGAGATTTTGTGAGAGAGGGGATGAGCTAATCGAAAAGGTAAAGAGATGCCAAGAAGGGTTTAGGGTTTTGATTAAAAAGGGCTTCTTTTCTCCAATTCTCCCTCGTGCGTGTTCCAGCATGTTAACATTTTCAAAATCATATCAATTTGAATATACAGAATGTATTTTCATGATAATAAATAAAAGTTAACGGGGCCTTTTTTTTTTTTTTGTTTTAAGAAATCAATTTTTTATATTTTAATTTTTGAAGCCTATGGGAAGGGACGGATGAGACTTATGATAAACCTAGAAAATTTATAGGAATTGTTAGTGTCAAAATATCGGTATTTTCACAAGATTTTATTCATATAAATATAGTTTTATTTATTATTTATGTAAATAGAGTCTTCTAAAAAATATTATTATTTTTCATAAGAGTATTATATTTAATATTTTCATAAGATCTTATTTTTACTCATTCACATAGAGCCTCATAGACACGCATATTTAATATTCCAATTCATAGAAAGAAATATCCAAAAAGATTCTTACAAGAAAAATAAAGGGGGTGGAATAATCTTGATGTACAAGTCAAATTCAAGGTAGGAAAGGAAAGTCCATCTAAAAGATCTCTCTAAAGGAAATTGATTGCTACTAGAAAGTTGATTCCTACAAAGAATTTAATTGAAACTTTATGCCTAAAAATAAAGTAGTACCAAGAGAGATTTTAATGTACTAGATTAGATTAGTTTATGTATTAGTTTAGGAGTAGGAGTAGATTAAATTAATTTTTTATTGTACAATTGTTGGAAGATCTTAAATAAAGATGGTTTTTTTCTTCTTTATTTTTGTTGTTTTATTTATTTTAATGCCCAACTAATTTTTTTAGATCTAAAATGAAGATGAAAGTAAATAATTATTTATGATAATTTTTTTTATTATTTATGCTTTAATATTTAATTTGACACTGTACATTAATAGTTCCATATTTGTCGCATTAGAGCCTTTGTCATGTAAGGACACAATCTTTCTGACAATAAACACCAGTATACCATCAATTCGATCAAGTGGTTGTGCAAATTACACCAAAAATATTGATCACAAATTGAAAACACAAGCTTGCTAGTCAAATGACTGTTAATACACTCGTATATTTATATAAGAGGGCCTATTCTTGCTACCTTCACAGGACAAAAATGAATAAGAAAAAAGAAAAAGACAATGCTACTATACCCTCGAGGTAAAATAATACAAAGGCACCAACTGAGACCAATTCTTTCTACTGCATTTCCACAACAGATATATTGAATGAAATTATCCTAAAAAATAGAACTTTAACCATGGACTTTGAATCATAATGAGTATTCCTCCCTCTGAAGGCATCATTGTACAGGCCAAATTAGTGAATAAAGTCCTTCTGCTCCAGTTTTTCCCTAACCTGCCTTTTAGCAATCCTTCTCTGCTTTAATTTGTTCTGATTGCTGCAAGATGCTTGCTCTCCTAAACAAGTCACAACTTCAATTAAGTACTCCTACTAATTAGAGAATAAGAGCCCACAACCAATAATAGAAAAGAAGAAAAGAAGAAAAAAAGAAAAAAGAGAGGATGAAATGCATTTTTAAATCTTTCTCTAATTCTACTTTCTTGAGATCGAAAGGCCTTCTATATATACGTATACAAATTTTTATTTTAAAAAAAAAATCATCTTTTGGGTCTTCAGGCATGGTTTAGTTAATAGCAGACTAAAATGCAAAACTGAATCTCCATATTTTGGGTTTGTAACAAACAATATTTTTCATCAGTTTTCATAATTATCAAATTGCATCATTCAAAATACATGTAGTCGTTCAAAGCATAACCAATTCCTACAAGTTATCATAATTTTCCTAATTTGGATGCTACATTTATAAAAATTTGTATCTACTTTGAACAGTTAAAGGTTTGACAATCATGAAATTTAAAAGATGATTTTGTGCAAGGGGGGATCAGTTTTGTATTTTAGTCTCACTAGAGTCATGCAACATACGAGTTAGTTAACCAAAGTACAGTGACAACTACAATTAGTTAGATGAGATAATATTAGAAGAAGTTGAACCCACCAGACTTGTCAATTCCACTCTCCAATTCCTCAGCGGCATTCTGTCGAACATCTTGAGGGTCATTTTCGATAACGTCTTCTTCACCCTCGGTGATTGGAGGATGAGGTAACAATGGGCCAATAATTTTTCTGCGCTGAGAAGCGGCTTCCCGTAGCTTCTTCTTGCGAAGCCTCTTCCTCTGAGCTCTTGTGAGCTTCTGCGGCTCACATTCACCGCTTGAGGAGGAGGAGGAGGAGCTCTTCTCCTCTTCCAATTGAATTTCATCTATGAACTCATATAGATTGGCCATTGAAACTCATTCCCATAACTAATTCTAAGAAAATCGAAAAGTATATAATAGTAGAACGCAAACTAACCTAGAATCTGAGCCGCATTACGGCCCTCCCGCGATTTATTCACAGGTATTTCGTTTTCTTCTTGCTGCAAATATATTTTTCAAAGTAGTGAGAATGACAGTAGGAGAATTCAGAATTAAAGAGTGTGATGAGAGAGAGAGTGTACTTGAGGAGGAGGATAAAGAATGTTAAGGAGGGAATCATGGAACTTTCGTCTTTTCTCTTCCCTGTGCATGCTTCTGTTTCATTCCAATTTACACTTCAAAAAAACCTGTTTTATGTAAAGTTGAGGGTCAATGGTCAATCTTTTAAGGGAATTTATATTTACACAAATAAAAATAATACTTTCACAATATTCTTCTCATATTAAATAATAAATAGGTCTCGCATTTATATAAAAAAAATTATAAAAATATTATTTTTTACTTCTAAAAATAACAATTCTCTCTCCTAAATGTGTCAATTAGTCATTTTTCGATTTTGGGTTTTATATTTAAGTAGAGTTACAACTTACACAGTTGATTGGATTTTGTGAATTTGACAAAAAAAATTAAATTAAATTAAATTTTTTACAAATGTTGAAATAATGGTGAGATTGGAGTCGAGGGTTCTCAGTGAACATCAAAAAAATTACTAAATACTTTTAATATAAAGTTAAATAACATTTTCTTCTTTTCAGAAGAATTAAAATTTCATATATTTGTCGCTCTCTATAGACAAGTGTCATTAATATTACGAGGCATCAGATAAATTTATTTTTATTTTAATAACATGTTATAATTCTGAAATCTCTTATTTATTTACGTAGTGTATCAAATTTAAACTCAAAATGAAAACACTCACAAGGCTTAAATAAAATAATAAATATCGTATTGGTAATACTATTTAAATAATTTATTATTTTAATAATTATTTCATTTAAAATTAAAATTAACTCATATCAAATTTAAATTTAAAAATATCACAATTTATTTCAAAAATTAATAGAAATAGAAAATGGTAAACTATTGACTTGCCCATCATTAAAATATTAACTTTGTAATATTAATTACAATATATATTATTTAATTCAAGATTTGTCGGAGTTTTGTTTATCTGCCCATCAAAGTTTGGCTCATAGAAATTTGAGGGGTTGCTCCATCCATTCAATATATATGTGCATTGTATCATTATTTCTATCTAAAAAAAATTCAGTCACTTTCCCTCTCTAAAATATATTTTTTTCTTTGAACAAATTTTAGAGAGAGATAGTGTATAAATAATTTTAGATTTTTTTCCCTTCTCTAATGCTTAACGAAGTAATTTATTATCTTCGTTTCAAATATACAATCAGTTTTGATATTAATTTGAGATATTTTCATGTTTAAAATTGATATGAATATATTTAATTTTAAATAATATATTTATAAAAATTATAACTATAAAAAATATTGCTAATTATAATATTTATAAGTTAAATAAATTACATTATTTTTAAATTTTCAAAGTATGTCAAATTGATTTTAAAAAATAAAATTTAATTTTATATTTTGGAACGAAAACAGTACTATTTTTATTATCTAGCTAGCTAAGTTGGGGGCAATATTTTTTTAATTTATCAAAAAAATCTAGTCAAAAGAGATTCCAATGATATCCAAAAAATAAGGAATGAGGTTCTCATTTTAAGACTGAAGTAGCATTAAAATAATAACTCTTTAAATTAATAATAATAATAATAATAATAATAATAATAATAATAATAATAATAATAATAAGTACCCCTAAACAGAGTACAATTTATATATATATAATAAATAAAATAATAGTTTAACTCTATTTTCTTGAGAGTAATTGTTCAACTCTACTTTTTAGAAGTGACTCCCTAAAATTTAATAATAAATAAATTCTATTTAATTATAACAAAAAATTTTATTACATTTATATCTATATCTATATATGATATGGAAAATTCTAAATTTATCCGGAAAAATTATCTGCTAATCTTATCCGTAAAAAAGACAAAAGAGTATAGCCCTACTTTATTTGTATTTTACAAATGAGGTGAGCCCATACTCCTTTGTTTTTTTATAAGGGTAAGGCTTGTAGATAATTTTTTCGAGTAAGTGTAGAAGCACCCATATAACATATAAGACAAAATCGTTGTTAAATTCTAAATTTTAGGAATGACCCTTCAACTCTATAATTTATATCTATAAACACGTATATAAACCATATTTTAAAACTTTTCTTAGACCACTACTAATAAAGAAGAAAAAACTCTAATCTAACCGTTATCATAGCTTTTTGCACAACACTTATTAATCATGAACATCCAATCATTAAAATTACTTATTAATCATAAACATCCGATGATCAAAATTTTTGGATGTATAGTGGTTTGTTTGATAATTATTTTGCACAATTCTTTTAAAATTTTAGTTAAATAATTGTGTATCTTTTTTTTTTATTGGTGAATGATACATGCTATAACAATTTAAATGCTGAGAATATTCATCTTTTGTAGTTCAACAATGTAACATAAATAATTTCAAGAGGTTTCAGTATAAATAATCTATCAACAATTTTTATTTTAACCGTAATAAGTTTTGACTATATCTAAAATTGGTAAGGAGTAAAAAGTTTTTTTTTGTTTTGTTTTTTTACGGTTAAAATTTGAGAAAGGAATATATCGTATATTTTAAATAATAAAAAAATCATTTTTTGCTAGGAAAAAAATTAACTCAATTATTTTATTCATTTTTTTTTATTTATATTCTTACTATCCTAATTATGTACTTATCTTTATCTCTTATTTTCATATAATTTTTAATTTAGTTAGTGTGCAATAAAATTCATATTATTATCAATTTAATTTAATTATAATAATAATTTTTATTATTAAATTATATAAGTATAACTATTTGAATTTAAATATAATTAACTATTACATAAGTAGATAGATGAATATATGAATATATAGACAAATGAATCATCAAATACTATTATTTATATTATATGAATAGATGAATTATTATTATTATTTTATTAGTTAAATAATATATTTTAAAATATATATATTTTTTATATAAGAATTATCGTACACAATATTAATAAATTATTATTATCATTAATATATTCATATAATACTATACCAAAAATATAAATAATATTATAATAAAACTTGTACTTCGCACATAGACATGCACAAAAAGTCTGGGGCCTGTGGTCTAGATTTAGCTTAGCCTGGCCTAACTCGGTCAAAGTCTGACCTGGTCAACGACCTATAGGCTTTAAACATATTGTGATTTGAACACAAAAATCTAGTCTAGCCAAAAGTCAGTCTCAATCATTAGTAGAATGATATGAATACTGAACTAGGATTCATTAAATACTGAACTAGAATGCACTAAATACTGAACTCTCTCTCTCTCTCATACATTTATTATATTATAATATGAATATTAGTATCTGAGTGAGCACTTAGTTCAAATTGAGGTGATGGTGGTTCGTAAACAACCTCATATTATATAATTATATAATCATTATCATTGTGGATCATTTCTAATTTATATGCAGCAGTACTGAAAATTATAGAGAATGATGATTTTGATTGACTTTTCAATGTTTGTTCCCCTTGATTTGTAATTTTGTACACGTTAGTATAAAAAAAAGTCTTAGATCCTAATCAAATATTTTTACCTAATATTATATTACAATAATTAATAATCACTACTAGAGATAATCTAATTTTTATCCGTGATCGATAACTTTGCAGCTTCATCATTCTCTTTTTTTTTCTCCTCATTTCCTCTGTCTAAGCCTGATCTGACCTGCAGGCTTCAACATACATGATTTTCATTGAGAAGTCCTGTCTGACTTAATTTGTAAGCCCAAAAATCAAGACCTAGTATAATTAACGATCAAAATTTGTTAAAACTAAGTTAACTTGACTCGACCTGTTGTACATGTCGATTTCGCACAGCATCAAGAACTTGATAGTTAGTAATTTTGTTCCGCACGAATTCAAAGGGGTAGATTCAGAGGCGGCATCTGTAACTTTTGTAATTCAGTCGAGCACATATTCGGTAGAGAGAGAAAGTGAATAAAGGCTAAAAAATAGTTAACTGGGTTCAAATCATAACTATATTTTAAACGCCCTACATAGTTTTAGTTTTTAGTTGACCCGTAGCCCATAGGCCATATCCATTTTTGTGGACCAACGATGCATGACTAGTTTTTGCCAAGTCTAATGTACAAATACCACACCCATACTTGACATGAGCTAAGACATTTGTTTTGGAAACAGTTGGGCTTAAAGACATAAATTATTGTCGAAAGGTTTGATCCTTAATGTGGGCTGAAAGACAGAAATTATTCTAGAGGAGTTTATCCTTAAAGAGACGAGTACCTAGTGATCTAGAGATGCATAGTGAAAGAAACCAGATACTTCATAATTTTGCTTCAGGTTTACATACAACAAAAATGACAGCGTTGGCGGGGATCAAACCCGACACAGGCCAGAATATTTGTACGTAATAAAAATTAAAAGCACCGTTCGCCGGAGATTGGACCTCGCGTGACAGGCGGGAATGCTCACCACTGTAATTACGACATGAAAATGAATGTTAAGAACTAAAAATCTCAAATTCTTTGTAAATGAAAGCGAACCAGAGTTTTCTCCATCCCAAAATTAAATATACTTCTACCGTTTTAAATTATAAGATCAATATTGATTTTTAAAAAGTCAATTTTAAACTTAAAATTGAGATAAATTTATTTTGTGTATGTCAATACAATTATAAATATTAAAAAGTGTCTAAAAAATATTACTAGTTATAATATTTATTATTTTTAAAAAGTTAAATAAATCATGTCAATTTTAAATTTAAAAATATTTCAAATTGACTTTTAAAAAATCAATAGTGATCTTATAATTCAGAACGGAGGGATTACACCTTTTACTTTATCAGTTTCAACAGTGGAGGTACTTTTTATAAATTGACGATATTTAACATAAAATTCATAATATGTCATTAGGTATAAATTAGAAATATCAAGTACTACATTTTAATAAATTTAGTGATATATATAAAATATAATATAAAAATATAATTTAAAATTCGTCGCTTTGAAAAAGTCTATCTCTAATTATAAAAAAGAAAGAGTAAATAGAACATGTGCAACATATTAATAAAAAAAAGAAGAAAAAATCCCGGTCATGCCATAGGTGAAGATTGACAATGGACTAGTTCATTTAGTTTGTCATCACCAAAGTATGAGTCAGCAATGTGTAGCCGCCTGCCATTTGGTTTGTTACATTTAATGTCTTGGTTCTTCTTTCTGAATCACAGTCAATGGAGAACTTCTCAAGCACAAAATTAATTTACCAACTGAACAACATATACGCCATTTAATTAATTACGAATCTCAAACTTCTGATCTGGAGAATAAAATTAAATTTATCAAATGAAATTACTATTAATTATCGTTCTAAATTTCTAATTAATCAGCCACTTAGACTGAGAGAGAATATTTGGTTCCAACCCCATGGAACATGGAAACCCCTCTCTACCCCCCACACGACTCATGTGTGGTTATTTTGTTGTGGAGTTGATGGTCGGCTCGGTGCATGCTTGTGAAATTAAGTATAAACTCTTGATTCCATTTAAAATGGACGAGTTTTAAAATTGATAGGTTTATATTTTTATACACATCTTAATATTTGTTAAAAATATAATATTTTAGAAATTTATATCGATAACTTGATTTGTCACTATTGCATGTAGTCGACATAATCGTCTTAATAATACTCTTTTGATGTATTAGGGTTGAATTGAACTTACAAGTTCATCAATATTATTTTGTATAAGAGCCAAATTCCCGATAATATTTATGTGTTTAAAGTAACTTTCAGAAAAATTGATTCCCCGCACTCTTTATTTAAGTGGGATACATGTGAAACTTCCCAAGTATCCGTAGGGAGTTAGAAGAATGGATTGGAAATGATTGTCAAGAAAAGCAAGTGGAAAATATAATAAATTTATTCTCATCCTCTCAAACTACAGCTAGCAAAGTTTCAAGAATTTGGGTTTGAATTGAAACAAAGCTTGGCTTGGTAAAATTGGAAATAATAAATAAATGCTCATTTCATTCTAAATTATAAAATTAATATTGACTTTTTAAAAATTAATTTGAGATATTTTAAAATTTTAAATTTATATAATTTATTTAAGTTTTGAAAATAATAAATATTATAAATGGTAATACTTTTTAGGTAGTTAATAAAATTTATAATTATATTAACAAAAATTAAATAAATTTAGATCAATTTTAAGTTTAAAAATATTTAAAATTAATTTAAAAAAAATTAATATTGCTCTTCTAATTTGAAACAGACGTAATAAAATTCAAGTTGTTGACTTGGGGATATATAAAAAGAAAGAAAGGAGGTTATTGTCATGACGTGTGAGCATATTCATAAAGATTTTGGGCGGTTAATTGATGAGGTTAATTTATTTGGCCTAACCGTCGAAAGTGCCTTTCATTGTTCAACCTTCGATTTGATTTGATTATTGAAGATGGTAAAAGTGCGTGCATGTTTAATTAACTTTTTTTTCTTTAGTACATGAAATTAGACAGATCGAACATTGATCAAAAGCATCGTACATATCATCATCATTTAGTATTTAATAATTAGTAATATATCATTAGGCAACTTCTAATAGTATTCCAAAAAAGAAGAGTCGTGTTCAATATACAGTTTAAATGAATTTACATTAATTTTTAAATTTAAAAATATTATAACTTACCTTCAAAAAGCCAAAGCTAATTTTATATTTTGGATTAATAAGGAGAATAATTTGAATTAATTTAGTAATTATCGCGTTATAATAAAATTAAAATGACTTATATGAGAATATTGTGCATTTTTTTTTTACTATTATGATCATAAAAAAGGGGAGGAGGGACTTGTATAACAAAATAAAAGAAATATGGGAAATGCGATTGTTATTGCAGAACATCGTTAAAGAATTGTTTTGGTTAAAATCTATATTGGTGAATGGTGATCAAATCCCCCCTAGCTAGCTAGGTAGCTTTCAGAAATCCAAAAGTGACGTCCTCTTTCTTTCGGATCCTCTGGTACAAGCCTTTATGAGGGATGACGAATTGCAGATCACATGCACCTTCAAGGAAACCTTGCATCGTCGTCCAGAAAACATGAATGAGTTCAGTATAGTTCCAGCTATCGCAACCTAATCAGTATCAAATAAATTTAAGAACGTCGGCAGGATAATGATGATAATAATACTAATAATACTAATAATACTAATACTAATAATAAATGTGAAAAAAAGATTCGGGAGCAGATATATATACTTGGGATCCATTTGTTTATTCATGGTGAGTGGTTACCAATAGGCAACAAACAGGGCAGGAGTGTAGTATCACAGTTAATTAATCATAGAACTGGATTTGTCAATCAACGCTTAATAGGCATTTCCACAAACTATCAATTGCCAATATTTACACCTATGATCTGTGTGTGCATACACTCGCAAATTATATTACTAGTATATATGTTCAATGCAATGCAATTCAATTATTAAACATGAATGATTCTAATTGGTGTAATTAATACACACTCCTGACTGACTGAGTACACATAAAATCCACAGAAGCCTGAATTTAAGACAATAATGGAGGGGGGGCAGGCAATATAAATAAGGGTCAAGCTTCCGCATTTGACCATGAATCAAAAATCTATCTCAGCCGCCGACGCTGAGGACAAAACCCAACATTTGAATTTCTTCAATTCTATGACCTACTAGTATTAAATGCTATTATACTCTAATCTTAGCTGTTATTTTTCATCTTCTTACACCGCTCCCTGCCTATCTTTCTCTATATATACTCTGCTACTTGCTAGACATCAACCATCTCTATCCATAGACAAAACAAAGCTTTTTTAACTCAAAACAAACACAATCAGCTAAGAAAAAAACTATCATATATCGATCATGGACTCGTATAATTCATTCACTTGTTCATCCGACTCTTCAACTCACAACTTTTCTTCCTATCAACAAACAGAAATGAAACCGAAACCACCACCTCCTTACCATTCTGCACTACATTCCATTCGTAAACCACTGCAGCCAAAGCCAATGATGAAGAAGCCGATTGCGCCACTACCACCAACACTGCCAAGAATCTACCAAGTCGACTCTACTGACTTCAAACACGTCGTTCAAAGGCTGACCAGCGTGCCTGAGTTCCAGCCTCGACGTCTCCAAGATGTGGCACCTCCACCTCTTAATCTATCCACACCAACTACATTTTCTGATGAAATACAAACCCTTCCCCTCTGTCTCACTCCTTCAAATAAATTGCCATTCTCCGCCACCTTCCACGACCTGATGAATGGAACGGTACTGGATACAAAACCTGCCAAGTTATCAAACAATTTGGAAACACTGATGAGTCCTCTAGGGTTCAGTTTGTCACCTGCTTCTCTTGCATGGTGTTCCTTCCTTCTTGAAAGTCCAGGAACCTTATCCACTCTGGACCCCGGAAAAGTTCTTTAGATCTTCGTCATCGATCCATCCATAATTACCATAATGACTCTAATTTCTCCGTACTAGGAGGACAGCTTTTTTAATTCACCCTCCCCTTTATCATTATCAAGTTATCATGCAAAAATATGCTTATATTAAGATACACATCCATATTTTGTTAGTGTATTGCTTTATTGGTTCTGCTTTGTAATCTCACTTTCTAGTCATATACTCTCGTAGAACATAATAATCACTGCGAGTATAGGGCCAGAAAGTAAGATCATAAATAATCTTCCTCTTATTTCTTCTGTTCTCTTGTATCTTAATAGATTTTTTAAGTAGTTGAAAAGCTATTTGGTATGTGCTGGCTATTCAGTAAACAGAACCACCACCAGTTCACGGAGCCTGTTTATATATTTCAATGTTTCAAGTTCGAAGATAAATATAAATATATATATTTTATTTGTTAGACTTCTGTTCTTTAGCTGATTTCTATTTCAATATATTCTCGCAAAAGAGAATCAAAATTTTATCCGGAAACAAAGTTTATTTAAACCAAGGAAAATAAATAAATTTGGGCAAGTAAAAGAGGACAAAGTTTATAGTGGCAAAAGAAAAACAATTTTGCATATCTTCAAGCACGAGACTGAATATCTAACAATTAGCAATTGAACATGCAACTTGACATACCAAATTAAGGGCCTAATTTTCAAATTGAACATGATAACGAAGCTTGGAGATCAGGCTGGGTAAAATATGGCAGGGGTTAATGCAAGTAGTACAAACCCTCAAATGAGTACCAAGGAAATCTACCTCTAGTAATTTAGCAAATGAGGTGTCTGAAGAAAAAACAATCAGCAATATAGATACCATAGAAAAACACGTGTCAAACTATTTCTATGAAGGGACAAAGGAAAAAAGTTTGAAATCATGGTAATTAAAAGACAAGTACCGTCAGAAAGAAGTATAATTTCTCTGATTTTGTTTCTAATGTAACATGTTATTTCAACAGTTTGTTCTGTAAAAATTGATATCAATGTATTATACATTTAATAATAGCATCTCTCATGAAAAGTCCCACCCTAAAAATGTCATGTGCCTGCTGCTATTTGGCAGAGAAGTTGTCTACAAGCAAATATGTGTTAAAGAAATTAAATAATATAAAAAACATGTACCATACAGATTAACTAGACTTGAGATCCAGTATACTATATATTAATACAAGTAACGAATACAAAATTTGTAAACTTGGTTACATTTGACTGGTTTCTGGTAACTAGGAATTTCCAGACAAACCAGTTGTAGACCGCTAAATGACGTTATAGACAAACCAGTTGTAGATGCTCTAATTAAGGCTTCTAATTATCCCAGTAGTTTCTTAACTGTGACATATGCAGCAGGAGTTCATCCCTGCCCAAACCAGTGGCACTGCTGGTCATGATCCATGGAGGATGTATCTTGTAATTCTGTCTGATCAGCTCTTGGAAACTCTTGATGTTCTCATCAGGTCTTTTTCCTTTGCCACCTTTCATTTTGTCGCATTTTGTGAACACCAAAGTCATTGCTATCTGAAAGGTGTGGCAGAAATGCGAAACATCATGACAGTAGATCGAACTTTGCCTAAGGTCTAGTGATGAGCTAATGGGCATTTGAAGATAAAAAAAGTAACAAGAAACATACATTGTTTCGGCCAAGCCAATTAGCACAGTCAAGGTCAATCTTTTGAGGTGGTACACTAGCATCTACTAGCAGTAGAACTGCAACCAAAGTTTCTCTATTTAGAAAGTATCCTTTAGTGAATGAAGACCAATCCATCCTAGCAGATTCTGGGGCATTAGCAAATCTGTAAACACAATGATAGATATAGAGCTCAATATGCGCCTATACACCGAATTTGACTGAAGATATTTCATGATAATGTAACGTTACATGAAGTTACAAGCAAAACAATGAGACACATAGTGGCAGCGTACAAAAGGGCATATTAAAATTGCTTGCGTCATCTACCTTCCAGAGAAAACTGTAAACAACCATAAAACTAACAGTTCAATCACAGGTCCAGACAACTACTTGCACCAACAGCAGCACTTTCATAGCTCTGATATATTGAAGATTAGAAAATGAAATTAGACAATTTGAAATAAAAGTATTCCGTAACGGAAGCCTATCTTTTCAGCACAATGTTTTCCTACTGACAACAGGATTTCAGAGCCATTGTAACTAAGGTCACGACTAATGATACTATAACCCAACAACAGCATAGCAGAAACCCCTATCTGTATCATGACCTAGTCTGTAAGGTTCCAGAAGCTTTTAGAAATGAAGCAAACAAAAGGATTATTTTAAAAATACAATAAGGAAGTAAAGTTATGCAGGGGAAAGGCAAGGAGTCCCCAGGGGATAAACAAGAAAGTGGAAAAAGTACAAAGCTCTCTGTGGAGTAAAGTCTGCCAGCCCCTATTAATATTTAATATCAGAAATAGCTACCCTGATAAAAACCCAAAAAAGATGAAGTCCACATCGATGCAAAAAAGTCACATTATCCCATAGGATAGGAATTAGGAAATGCAATCCAGAAAAGAAAAAAAAAACAAATTTTGTCAATGAAAGGCCTACAAAAGGCATGCATGAAAAGGGTAAATCACAAAAAGACCAATAACAATTACAGACTAAAGACATTTAGATTTTATTTGTGCCTCCAATAGTTTCTAACAGTTCACTTGGATATAACTAGAAAGCCCAGCAGCAACTTTGCAAAAATATAAATGAAAATCGCTAGTCTGTGATCCTTCAAAGATACAACTGGTAGACCAGTGGGAGGAACTTAAAAAACCTAACATTATAATGCAAAAAGCTGACATCTACTATACAAAGAATCATGCTTACTATAATAGAAGCCTTCTACTTAAGTGATTAGAATTTATCAGTGTTTTAAAAGTTGCTAGACGGGCTACGCGATGGAGAGGGCGGCTAGCTCCTAGGCAGTGCCCAGGCTTTTTCCTAGACAGACTAAGTGTTTTCTTATTTAGTCTCATTTATTTATTTTTCTATTATATATATCTTATACTATACAAATTATATAGTACATGCAACTTCTTAAAAATTTATATGAAAATGACTAGAAAAAATAATTTTAAAAGCTTAAAAAAGTCATTTAAAGTATTGTAGAATTTCAAAATAGAGGTCTGCTTTTGATTAGGTAGGGCCTAGACGCCCAGCCAAATCAAGACGATAGAGAACTGCTTAGCGCCTAAGTAGGGATTAATCGTACCTAGACGGATATTTTTACAACACTGGAATTTATTGGCTCAACACATGCCAGCATGTGGTGTTCTTTTGACATTAAGTTTTTGTGATAACACGGAGTAGCAAAATGCATTTTCTCTGATCCAAAATTAGAGTTACATTATAAAAAAAAAGAAGGTTTTTATAGACAATTTTTCACTTCCAACTTTACCTTTCAAAAATATTCGTACGATTGAAAATATTCTAAAAATGTGCTTTAATTTACATGTTCAGAATATTGCATATATTTCCACTTTCATATATCGCCTTACAATCTCACTCTCAAACATTTTCAATTTCCAACCCCTATAATTTCCTTCTCTCTCCACATCTTCTACACTTTACTTCCCTTTCTTTAGCTTTGATCTATGTAAACCTTAATGACTTAATTCTTGAACCTCATCATTCATCATTAACAATATATATATATATATTATTTAGATTAGAAATGGAGGACTATTGGCTAGATTTCATGGATTTGGTAAAGAAGCCAGCAATTATTGAAACACTGGTCAATATTTTGCTTTGTGCAGTTCCAATTTTGGTCGCCATCATGATTGTTCTTGTGATCGGGTGGTCATGGAGGCCATAGTGGACAAGGTTGGTCTTCTTAGGGCTCCGACCTAAGCTACGTTTCGTATGAACCTTCTCGCCCGGGTTTGGGGTTCCTCGAGTCTGGCTAGCCTTCACGGCGATCTCCTCATTCTTGGTTACAATTTTATAGAAAAGGGCAAATTGGGTATATTATGGTATTCTACGTCCCAAAATAGAAATGTATCTCTAAATTTGGAACAAACAAAAAAGAAAGATGTATCTCTAATTTTAAAACGGTAAGAATACTAAGCATTGCATCTCTCTCTCTCTCTCTAATAAGTAAGCATAGCTTATTGGAGGGAGTCAAAGTGTAATTTTGTACTACAAACACAAAGTGACTTATTTCGAACATGTATCCAAAATTGCATCCTTTCAAAACTTGATTAGCTTAGTAAATTATAACAAGTTCCACAAAGGAATTTTCTAGAAAATATCACATTGGACATTACTTCAAAAATGTCAACCCTACCCAAATATACAAAATTCCCTCCAGCTTACCCCATACTGACCATTGCATCTCTCTCTCTCTCTAATAAGAAAGCATAGCTTATTGGAGGGAGTCAAAGTGTAATTTTGTACTACAAAAACAAAGTGACTTATTTCGAACAACATGTATCCAAAATTGCATCCTTTCAAAACTTGATTAGCTTAGTAAATTATAACGAGTTCCACAAAGGAATTTTCTAGAAAATATCACATTGGACATTACTTCAAAAATGCCAACCCTACCCAAATATACAAAATTCCCTCCAGCTTATTACCCCATACACACAGAAACCTCAAACAATCAATTACATCACTTTAAACTTCTCAGCAAAAGCATAAACAATAATCTAACAATAAAGTCATTGGTTTTTGTGGGTTTACTTCACTTGCATGCCTAAATGCTGTAATTGGCTAATTGCACTTTAATAGGCATTGAAAACAGCAAATACAGAAGAATTATAAACATTCAGAAATGAGGAAAATATAGTGATGCGGTCATGATCTTGGTAAAATTAAGGCTCACCCATAACCAGGCAAATCCACAAGGTACCAACTTTTGTTCACCATGAAATGATTAATAAGTTGAGTCTTCCCTGCAATCATTATTAACTCGTATAATGTGAAAATTCAAAAACCCCAAATTCAATTGATATTCAAAAGCACAAAATAAAACCTGGTTTTTTAGAAGTGAGGGCAACTTCTTTCTTTCGAACCAGGGAATTAATTAGAGAAGACTTGCCAACATTGGAGCGACCAAGCATAGCAAACTCGGGCCGCCCATCCTTTGGGCAGTCCTTGGGCCGAATGCTACTCCCGACGAATTCGAATTGCTTAATTTTGGAGTCACCGGCGTAGGGCCCAGTCACAATGTTGGAACCGGGTAGTACCATGTCTTCAGTGACCTCATCTGGGTCGAGTCCGGGGGGAACGAACAGGACGGTCCTCACGAATTTGGCGGCATCGGAGATTGCCGGTTTAGGAGTTTTAGTTGCAGAGACATTCTGAGTGGAACGAGGTTTAGGGTTTTGAGGAGCAGAGTAAGAGAGAGAGTTTCGGAAAGGGAGAGAATGAAAGGAAGGAGGAGTAGTACTTCTTTGAGATGGCGAAACAACTGATGAAAGTTGGAGAGATGGGAGAGATGAGAGGCGAGTGCGAAACATCGTTCGGGTTTTCGAATATTTGTTGATAATCATCAGGTGTAAATGCATTTATTGGTAAAATCAGTAAACAAAACTTTTTTTTCTTTTTTTTTTGTTGTTGCTAAATTCTTTTATTTATCTTTTTGGTTAATTTTAGTCAGTATTATAAATTATTAAAAAATATTATTTATTATAAAAAATTTAATTTAATAATTTTTAATTAATTATTTTAAATTTAAATTTAAAAATATTTTAAATTAAGTTTCCTAATCTTATTAAAGTATTATAATTACACCGCCCAATTTCTTTATCCACTAGATAATAGAAAATCAGTTTAGCTCTATATTATTACGTGTCCATATCACAAGTCACGACTAAAGGAACAAAGGAAGCAAGACCTCTATCGGCTTCATTCCACAAGTCTCGACGCCGGCGATCTGAGATTTATATATAACATCTGTATCTGGATTTAAATTCACAATAATGTCATGGTTTGCTCGAACTATCGCCAACACTCTCGATCTCGAAGAAGAAGAACAAGACATCAATGAAACCGGCATTAAAAACAACACCGGTGCACAGAAAAACGATGATTCATCACCACTTTCACCTAGCCGTGGCGTCAAAGAAGATCTCTCAGAGCTCACCAAAACCGTAACTCGCCAGTTATGGGGCGTCGCCTCTTTTCTCGCTCCTCCGCCTTCCTCCGATTCGAACCCATCCACTGGTCCGGAAGAATCCGACCCAGTGGGGATTCCTGGAATAAGCAGCGACTTTGCGGAGCTTGGAGGGAGGTTCAAGAGTGGGATCTCGAAGCTGTCTAATAATATGGCGTCGGTGTCAGAGATTACTACCAAGATGGCTTCCAATTTTCTTCAATTGGGATCCGACGAGGGGGAAAGCGGTTATTACAATTTTTCGGCTAGAGGTGCTGTCGGTGTTACCGATGACGTGGTGGCTTTTGTCAGCGATATTGCTATGCATCCCGGGACTTGGTTGGATTTTCCTGAAATTGACAACGAAGACGAAGGTAACTTTTTTTCTTTTTGCTGAAATAAATTAAAATTAAATCCGATTTTGATTAGAAAAGTCTTTGCTCGACTTATTTAGAATTTGCCGCTGATGGTTTTGCTTAATTATAAAGATGAAAATGTCCCTTCTTCCCTTCCGGGTATATTTAAAATGAGTGAAAGTATTGTATTGTAATGCTGTTCGGTTTTCATTTATCATCTGGACTTATCTGAATATAAGTTAATTAATGAGTAACTGGATCCAATAGCACCAAAAATTTGGATGCTGGAAATTCTTTTGTTGTTGGTGTGTACAACTTTAGGGTATTTTGTATAGATATCAAACTACTGGGCTACTTAGCTATAGCGGTATCGCCCATCAGTAGGAGTTTTAAAAATAAGACATCTGGTCTAGTACTCTCATTGGTATCTAAGCCCTTACCACAATTCTCTCAAAAAAGGAAGGAGATTAATCTGACTAAGTAAGGGGCCGCGGAGGAAGTACAAAGATTAAAGGACAAAATATGATCTTTTTTCTTCAATGCTTTTTCCTTTTTTGGAGGTTAAGGTAGAGGAAACATTTAAAAGCCCAAGTGAAAGAATTCATTTTTTACTTAATAAGAAGGGCGCTCTATATATACGTGTGTATTTGTATAATAAGAGATTTAGTGAGTATAACTTAAAATCTGGATTCCTTTTTTCGGTTTGATAGAAAATGTGTTCCTTTTTTCGGGTTGATAACAATGTGTTTATCTTAACTGACCTGATTACATATCTCGATTTTGTCGTATGATTTTTTTTCCAACTGTTTTTTTCTCTGTCTGTAAGGAGGAAATAAGATATTACATTGTTGCTAGATACAGTTTCTTAAACGCACTTTTTGCTACTTCAAACCATCAAAATTGATTTCATTGCATTATAATCAATTACTCAACCCCCAACACTCCCCCAGCCTTCCCCCACTCCACCAAACCAAAACATGAATCAATTCCCTTTGTCTGTTTGTTCATTGAGATCGTAACCTTATCATCACCTTGACCTGAGAAGCATAGAATGTGGGTTTATTATACACCCGTGATATAAGAAGCAGGGTCCCATATGCCTGTTAATGTGGAACTGATATGTAAAACATACCGATTTTGAACATCTTAATGTTTTTTTCCCTTTTCACTCCAGATTTCAACATGTCTGATTCACAGCAAGAGCATGCGCTGGCTGTTGAGCAACTTGCGCCAAGATTGGCTGCTCTCAGGATGGAACTTTGCCCAGGTTATATGAGCGAGGCTTGCTTCTGGAAGATTTATTTTATTCTTCTGCATCCTAGACTTGACCAACATGATGCTGAAGTTTTATCAACACCCCAGGTAAGTTGGTTTGGCACAGTGTGGAAGTAGTTAATATTTATTTGTTTTATTTTCCTTATGAAGCTTTGACAAGATCTCTTGTACTCTTACCATACCATGGCTGTGTGGCTGTAAGAGACGGTACTCATCCACAGGATTGGTACGTGAACCTTTTATAATGTTATCCCTGTTAAGAGTTAGATGACAACATTTGATGTGGATGGGGTGTATTTCATACACATAAAAATAATTGGTGACATTTTAATAATCATCTTGAACCTAGGTAAAGAGGAAATCACTTCAGCTTCAGTAGAAATCCCCTTCAGTCCTGTATATTGATTCTGGCAACACAAAAAATTCAATGAAGTGGTTTATCAACACTCATCACGGTACATTAATGATAGATATATCTTTTTCCATGGGTGGGAAACAAAAAATGGTAGGCTGGTAGCTTCTCAGCTGTGTGCCCTTGTTTATTGTAGAAACTTAACATATGTCCGGAGTAGCTTTTGACCCTAGAGGCCTAGACCGACACTCCAATTGACATTGACCATAGAGAAATTTAGCTAGGAGTTGTATTTTGACCTCCTGCTTAGAAAAACTCTTTTTTACTACAGTGCTGGAGCTCATTGATCTAGTCTTATGTTACCTTTAAGATTCCTTAACTTCTTTTGTATTATCAGAAAAAATTTGATAAATTTTCTTGAACACTTCGGGAATGGATGATCTTGAACTTCAGTTTCACTTCCTGGGATTCGTTAGTCTTGTTATTTGTGGGTGAGTATCACAGTTGAGTAAAGCATTACAGAACAGAACTGATATTTCAATTGTATGAAAATAATGTTTACTTTCTCTATTGAGTAAATGTTGTATGAGATTTAGTGGTGAAGGAAAATGATATGGAACAAAGTTTAGGTGCTATTTTAGTTATTTACATTTTCTTTAATAATAGCTATTCCCGTATTTTGTTGACAAACTTTTGCTCAGGTTTATTTAGTCAAGGCTATCCTTATAATTCAACTTTGTATCAAGATAAGATGCTTTAATTGTGATTATTATCAGATTTTTTTGGAACCCTCCCTCCCTCTCTCTCCCCTCCAATTATTGTAGCCCCTGCTTTATGCTTTCAGTAATTATGCTCTTATGACCTTTTTGTGAGAAAAGTAGTGTAATCTTTTATTGTTTCTTTGCTCATGTATCCTTCTCTTATAATTTATCCTGAACTTTCTTGTTTTGGTTGGAATCCTCTGTGGGATGAATTACTGTCTGGAAGTTCTTTAATAATAGCTATTCCTGTATTTTGTTGACAAACTTTTGGTCAGGTTTATTTGGTCAAGGTTATCCTTATAATTCAACTTTGTATCAAGATAAGGTGCTCTAATTGTGATTATTATAAAAAAAAATTGGAACCCTCTCTCTCTCTCTCTCTCTCCCCCCCCCCCCCCCCCCCCCCTCCCCCCCTCTATCCTCTCCCCCCTCCAATTATTGTAGCCTCTACTGTGTGCTTTCAGTACTTATGCTGTTATGACCTTTTTGTGAGAGAAGTAGTGTAATTTCTAATTGTCTCTCTGTTCACATACCCTTCTCTTATGATTTATCTTGAACTTTCTTGTTTTGTTATGAATCCTTTGTGGGATGAATTACTGTTTGGAAGTTCTTTTCCAGATGTTGCCATAAAAGATGAAACTAGCTTTCCTTGTATTTTGTTCTAAGTTATGGAATTTTAAATTAAGAGCACTTTTGGAACATTTGAGAATAAGACTCGTAAGAGTCAATTAGATGGTGGTATTGAGTGCTCATATTGAATTCTGATTGAATATTTTATTCAAAATTTTAAACATAGTCTTGGAATACCATTACTAGAGATAGGTTATTTCATTCATTTCTTTGTTTGCTTTAGACATGGGAGGGAATGGAATTGGTTTGAGAGATGCATTTTCAACAAGTAAAATAAGATTTATGATGTTGAGTTTGCTTTTCTTTTAAGCTAAGGAGGAATTTTCAGGAGCCCTCCTTTTTTGAACTTCCTTGATTTATGACTTTGGGTAGTTTTTGTCTTCCTTGACAAAGTGTGTATATTCTGTCTTTTGGGCTTTTGGTGAGTATTGAGTGGATATTCCATTGGGTTTAGCTTTATTAGAAGGTTCAGTCAGATTTGTAAAAGTTTTCTGCCCCTTGTTGGCTGTTTAAAATAATTAGAATACTTATATATATGTGTGTGTGTGTGTGTATATATATATATATATATATTGTAATGAATTTAGCCTACTTATACTTATAGGTGGGGAACCTCCTAGTCTCCCCTAGATAAAAAGTGGAACTACATATGGCCAAGGGGGGGGGGGGGGGGGGGGGGGGCAATGATGCAGGATGGCTGCTGGATTTTTCTGGACAGTAGGGAAACAAAGGTGTAGGTGGCTGAGCAATGACTAATGAGCTATATGGGGTTGTGATTTGGGGATAAAATCTGGTTTAGGGATGGTATTTGAGAGAATTTGAAAAAATTGAAAGAGAGAGAGAGAGAGAGAGGAAGCAGAAGATAGATACTGAGCATTGCACCAACACTGTGTTTGTGACTTCTGAAAAGGGTAGAAAAGAAAGGATCTGGGGAGATTTTAATTGTTTTTTTTTTCTTCCCAAAACTCATGTTTGTGAGGTTTCTTTATGCGGAGAGAGAAATGGGTGGAAAAAAATTCCCACTTTTTCTCCAAAACTTTCCATCCAAAATTGGGAAGATTTGGGTAGAAAGTAACTTGACCACTTAAATTTTTTGTTATTACTATTGCACCCTTGAAATAACAAAAATCTAAATTTAATTCCTTCTACATCCACTTTCTCACTTTAACACACAAACACAAGGGAGGGAAGTTATTATCACTCTCCCTCCATTTCTCTTCCTCAGTGCTTGAACTTTTCCCTCACCTCACTCTCCATCCAAACTCACAAACACAGTGTTGAGGTTCCATAGGCATTGCACCTAGGTTTCCATAGCCACTGCGCCTAGGTTCACATAGTCATTGCACCTAGGTTTCCATAGACATTGCACCTAGGGTTCCATAGGCATTACAACTATGAGCATATAACTTTTCACCATGCTTACAAGTGTTTATTGTGCAATTTTACCAGTAGAACACAAAGAAGTGCAGAGTTTTCTTCTATTGCAAAAATTTTCCTTGAGCGTAGAGTTATATCCCTATATATACTTACAAAAAGGGAGTTCCTTAATAAGATGATGCACAAGAGGTTCACTTGAATCTTGATATAATCTTTCCACTTGTTGCAATATCAAGCAAGTGAGAAGAGAGATGGGCCTAGGAAGGAAAAATTCCTGCCAAGGTGGGTGGAACCATACATGGAAAGAGAAAAAGAGAGAGAGAGGCTGTGGAAGAAGAGTTTCTCTCCTGCAAGATGGGAGGAACTCATGTTAGATTAATGCTAGAGTTTTGAATATTAATCTCTATTAACTTAAATTATTCACTTTAAGTGAACTTGTAGATTATTTCTTCTAGCATGTCACACTAAATATTATTTCCCCTAAATAAATTGTGAATGCAGATTATGGAAGCCAGAGCCTTGTTGACACACAATAACAATCATACTGAGGCCAATCTAGAACAAGGCCGGTCAAGCAAGGGCACTTCTTATTCGAAAGATATCACTAACTCACAAGATAAAGAATGTCTTTCTGTGCCATCCGCTGCTCAATCGGAGTCTGTGCCTATTGAGACGTCTCCTCTTGAATCAGTCACTTCCCCTCTAGCAGCTGTTTTTGAGACAGAGAAACACCCTGTTTTAGGTAGTGACATTCAAATTGTTGACAAATCTATCATCGAAGATGAGAATGTGAACCAGAAGATAGATCAAAATGTTCAGTCCAGTTCCTCATCTAATGTTATTGAAAAGAATGATGAAGATGATGCTGATGATTGGTTGAAGGAAGAAGGTTCAGAAATAGTTGGTTCAACTGATAACACAATCCCTATTGATAATGATGAGGATGTATCATTCAGTGATCTTGAAGAGGATGAGGTAGATGTTCCCACTAGTTACAAGCAAGTAAATTATTGCTCTGATTCTTCAACAAAAGACTCAACTATTGAGCATGCTGGATCCAAGCAGGTAAGTACCCATAACCCTGATAGCAAGGAATCCAATGACTGGCTTGATGTTGATGACATTGATGTGGCATGATTTCGATGAAAAAGCTATATAAATTCGGTTTACGTACTTTTTCTATGCTTGTACTGTGAATAGTTTGGTTGCAGTTTTTAAGTCTCATTAAGATTAAGGCTTTAGAAACTGGATGTTTGTACATAAACCTCATATGAGCAAGATGCATCAGTAAATGCAAAATGCAATGACACGTGCAATGCTCATGTGTGAAGTCTGAATATTGATAAAATTGAAGTCCCAATGTGGCATGTGTACGATTGGGGATTATTGAGTTGCATATTTGTCCTCATATGGGCATAATTGGCAAGATGGCATGGATTTTGTCACTATTAATGTATCTTTAGCTTGGGTTCTATCTAAGAATCTTAAAGGTTGGTGAAACTTAAAAGTGGAAAACAAAACATGAAAATATGTCTATTGGCGACGTGGAAATGGTGACCTTCTCAGTTCTAGATGTTATTGTATTTAATAGCCGAATTTGAAGCATCCTAATAGTTTAAAAGAGAGAAGAAAGAAAAAAGAAGACGCTGATTTGCTATAATACTCTGATTTTTTTTTTAAAATATAAAAAAACAAGAGAGAATTTAAGAGGCTAGACTGCATCGGTTATGCAGTGAGCTTATAATAAAATATCCCGTCTCCTCTAAAAAAAAAATCCTCTTATTTACGGTCAATTACAGTTTGTGTACTGGAAATAGTTAAAGAGTTTACTTTTGGGAAACAGTTGGCATTTACTTTAGAGGGATTGGATATCAAAAATATTAATTATAATATTTTCTTTCTTTTACTTCTGTTGCGCATTCTCAGTTAGTACAAGTGACAGGGAGAGGATTGATAAGCCGGCCAATTCACTTAAAAATCCCTCTGTGGACTTGCCCTGGAAGGCATTTCCTGTACTATTAATTCCCAATCTAGGACTTGTTCTGTTGGTGATTTAGTATATTATTTCTTTACAACAAACTGCTCTCGCACACTAAAAGAGATACTAAAGGATAGTAATGGCAATTTAAATCATATAGGAGTATTATTCGCTGAGATATCCAGGGAAATAACATGTTGCCTCCTAAATGAAGGTCCGCCTTGTGATTTATTGTACTTGGGAACACCTTTCAGCAAGTTAGATATACTTGCAGTAGCATTGCCAGCGCATTGTTGAGGCACCCAAGGCCGGGGTGTACAGTTATAATTCATGCAAAGATCCATGGTTAGCTGTTAGTGTGACCGTGGCATAATACCAGCCCAGCCCATATGCTTTTCTACAATGAACAGGAAGGTACTGAAATATTTTGTAAAAGAATTGAGCTAGGTAGATATTTACAGAAGTATATTAAAAACAAACTATTCAGACCATTACTACTTCTCTTACTCTTTCTACAACTGAAAAACTATAGAAGGAACAAATGCTAATATCTGCACACGCATGCATGCTGTGACAAATTCAGAATTATAGCAGCTATTTCAGAAAGTGTAGCAGCTATGTGTTTAGGACTTGATGGGTCTGAAATTGCTCGAAAGACGCTCAAACTGTGACCAGAATAAGCATCCTATTGAGAATCTTGGCCTCTCTTCTACATCTCCGCTTTTGCTTCTCCCTGTGCTTCTGCTTATGCTTGTACTCGTGCTTGTTCTTGCTGAAGTTTGAGGAGCTGTAGTAGAGGATCCATTAACAACTAGAATGCTACCCCCGATTTCTTTCCTCACAGCCTCCACTGTATCTGAGTTGACATTGTTTCCCCAAGTGTCTGTAACATAAAACGACCCAATTGCTCTTTCACCATGTGTTCCAAGCTCGGCCCTCACTATAGATAGTCCATTCTCCCTAAACACTCTTGTAACGTCTGAGAGCAATCCCAACCTGTTTTGAGTGCTGACATCTAGCCTCAGTCCCTGTACAATCAAGTATACAATCTCAGTATCATGTACCTTGAATAGTGATTAGATCCTGTCTGTGTTATTTTGGTAGAAGTAAAAGTTTTCTGAGACTAACATGGGAGACTCTCCTTTCTACTGCTGCAATCAAGCATTTGGTTAGTATAAGCCTTTCATTCTCCGTATTCAGGGTGCATCCATCCTTCTGGCGAATGTAATACTCCTATCGATTTCATGTAACCAGAAAATTATCACCAATAACTTATATGACAGTTAAGAGATTTGAATGACCTGAGTTAGAAATTAATTGTTACCTGAATAGCAATGGAGCCCCGAGAACTCATGGCTGCATGGAAAACAACATATTGCATGTCTGTAAGAACACATACTGTATCAAACAGTAGCTTGGGCCGGTCTATGCTCCTCACCGTAACTATAGAGTATCCCTTTTCCTCACAGTTCTCTATTGTTACTTTGGTTCCCTCATTTCCATCCCTGCATCTTCCATGCGACCTTCCCGGCCAATATTCTTCACCATCAATACAAGAAACGGATTCATCGTAGTCTCTATCGTCCGCCATTAGCTGATGAAGCCTCCGTTCGGTGTGGGTCCGGCTTGGTGTAGGGACTGCCAAACTCACGCTCCGGCGCTCCCCGCCACAGTGATGGGCCTCCACCACGTTCTGAAGCTGGGCCTGTATGCGGGCCAATCTGCATGGGTCTGTGATGGGCAAGCTGTTGGATTCATCTTCCATGTAGAGGATGCACGCTACCCGGGTATTGTGGGTCCACGCCACTGCAGCGGACACGTTGCATCCCAACTCAGCTAGGGCAGCTGATATTTCTGACATCAACCCAGGTCGGTCTGTCCCCGTCATCTCTAGGGCCGTTCGATCAGTTGAGACGTGCCGTGGTCTCACGTCTCGGCCAATACTGGTTTGCATCTCTATCTTTACGTTTCTACTTGCACATATTGCCTGTAAAATAATTATTGTGTATATTACACATATTATATATATATATATAGACATGAGAGAGAGGGGGGGTAATGCATGTGCATGAGAGAGGGAAAGAGAGAAAGGAACCTGCTGTATGTAATGTATGAGGCCTTTGTCAGTAATTTTGTTCCCAAGCTGATCAGTAACGTGAAAGACTGGCCAACAAGCAATCAAAACAAACCCACATGAATATATATATATATAGAGAGAGAGAGGCAGAGCCAGGAATTTCGATTAGGCTGGACCGAAAAGTACACTTAAGCAATTGGACTGAGTTAAAAATTTTTGGGGCCGGACTAATCACGTAGTACGGGAGTAATGCGCAGTGATGCAAGAAAGAATAGAAGAAAGTAACACCAACTCACCATCCATGAACCAGCCACCATCAGAACAAATGTAAGATTTGGAGATAACAAGGTCAAGATCCGTAAGAACTTGAACCATCTCCAGCAATATCCCTTGCTTATTTGCGCTATCAACCTTTTAAACCAAAAAGTAAAATACAACTAAGTAGATTTAATTAAATATATGAATCGATGCAAGATTAAGAGAAACTCGCGAGTATGATGTAGATACACATGTAAAGGTTTCTTTCTCAGTGCACAGGTCAATTTAGTAAGCTATTTATTTGGCCTTCCGGGATTTAATTATTCAATAAGCCATGCCAAATGATAAAGCCTCAAGGCAGCTAATTAATTAATTATCCCAAATGTTTGAATCTATTTGAATACAACTTAACTGGATCACATTCACATCTATTTCCCGGTTTTTGAGAAAAAAGAGAGTCAATTTCTACGACTACACTTTTTAAAAGTAGGTAGATTAATAGCATAGTCTTCATCTTTTAGCACATTAATATAACTGCCTGCCACCACATACTGTACAATTAAATAAGGCTCTACTATATTGTAATTAAGGATTAAAATAATAATACCTCTGTCCAAAAATGGGTCACATTTGCCAATTTTATTTTTAAAAAAAAATAGCTATTAAGGGATAATGCCTTCTAAAAGAAAATTGAATATAAATATATAAACTACATTTATGAAACCAATAGTATATATCACCAGCAACAAGGCTAATATAATAAGGTAATTTGTTATTTAAATTCTTGTCCGGGAAGGTTTATGGCAACTAATTAATTACCTTGACAAGGGTGCCGTCATGGCAGGTGTCATTGTCGATACAAACCCTGCAAAACCACACAACCAAACAAAATATGAGTCCATACATAATATATATATATATATACAGCAACGAATCAAATGTATCAATGAGGAAAAGGAAAGTGATCAAGTTCTGTCAACCTTGGAGGATGTATCCTTTCGAGGAGTGATTCAAACTCGGGATCAAAATAAGGCCTATAACTATAACTCATCTCCAATCATCTAATGAGAGCTTAGCTTTAAGAATTTGCGTCAATCTGAAAGGGGAAAAATAGAAAGAAATTAAAACAGATGATATTAGTTATATATGTTGTGTCTATATATATATATATATAGATATAACTTTGTATACAGGAGAGATGAGCTTGCCGTTCCTTGCGTTATTTCTTATTTCTGAAATTTAATTAATGTACGTTTTATAAAGTTTTCTTTGAATTGTGATAAGTTGGCCACATCTTTTAAAATTCGAAGATAACCCAGTTTGACTTTTTGATTTTTGAGAAAACCAGTTCTAAGTGTAGAACAGGACAGGAATACGGAAACCAAAGTCGCGTAATTAGTAGCACACGAGCAAGGATGAAAATCTAGCCTATTGATCATATACATGATTAAGCGATAAGAACGATGATATAATTAAAAGATAAAAAAAGTCAAAATATAAAATAAGATTAATTCTAAACACGATACATTACTATTAGGTTACCTGAAGGATTAAACGCGCTTCCAGGCATTATACAAGAGTTTGGAAATCTCAAATTGAAAAAAAAAACTGAGACTTTAAAGACTAATACGACGATATATGATACTGGTATATATTTAATCTGGAGAATTTACTTGATTAATGTTGCCTTTGTGGACTCGATGAAGATTGAATGACAATTAATACATATTATATTATAGATAGATTAGAGAATTTAATTACCTGGTAGTATGGGGTTATCGATGAAGATTGAATGACAATTAATACATACATGCATGCAGATATTATATTATAGATAGATTAGAGAATTTAATTACCTGGTAGTATGGGGTTATTTGATGGACAAAAATCAAATCTACATCAATGCTAGCCGAGGAGGAGAGAGAAGATGCTATTGATTTGGTTCTGGAGGAGGAGATTACTTTTCTTAGCTACCCTCTAGAGACGCAAATTAGTGGGAAGCCCGGGAAATTATACACACTTAGAAACAGTCAATAATATATATATATATATATGTCTGTGTGTACTGTTGCTTTTGGATCCCTCCCCAACTTGGGAACCGACTCTGTTGGTTTTGGTTTGTTGAGGAACGTACTCCGCTTTATGCCGTCTATTTATTTTTCTCTCTCCTCTTTTTATTTTTTATTTATTTTTTATGTTGGAGACTTGAGTAAGAGCGGAATTAAGAGCCAAGTGTATCTTTTTTATAGCACAAATCGCAAACAAACTTTCTAAACGTATTTATTTAACTTGTAAATGTAATAAATTTATAATATAAAGAATTAAAAAAATAATTCAAATAAATTTATAAAAAATAAAAATAATTAAACTTTATGTCGTCTCTGTCTTTTTCTCTCACCCTTTTTTTCCTTTATTTAAAAATTTTCGTTTTTAAAGCGTAAGAGTTGAACGAAGTCTCTAGTCACTCGCGGTTAAAGTTAGCAAAAGGAAGAGAAGCTTCGCCGTGAATCTTTGTCTTCTATTTTTGGTAGGAAATGCCACGTGTAAAGAAAATGACATGGCACATCGATATAAGATCCGAGTGCGGTGACAGCTAGTGCCAGCACGTAAGAAGTTGTTATGGATAGTGTGGCTACGAATCAATTTGGGGACCCACGTGAGTTGGCGCCAAACAACTCAGTCAGTCAATGGTCAATGACACATTAACTTAGGAGTAGGGGTTGGGTATTCTAGTTGCGGGGTTTTAACAGTGGGCCATAACACATTAACTTAGGACTAGGGGTTGGGTATTCCTGTTCCGCCAATGATATTGGATTGAAGTAGACAAGACATCTTGAGCTGTATGTCATGGGCCTGTTTATTTGCCCCCACTCACTACTACGGACAAGGCCGCGTGTAAATAATAGACAGAGCGAGGGAGGGAGGGAGCGAGCGAGCGAACTAATTATAGGGTCCACCAGCTAATACAATTGGGTTACTGCGGGAGATTTGTATGTAGACCCGACCAACCTCGACTCTTATGAAACTGATTTGGGGTAATTTAAGAGATTAAGTTGGATGTTAAAACTTAATAAAACCTAACCAAAAATTCAAAATTTACACCTCATTGATTATAAGAGTTAAATGCTCTTATAAATTTATAGTATTTGTAGTGTATTACCCACCCCCCTCTCGGTCCAAATTAGAAATATATGTTTAAAGATATCTTTTTTAAACAAACGAATTTCACAAAATATATGTCTAGCATTAATGATAAATATAGTAGTATTGGCATGCTAATATTCACAATATATTTTATTTATATAAAATAACGACATGTCAAATATTTTATATCAGTTTATTATTCAGATATAAAAATATATTTTTAACTATAAAATGATTAATTTTTTTTTTTTATCTTTAATTCTAAACCGAAAGGAGTAAAATTTAAGTAAATTTTGTATGAACGCATGTAAAATTTTCATTTGATCTCACGATATATGTCAACGATAATAAAAAGTAAACCATATTAAATAGAATGTAAATTTACATATTAGCATAATTTTGCACGTTTTATTTATCCATGCGTTTGGATTTTGCATATTAACTATTATTCTCTCTCTGGTAGAATATTAACGCTCGAATTTATCTACACGTTTAATTATTGACTTTAATCATCGACTTATACGTGAATCTGCATAAAAAAAAAATAGTAGAAAATATTTAACGGCTTGAGCTGTTGAGTATATTTCCGTTGTAAAAATAAGAACATAATTCAAGATATGTTAACAATAGATGTAAGAAAAATTTAAAAGGCTAAAATATTGTGTATATCTCGTACCTCCTAATAAGAATTGTATAGTAAAGATCATATTAAAAAAAATAATTATGATACAAATTAGTATTGGATATAGTAACTAGTTACTGTCTTAAGTAGCAAGATAACTGTGACACCCACAAATTTAGATACCTATATCTCAAATCTAGTGTTTCACGATCCAACTCATACATCACATCTATAACAACTCACAGCGAAATAATAAAAAAATTTACATTAATTTAACATAAATATTCATGTCTCAAGTCTCGCAAACCATAACTAATACAAGCATAACTTAAATAATAAGTTCTAACATATGTCTTAATATAAACATTAAACGATAACACAAATAAAATTACTCAACGACTTTGTCTTTCCCTTTGTCTTTACCTTTTCCCGAGCTGGTGCCTTGCTCAGACTTAACTGTAATGTTTAAGAGAAACAAGAGTGAGCAACGAGTTTGCTCATCAAAATATATAATAATAAAGTGAACATTCATGTGTAAGGTTACATAATCATAAGAAACATAACAACAATTAATAATTTAGGAATTAAATAATTGAGTTGTGAACAAAGTAAGTTTTAATAGCTCCAAAACTGATTATTTCTAGTATTGAAGAGTTATTGTGGATCAAAGAATTTGTAATTTTCAATAATTTTAAATTAATAAATATTTTGTACTGAGTGGTCACAATAGACTGTAAACACATGCGAAAATTGACAGCATTTTACTGAAAATTTCACAATAATAAACAAGTATAATAGATGATCATCCTAACGTAACCTATGTTATGCATAACACTCAGACGTACTGTTCGCGCGTTTGTTAGTCTTCTGACATAAAGTAGTTTTCCCTTCTATGAAGGTTGTTCGTCTCAGCGTATCATAAGAGTCCGCACCAAGGTAATTGGTTTGAATAACTTTCTCAAGAAAATATGATTAATTAACAATCGATTTTATTATTGGTCTAGCCGATACAAATGACTTAGACATAATTCTCAACACATTTAGGAACAATTGATACGTTCAATATTCGCAAATAAAATTCGAATAACTATTCAAGAGTATAACCATGATTTATTCAAGTTTCAGAATTAATAATTTAATCTTCATGAAAATAGAGATAATAGAAATTATCTCATCAATTAATTCTATTTGTACGAGAAATAAAAGTACAAGTTAAAGTACCTACTTGGATTGTCGACTCTATCCGACTTTGATCCCTTATCATTTGAACAACTTATGTTCAATATATTCATCTAACGGTTAATTTCTATTAACCTTCACATAATGATCTAGTTAATTTAACTTACTAATTCCATACAACTAGGACTTGCGAATCATTTTTATTATTCAATTATCACATATATAATCTCAAATAAAATTATTTGTTTAAATATTATTGTCTTGCATTCTCTTTATTTAATTCATTCCTTAAACATCACAAATAAAATAATGTTTAGCGTTATTGTATTTATTTCATTATTCTTCATCATCCTTTAATTATTTTACAAATAAAGTGTTATAACTTTATTTGTTTACAACTTATTATGATTTAATTATTATTTTCTTTAATTACACCTTTTAAATCATCAAATAAAATAATTTAAGTTATTATTTTATTTGTTTAATTCCCAATTAGGGTAACCTTTACACTTATTTTAATGTAATTATGCTTCATTAGTACACAATTAAAATAGTCCTCGGTATTATTTTAATTGTTCATCCTTTATTAATTTACAATTAAAATAATTGTCAATATTATTTTAATTACTTATTCTTTATTGATTCACAATTAAAATAATTTTTAATATTATTTTAATTCATAATTAAAATAATCTATAATATTATTTTAATTACTTATGTATTATTAATCCATAATTAAAATAATCTTTTAATAATCTTTTAATTGTTTAAAAAAAATATTTAATGTTAAATAATATTTATTATTAACACACAAATAAAATAATTTGTAATTATTTTATTTGTTTATTATTTAATTATTTTTTATTATTATTAAAATTAAAAAATAATAATAATAAATTTTTTTTCAAGATCAGGTTGGGTCAGACCTGTCAACCTAATTGGTTTGACCTAGTTTGATCGACCCGGTCAACCAAACTTTTTGAATGGTGCTGCTGCGCCCTAAATAACACTGAGGGCAGCGCTGCAGCATCCCGTTAGCAAAATAGAATTTTAGATTTTGTTTTTCTACCCTTTTTGATTCAATCTTTCATAACATCCTCATTTTACATCCAAATGAGCTCAAATGAGGTTTGGTATTTCACAAACTCATAACTTTACAATATTCTAATTTTTAAATTATTTAAAAAAATATTTATTTAACCAAAATTATAGGTTTTTCAAGCTAGAGTTCCATTTTGACATCCTTTACAAGAAAATTCACTATAAATTCATTTTAGCTCCGTTTTCATTTGTTCCACTTGAAATATTTTCGTATTTTATAGATCTACAACATACAATTTTTAGATCATACAAATAAGTTACACATTTTATTCTATTTTTATCAAATCACATGTTTTTAATTAGTACGCTTAGGGTTTTTACCTTACATGTATTTTTCTTGTTCAATTAGACCTAAAACACTTATAAACACATATTTTTCTTCACATCTCCTTATGCCTTCGTAATCCATCATGATTCCTACACAACAATCTTCCCACAATCAAGTATAAATATTCCAATATACAAAACTTATAAAATCAAAACTAGGTTAAGATTATACTTCTTAAATGCTTTCTTTCTTTTTTAGATGAATCTTAAGTAGTTCTCCACTTTTTCCTTTCTTCCTAAACTTCACTTAGTTCAACAATTTGCAAGATTTTCTTTGGCTTTCGTATTATTTTTTTCTTCTCATTTTCTCTCTGCACAACATTTTGAAAATGCAAGCAACTTTAAAAATTGATTTGTGAACTCTTATTTATAGTAGAATTATTATCCATTAATTTAGATAATGCCTAATGATAAAAGTGGTTTAGGTAAAAAGATAGATTATCTCCATACTTAGCCTTCCTCCTATGTAATGATACCCCTCCACAAAGCTCCAAGCAATCAAAAATCAGCATTTTAACTTCTCTTATTTTTGGGGGGGGTGGGTAGTATATATATTATAAAAAAATTTCTTTGTCCTATTCATCTGGACTTTTATATAACACCATCCATTTACATATTGGACCTATCCAATTGAACTTTATTAGACCACTAATTAATTTATTTTGGGCTATGCACAGTTATTCCATTGGGCTCATTCATAATTCTAGAAACATTAATCATTTGGACCTTAATTCTTTAACTTGTTAGACCATGTCACATTAAATATTTGACATTCATATTGAACTCAAATATTAAGTCTCATTAGTCAGTTTAATTATTTATTCCTCTCATAATTAATTTAATTAATTAATCCATCTTAACCATTACGTCACACAAGTCATATTACATAAGTTTAAATTAATTATAAATTTAAGCTCATCATCATCATTATCATTTTATGTCTTACTTATTACATTCCTTAATTCAATTTATTAATTTCATAGCACAAATAAACACAGACACACATAAAATTTTCAATAATTCCTTAATTTCATTAATGTAAATATTTATAAATTTCTTGGATATTATAGTAGCGGGCCCAAGTTTACTGAACTTAAGAGTTCTATGTGAGCGCACTAAACCTAATGGATTATGAGGATAAGGATCAACATAAGCATCCCATTTACACTAGTAAATACACGGCACAACAATAATTATTAAGTGATTATAATAATAATGTACAACAATCTTAAATAGAATGTAAATTTACATATAAGCATAATTTTGCAGGTTCTGTTTATCCATAGACTACTTTACATATATAATATTAGAACACAATATAAAACACTATATCCTATCTCACTATTAAAAAGAGAGTTTTGTTACAGATCTATGTCAGACTCCATTTTTTAATAATAAAATAGAATGTAATATTTTATATTGTGTTCTAATGTTATTTGCATAAACTTATTTTTTATTCATACGTTTGCATCATGGTAAACGCAAAGTGTTAGCTCTTATTTTTCTTGTAAGAGCAATTTCAATTAAAAGCTTGTAAAAAGGTAATTTTCAGTATTTTTTTCTTTTTATTTATTTTAATTTTATCAACAATCATTTTCTTGTTGAAGTCATCCAAACAGTACTGTATTTGGGTATGGTAGTCATGTTAATTATATCCAAAGTCCAAACACACCGTTTTAGCCCATACGTTTGAGCTCACCAGCGCCGACTTGTTATTTCAGGAAAGTGGGGGAAACTGGGACCTTCATAACAATTTATCACATGTAACTCCGTATAAAATTCACTACCAATATATCCATTCCTTCTCTGTGCATCTCATCTCATCGCATCTATGAAGGATGATCCGTTACATTTACGACGATATAGCTCTCGTAAATTTCGTTACTTCAACGTCACCATAATCTAATATTGCATAATTTCAGTGGATGAGCTTTTTGAATGTTTATTTTCTCTCTCTCATCTGGTTCGTTCAGATTAATGTAGTATATATCCGTTTGGATATGTATAGATTTTAATGTATGTATTTATTTGGGTATGTGAATGATTCAGTCATTAAAATCTTGAATCAGTACTTCAATTACAAGAATTGAAACCCAAAGATTGGATTTTTTAAAAAGCTTTTGTGGTGTTCAGTAAGGTGTGCTATGGATTTACTACTTGTAAAGAAGGGTTTTGATTACACTCAAAAAAGAAAGAAGCGGGTTTTTCTAGTTATAGTGCGTATAGGGTTTATCTCTTACCTTCTTTTGTGGTTAAAAAGAGGAAAATGTTGTTGAGGCTCTAAGGTGCCTTGGTTTCTATTGCAGAAGAAGTGGCAGATTCTGCTGAGTCGATTTGTTTCCAAAGATGTAAATGAGTTTGTACAGTCTGATTCTGACAAAATTTCCAATAGTTTGAGGCAAATTTCTAAGCTTACCCAGTCTGAGGAGAATTCAGGGTCTGTTAGAGCGGGATTACTAGTAGGGCTTTAGCTGCGGGAATTTTGCGGAGATATTGATTGAGGAGGAGGAGAGGAATGCCGATTCAGTGAGTGGTGGCAAGTAAGTTTACCTGACCAGATTTTGGATAAGCTTTTCTCCACAGCTGGATCTGGTTTTGCTTCTGTTATTGTTGGGAGCTTTCTCAGGAACTTGGTAATGGCTTTTTATTCAGATAGTAATGCAGAACCCGAATTGAACAGCTCCGAGAGTTCTGACCATTTAGATTTGGCATCTAGTTCTGTTTCAAGATGGGTTGATATTGTATGCAATGAAAAGTGCAGAAATCTCATTGGGGATTGTATCCAGTCGTTTGTGAGCACTGCAGTAGCTGCTTATCTCGACAAGACCATGGATATCAACACCTGTGAGGAGATCTTTACGGGATTGACTAATCCAAAGCACGAGAGAGATGTTGACAGCGATATGTAATGGTGCAATAGAAACCCTTCTTAGAACATTTCACCAAGTCTTTTTGTTTGCACATACTAAGCGGTCCATGGATTTTGGTTCCACCTTAAGTTTTTTCCAGTTCATTTTCAGAATGGGGGCTCTCATCCATCTTCCTCAGAAGATTCTTTTCCCATGTTCTTGGGCTTATACTACAAAAATGTTTATATTTCCTCTGATTATTTTCATTCAGATGTCCTAAGTTTCAGTTCTGTTGTGACTCCATGACTTAATGAGCAATTTTTTCCGCTCAGATATGACAGGTGAGCTTGGATGATAAAACAATATATGTATATATGAAATCTTTGTATATCATGATTAAAATGTTTGAATTCCATAAGAATTGAGGTATTAAATTTGATTATTGAGTGCTTTGCTCCATTTATTTCAAGATTGTCGACTTGTAGTTTGTTTTTGTAATAACTAAGAACTTAACAAGCAAGTATGCTATTTTTGTTTACAAAAAGTATTTCGGATTATTTAATCTTTTGAGAATAGATTATATTAGTCCCTTGAATTGAGCCTTTTAGTCCCATAAAATCAATTAATATTTTAAAATAATGAGATTATTAATCTTATATTTATCATGAGAATATATAATCTCTCATAAACAGTTTTAGAAATGACTATTAATATTAAAATAAGATAAATAATTTAATTTCAAATCTATTTTTTGTAAACAAATATGACGTGTAATATTACCTAGTTGATCTATCTCCCGGTTCTCTCAACAATTCAGCACCCGTAAATGCCAATATTGGTCGATATATGTTGTTCTACAACTTCTATTGTACACTCCAGGCTATATATATATATATATGATGGAACCCTTTTTAAAATGTTCTTAGTAATTTTCTCCCGAAAATTCATTTTCTTTAAATGCTGCACAAAGTAACAGGGTCTTGAGCTATGTTATTAGTAAAAGTAGCCATGGCATTTACAAAGATTTTCCCATCTAGAAGAGCAAATTGCATATTCAAAATGATATTTTATCATCAAGTATCGAGAGAGAGTGCTAAATTTCAGAACCTTAATTCAATCCTAATGATGTCAGCCATAAAATAATAGTAGTAGATGGAACTTTGATTGATCTTATCCTTGCCTAGCATCAGCTGGAGACTGAACCGACGCATCCGGTGTTGATTGGCTTCAATTTTCCTCTGAAGGTTCTATTTAACGGAGCTGCTCTTCTGGATAAATCTACTTATCCTCAAAGAACTCATACTCATCAAATTCGAACATAGGCTGTCCAGCTGCTTCAAGTCTTATTTATGAGCTTCTAATAAATTCCAAAAAAAAAATCTCATTTATAAATTTACAGATATAAGAGACTTAATTTTGTTCCATGTTACCCTTACACATAATAGTTGGTTAAGTTAGTGATGGTAATTTTGTTCCATGTTACCCTTACACATAATAGTTGGTTAAGTTAGTGATGGTATAATAATAAAATTATGACAACAACATTAAAAATACATATTGTCATTTTATATTATCATGAAAGAAATGGGACTTTTATGTGTAACAGGGAGTGTAATTTAAAGCAGAGAAATCAACAAACCAAAGACAAATCAAGGGGAAAAAAACATTATAAAGTCGAAACAATTGCTCTGTATTAAGTATTAGCAGGGTTACATAATAGAGGCGAGCGAGACAAACAAGCACAATAGGATAAGATATACGACTATGATATGGACCACAAACATTCAGTATGTCTCTTTAGAAAACAGTCTCTTTGGAATACATGCAAGTTTAGGGTTGCTTAGTAGTTGGGTTTCTTTTCTTTCTTTTTTTTCTTTTTTTCTTTTTTTTAACGTATAATTGTTCTTCAAACGTAAATTCCAACTACTTAAATTCATTCACTCATGTAAATGTAAGTCTTTTTGCTAGATTTAAATGCCACAAAATTTACAAGGACATAATGGAGATATATAATTTCTAAGATAAAAGAATCCAGTCTCTCTCCTACGGACTTTCGATTTTAGACTTTTGAACGCACTAAACGCTAATCGTTGCAAACGGTAATAAAGGAAAATACCCGCTCTGCCACTACACAATCTACTTCACCCACTAGTACATGCACAAAAGAATTCAAAACTAAGAAAAGTAGTAGCATACTTTGGATGGAGGGAGGGAGTAGTAAATTTTTAGTTTTGGTTGAACTGCCATGTGTTTAACTACTAATTTTGGTCCGAAGCTGCAATACTTTGTTGACATTCAAATTGCTACATGATCTGGTCACTGCAGTTTTCCTTTGTTCATATATAGTTTATTCATTAACCTCTAATTTACCTAAATATTTGGTCGACATTATAAACAATTAACACGCCAATTAAAATTGAAAGACTCAGAAAATTGTATCAACCTTTGATCTCATTCACACGGTCACCAAAAAAGTTTAAATTTGTAGCTTGGAAAATGTTCTAGATGACAAACATATAATATAATACTCCATCCATATGACTTTTTGAAGTCAACTTAAGATATTTTTAAATTCAAAATTGATGACATAAATTTCTTTAGTTTTAATCAATATAATGAAGAATATTTTAAAATATTTAAACGATATTACTCATTGTAACTTTTATTGTTTCATAATTTTTAATAAATTTAATAAATTATCTTAATTTTGAGTTTAAAAATATCTCAAATTAATTCTTAAAAATCAATAACAGTATTATAACTTGGAACCGAGAGAGTACCACTTAGCCGATCATTTGCTTCAATAGTTCAACATATATTGAATGGATGCAGCAGGGACCAGAAATTAAAATGGCCGGCGCAGGGGCAGTCAATTGCCGTATCATTTGGTTTGTCCTCGGCATGAAGGCATACATTCGTGGAAATCAGCAGTTCTAGACTCTTATAATTACAATAAGAAAAGTGCTGACGTTACTAGATAAGTTTGCATCCAGTCCATCGAATTAATGCAAGAGCTTTCCATTATAGCAAGTAACTTTGAATATATATCTGTGTGTGTGTGTGTGTGTGTGGTGGGGGGGGGGGGGGGGGGGGGGGGGCGGTGATTTCAGGACCCGCGTTGATTATGACCTTATTTTTGGTCACATGAGAATTGATCAGCGGTAGTTGCCGTTGTCCTTCAACACGATATTGGTTTCCTGAAGTAATCATGCACTCCATTAGTAAATTCAGAATTTTTTGTTATATTTATTATAGTAAATGTTGTAACCGTGCTATTCTACAAAAAAATTTGTTAGATAACGAAAATAGCCTATGTAATTTTTAATATAACAAATGCAATAAAAATTTATAAACGGATATATATAATCAAAGGTGTGACAACTTTAATTTGTGAAGATTAAATCAAATAAATTAGCCATCCAATTATTATTACTATATGCAGAAACTGATTGTGGGTAGTTCCGTATTGAATATGTAAGTGCCATTACTGCTAGTATACACGAGATAGAAAAATAAATGAGGAAAGTCTAACTGTCAACTACTCGTCATAACATAAATTAACCCGTGAATTTGTGGTAGTTTCTTAACTTCCTTACCTGAAATTCAACAGTACGGGTAGTTGTTTTCATTAAATTCTTACTTTAAAAGCAGCTATCTTACATGCATCGCCATAGAACTACTGCAAAATCTAGCTTGGCCGTATGTTTGGCCCTAGTAATATTAGGCACGTCGTGCCTAAGCGAGACGCTAATATGACCTCAGTTTGATCTTTCAACTACCAACAGCCAACAGTCATGCATTTGGGAAAATCTAATGTTGATCCTTAATGGAGGTGGGGTTCAACTCACGCCATGTTTGGCAACTCAATTTTTCGAACTTTAAAATTGGAATTGAAAGTACAATTATCTAGAATGTAATTAAAATGTGTTGTTCAATTCCAATTACGTACCAAAAGGCCTTGAAAATTGCATGAGTTGCCAAAATAGCTTCATTGATTTCAATTTTTATTTGAACTTTGTTTTCATTATGTTTGCAACTAAATTTGAATATTTGGATTTGGTACTGAAATACTTGCAATTTTATAGAACTGAAATTTAGTTGAAATTTTACGTTCAATTCCCTTTTCAAAGGCTTGAAATTGGGTTGTCAGATATCGCTTTAGTTAGTTTGACTCAAACATTCAACTTTATTTTGTTCAACGGAGCGGATAATTTTTACAGAACCTTGAAGTTGATCCTCTAGAGAAATAACATTGGATGGAGAAAATAAAAGAGGTGCCAAGCTGCATATATATTATATCCAAAATGTGATGAATACAACTAAAGCTGAAGATATATATTCTTATTAACAACTGTAATTTATTGAAGTATTCCAGCCAAACTGAATACCTCCAGTACCTGAAGTGTTCGTGCGTATACATACAGTATATATATATATATATATATATATATATATATATATATATATTCTATATAATAAAACATAATTGTTTTTGAATTTTTCGCTTAGCTAATAAAGTATCAGGACCGTCCAAAGTTTAAGATAAATTTCACCTTTGATAGTGCCAAAGGCACGGGTTACAAGCTAGTATATATATACAGCCTCTTGACCATATAAAAGAAAGGTTAAAAAGTAATAATCTATGGTTTTTGCTTCTGAGTATAAATATAGTCAAGGTGAGCAGCGAGGGTCCTTCTCTTTAAGCATTCCTCATCCCCAACTCCTTGACAGCTCTCATCCACCACATCATCAGCCTTAGCAACCAAAGAACACAATAAAATTAAATTTGCAAATAATATATCAAATTCTTTGATCAAATTTATAATAAAAGTAATATATATCAAAACTAGCTGCGCTTTGATCAAAATTAATTACCTTGTTTTGGGCTTTGAGTAGTGGTGTGGTGTGAGGGAAGTTTGGGCCTGGACGAGCGGAGTAGGAAATTGTGGTGCAGAGGAGGAGGGATATGATGAAGAGAGTAGCAAGTTTAGTCATGCCTGCTGGTGCTGGATATAGGTTTAATTTGGTAACTTGCTAGTTTATAATTAACGAGACAACTGGGAGATCACTAATATCTAGTATTTATATAGAGGACGCAGAATACAAATAAATGTGGGTTAGTAGGTGTGAACATGATAGTTGAAAGGTTGACCTTAACTAGCAGCTTCTGTAAGAGTACGGCCATATAAATTAAAAAACAAGTCAAATAAATAAAAATAATATTAAAAAAAAGGAAACTAGATGGGTTTAAAATTACTCTCTCTTGATATTATAGCCCGTGAATCATATAAAAAGAATTTGGAATATATATATACACACACACACATACATACATAGAGGAATGGTTTTGAAAAAGAGAGCTTGCAGCTGGCAAATAAAGATGGTTAAGAATGTGGCTGGCTAGCTTTAATACCTCCAGTATATATATATTATTATTGCCTAATTACTTGGCGTTTTTCTTCCATATATAAGCGTCCATGCAATATAGTAAGATGTACATTTTTCTAACTAGCAAATTATTTCTTCAAAGAGTGTTATATTTTATTTGGAATAGGAGTCTCATTTTTATGTATATATGACTTCTTCTTATAACAATTTAATTGTTCCATCTCACGTATTTTAGTCTTCAACTCTGAATACCGCTGCCATTCTCTATCGGCCTTATTAGTTTCCAAAATTCAAAAACAATTTAATTAATGCCCGTATTCTAGATAGATCGATCTATCTAGGAATTTCTGTAACATTCTTCCCCTTTCAAAGATGTGCTCATCCATTTCAAAGTCAGCATGACAGCTTATCGTATTGTAATTAATCTTTCAGTTGAACACTAATTAAATTAAGTAATTGGATTTCTTCGGCAAGCAAATACACTAATCGGTAGCACCACGTAACCATGAAAGTGACGGTGTAAATTTGCAAACCACTAAAAGGTTTATATGATCAATACATCAACTCCTAAAATCCTGGATCCGTCACGTTTATACCGTATATTAAATAATTATTCTTATAACTAAAATTTTAATGAAAAAGATGTATATTATGATAAAAATATGCCATTCTTTATAGCACAATTGCGTTTACTCAAAATAAGAATTAATATATTTTGTTGGAAAACAATATAGAAAGACTCAATTTTTAATTAAACAGTTTTTTAAAAAATAATCTAAAATACTAAATTATAAGAAGATTAATAAAGCATTAACACAAGTCCAGAACGTAAGATTATTAACTGTACCATTTTTCAATATTTCAGCCCGCTGTCTTCTCTTCCTACTAAATTTTAAACCAAGTTCTATAACCTGATGTCACATATCTCACGTACGTGTCAAATACTAGGGTTATTTGACCTGGCTCGATCAGTTTATCTGGAAGGACACTATGGTTGGTGGTTTAAGGACTATTCAAACATTTTGAACGTAGTTTTATCTAGATTCTGAAATATTATAATATATTCTGGTGGTAGGTAATATAAGCCCATGTACCTCAGCATTGCTAAAACCGGAATACGAAGCAAAAATATTTGAAAATTTTTCAGTTCGTGTATCTGCTATAGACCATATATAGGCGTGCAAAAACTTTGTTTAGGATTCAATTTTGTCACGTTCATAAACTGTGTGTGTATATATGCGATTAAATATTAAGTCGGCGCCCAAGTGGAACTGCGGATTTTAGTCTAGAAAGAATGTATGTCGTCGTTTAGTTTTTAACTAGGTTGACGAAGAATTTGAGGGAAAAGGGCCATGAGTTTAATTAACAACTGTAATAAAATTAAGCATATTCGCAGTAAATATAAATTGAAAAATTAAAAAATTTCGATTACCTTTGAAGCATATGTCCACGATCACGAACGGCTAGAATCACGTGCTCAACGAACAATACTCTCAGCTATCATTTAGACTACAAACAAATATTAAATATATCTTTCACAATTCGAGAAGTTATAAACTTACAAACTTTACGAATGACTATTCTAATAACTTATAAAAAAACTCTTTATTTTGCTCTCAAATTACTGTTACTTGATGCTTTCTTGGTGCTACAAAAGGACGAGCAATGCCATATTTTTATACTAATCTAAGAAGTGTAACTCTTACATATATTAAACAAGAATTAATATTGATACTTATGTAATTCATTTGTAACTCCCAAATAAATTATACTAATTATAATGTAACTCATATGTTTAATATATATAACTCACAAGTAGTAACTCTTAAAAGATATAACTCCCAACCCAAAAATATGTAACTCCTCAAGAGTATAAAGAGATAGTAACACACACATGTTCATTGTATCTAGACAATTAATCATGTGATTAATCCACCGGATCGACCGCTCCATGGGTGCTCTGATTCGAGTCCATTAACCAACAATAAGTCAACAACTAATGTATTTAATCTGTTCTGAAGTACAAAAGGAAACCTTATATACTTGACTTGAGGCAATGGGAAAGGAAGTCGAATCCTACATGGTAATCCTCTCCTTACGCGAATATTATTATGTTACAGAAACCATTCTTCTCCAAATGAGTCAAATGCTAGCTGCTAGAATAAAGCATATAATTGCATGAGGTCTTAAACCGCCTGCTTGAGTGGGATAAAGCATTAATCTTTAATAACATTAGACCTACAATTTAGTTTATATATTGGACGGTCAATTCGAATTAACTACAACTATATAACCTATAGTTTCACGTCTACCTGGCATACTCCCACCCTTCAATGATAAGAGTTTTATCTGTATTCTCTTTATTTGATTCAATCTTATTTCTATCGGTAATAACTTAATAATTTTATTATCATATTATCAGTACTAAATTAATAGTTATTGCTTTTAAGCGTAAATATGAATAAAAATAAATATATCTTTAATATTTGTAACATACAATTGGGACTCTTATTGCGGAAGAGAAATAATATCATTTACGAGAAAATCTGATTTGAAGCAATTATAAAACTATATATGTATGTCTAGCTCAGTTCCGGCAAAATATATTCACCATTAAATTGAAGTGAGAATTCATTGAAGTTTTTCCATGACTTCCACTCTAATGATATTACCAATTGCTTCCTGCATTCGTTTAGAAAATTTTATTGAGCAGGGTCGTGGTGTTGAATTAGTTACAATATTCCTTTATTGTTGGTATATGATTCATTAATATAAAAGTTGAAAAGAAACAAGAGAAGAATAAAGTTCATTCTGGTTTTTATGAAGATTTCATGGGCTCCATGCGAAAGAAAATGGCTAGATATTGCACTAAGAAATTATACAGAAGGAATCTAGAGGTATTGACTTGTAATATAACATGTACACACTACCAGCCACTGAGCTTATTGTCCTGGATTAAAAGACTCTATGCATTCACTTACAGTTATACGACGTCTTCATTAATTTCATCATGAGTAAACCAGGTAGACGCCTAAAGTGAGACAAATACTTTTGCATGATTAATCGCTTATGTGGAGCAACAGCTAGCTTAATGGCAATTAGTATATATATACCAACAATTAATAAATTGGATAATTTGCAACTAATATAAATATAGTTCATCGGATAGAGTTCCATTTGATTTATAACTTTTTTTTTATGAGAAGCCAAACTTTTAAATAAAATGGGAGAATTATCAATCTATTTGTCGATATAGTTATATTGATTCGCTCAACCACATAATTAAGACGAGAGACTTTATGAATCCAATTAGGGAGGGCTTAGCTAGGGTTAGTGATCTTTGGACTCTCTACGTATTCAATGACCCCTATTTTTAATCCTCATCAAGCATCATTTTTTTTATTATCACTAACTTATTATTTGTGAGTTTTGATTTGGATTAGAAAGAAGAACTTTCTCTTCCCTTTAAATTAAAACTCAAACACGGCCATTTTTGATTGAGATCGATGATTGATTGAATGAGGCCATATTTGAGAGGATTGAATGAGCAAAAAACACATAGTGATGATGGGTCAGTGGCAACTCCATCGACTGTACAACAACGGAAAGCTGATTGATAAGTTCACAATAAAATTCGTCAAAAAAGCAAAAAAAATAATAATGGAAGTGGCCTTTAAATTGAAGTTTGATCAAGTTTGAACACAGTCCTAAACACTTGAGCTACTTTTGTATGTAATAAATAGGGGCAGCACGCCCATTATATTCGTCACAAAAAGGATGGATGTGTTGTGGGGTTTGGAGTGACTTTACGCTTCTGTTACCGGTCCCGCCATGTTTTAAATTTCACAAGAAATCCTGATAAATAATTAATATGATGGAATTAGTTGAGGGAAAAATAAAACACGTACGTTAGCTCAACCAAGCCATGCATAAAATTAATCAGAAAAAGAGAATTAATTAAAAGGGGGTGGAAAATATTTTGAGCTAGCTCAGTAACTTAAATTTAACATTTGACACATATACTGAAAAGAACAAAACTAGCTAACAAAAGTAGGAGAGATATTATAATCTTAAAAAATATCGCTACATCAAATTAGATGAAGGATTTTTTATTTATTGGTATAAAAAAATGCATCAAGTTAATGACAAAAGTCACCTGTACCTGTACGTTTAAAAATGTGATGTAGGCCAAGTATTCGTAGGGAGTTCTGATGTGCCTTATCGATGAGGGTTGTTACCAAGGCAAGGAAATAGTCCAGGCCCAACAGATCTGACTCTCTGAGTCAGTACATTGTAATTTGTCGATCTATAAAAAACCAAACAATAGGCTTTTCTTGTGTATATCAAAACAAAGTAGCCTATGGTGCAAGCCTTAAATTGTAATTTGTCATTACTCTAGCTTTTAGAGATGTTAGCCTAGTGGTAAACCTTCCTTATTATTCAATAAAGTCAGAATCAAGAGAAATTACATATTGAACCTAAGTTTTCTTTAGTTCCTCCTTTCTTTTTTCCTGATTCTCCCTACGACCTTAGACTTAAATTGTAATAGCATAGGTTCTTAAACTCGTAAGCAAGAGTTTTCTTTTGCTCTTTACACTGCTCGGGGGTCAAATTTTTTCTTTTTCCCTTTTTCTTTTTGATCACCGCACTGTAGGTAATGAACCACCTTTTCAATGAATACAAAGGAAATATGGCTACTTCCGGCTGCTCATGCCTATGACAACCGCTTCCTTCCTGGAAACTCGTAAGCAACTTTTCAGACGCACTAATTAACTAAACTTTCATTTGTCACACGTTAAGCAATAGTGTCGCGACACGTGTCGACAGTGATCCCACCTGTTGTTTTGTTTCTTCATTCCTAAGCTTGAACATAATCAATCTTTATTGGTACAAAAACTATATGGGACATGTATAATTAGACATGTCAAATAAATATGTCTGTCTAGATAAGTTCTTATCGGTAAGGCTGTAAATAAAAACAAATATTTTAGACTAAATTAAATTATGAGCGGGACTCAAATTTATTAGGAATATAATTTAAATTTGAACATAAAAAATAATTTAAATTCGAGTAATGAATATATGAATCAAATCAAATTTAAATAGAATTTTTTTAATATAATTTGAATTTAAATTAAATTTGATTAAAAATTTAATATTTCAAGCCGAATTTAAATAGTTCTATGTTCGGTTCAATTGGACTCGTCTGTCCCTATTTGTCAAAGAGATAAATTTATACACACAATAATTAAATTTTATATTTATATACACTATTAAAAATAAAGTACGATACTAATTTCAATATCATATTTTATTTTTTAATTATATAAATTAATATAATATTTAATATACTGTTATATTTATTCTTATAAGAGTACACAGCCACATGTCGTCACCCGGGTGTTTCTTTAAAAAGCCTAAGGGCTAAGGGTACCCACCACTTAATCCACTTGACTCAAAAGCTATGCCTTTAAAATACATGTTTTGACCAAAATGCCTTTCAGTGGACCACCACTTGGCACACCAACTACTCTTCCGTTTCACCATAAATATCAATCTCCTCATACTCCTTTCTTCCCTTTCCCTCTCCGACCTACCTCCAATATAATTTAGCGGCTTTTCGGCCATGTTGTCCACTTCGTTGTCCTCTGACGGGTTTTTTGGAACCCCATTTCCGGCTTTCGAGTCTTGGGATTGCCAAGAACCACCCCTTTTCTTGCAGGAAGATGAATCGGTTTTTAGTCCAGACCCAACACAAGAACCGGTCTTTTCAAATTCCGGTTCGTACAACTCCAAACCAATACATATAAGTTCAAATTCCGGCTCCAAAGAAGAGAACCGCAAGAGGAAGAGTTCCAATTCCGGTTCAGATGATCCTTCAGTAGTTGACCAGCAAAAGCAGAGACGCATGATATCGAACCGGGAATCGGCTCAGCGGTCCCGCATGAGAAAACAGAAACACTTGGAGGATCTCAGGAATCAAATTAACCTGCTTACGGTCGAGAACCGGGACATGATGAACCGGCTACGTGTGGCCGTGCATCATAGCCAAATCATAGAGAGAGAAAATGAATTACTCCGGTCCGAGTCTGTGATGCTCCAGCAGGAACTGTGGGACATGCATCAAGATTTGGTCGTTCGGCAACTGTAGCAACAATTATCTTCTTCCTTGGTCATGCAATGACGATGACTTTACGCCCATCAAAGAATTACAAACCCCGTCAACTTTAATCACATAATAATCTAATTAGCTCTATTAAATGACCTTATCATCCATCTTTCAAACATGCACGAACCCAGTGGAACTCTCTTTCTCTCTCTCTCTCTGTAAATTAAAAAACTGCTCCACTAGAATATCAGAGGACGGGAAAATAGGAATTTTGTTCAACTCGGGAAAATGGTGGTTTTGGAAAATTCTTGTTTTCAGCAAAACCAGAGTTATCATTCTGTGAAGATTTACCTAGTGTTTGGTCTATTAGCTTGCTATAATTAATTTGTCGTGTTTTTGGTTTTCAACTCTCCTATATATTAAATAATGTGTTATTAATAAACTTGATGTATATATATATATATATATTTTTCATGGCCTTATGCATGTAGTAGCATCTATATATACAGCCAAGGCGTAAGTTATGCCCCAAATTAATATGATATTGCATTATGAGAGTAAAACCAGATTAATAATTAACGTTGGTGTACCTAAATAATAATTTGGCTCGTGCATGTTACTTAACATCGTCACCATTTCCAATTAATAATGGTTTATTTCCAGTTGACGAATGTAATTAGTATCAAAAAAGAATTGAAGGACCTAGTCCCTAATGATTGATCGATCGATGTCTATACTGATCAAGTCCGTACGTCAAAAGGAAAATAGGAACCAGGATTCAGCAATACAAGAATGGATAAATCTTGAGGATCCAACATTAAGCCTCCCCCATCGTTTACCCTACTTTTTTTGGATATGGATCTTAGTCATTTCACCTTTATAAAGAAGCAGTACAGGTTTATCCATGTCGGCACAATAGAGACGAATTCTAAGATTATTATTGATTTTTTATAAGTTGATTTAAAATTTACATAAATATTTTATTTAATTTATGTTAATATAATTATGAATATTATAAATTATATAAAAAGTAATATTAATTATAAGATTTATGTTTTTTAAATTTAAATTAATTATATCAATTTTAAATTTAAAAATATTTTAAATTAATTGTTACAAATTGAATAGTAAACTTATCATTCAGAACGGCGAATATGAATATTTCACTGAACAAGCGAACGGACTGGCCCATATTATTAATATTTTACTTTTTGTTTACCAACTTGATTGGTTTTGGAATTAAGCGCAGACAGGAAAACCTAAAAAAGGTATATTATTTTATATATTATTATTAAAAATACTCTTTCTTGTTTTAAATTTTAAGATTATTATTGATTTTTTAAAATTAATTTAATATATTTTAAAATTAAAAATTAAGATAATTTATTAAAAATTATGAAAAAATATATCTTATAATACATAATATTTTTGAGATAATTTATAATATTTATTATTATATTGATTAAATTAAAAAAATTATGTTAATTTTAAATTTAAAAATATCTTTAATTAATTTTTAAAAATTAATAATAATTTTATATTTTAAAATAAAGTACAACATTTTTTTATAAAATAAAAAAATAACAAATTATTTTTATTTTTTGGAACACAGAGTAATAATTGAGATAGACGGATGAGTTTATGATTGAGTTATCATGGAGGGCCCGCATATCCTGACCAAAGACGTAATCCAATCCATCATGATAAGTCTATAAATATAAATTTTTTACATAAATTTTATCTATATTATTAAAAAATAAATTTACACAAATTTTTATATTAAATTTTATTTTTAAATAAAATTTGTGCACAAAATTTATATATTTAGACTTATTTAAAAAGGATAGATGCATTGATCATCCCCATTTTAATCAGCTATGATTAAAAGTATTCATAATCAAAAAATTAGTGATGCTGATTAAGTTCAGTGCGCGCAAATAAAGTATCCTACTTATGCTACAGTGCAACGTATATTCCCTGCAAATTTCAATCAACACTCCGTTTGATTCCAAAATTTGTGGTGCAAAATAATTTCTCAACCGTTGATGATAATCATCTAATTAAGCCTTATTTCAATTATGCCAAATTGTGTATAGTTGGTGGATTTTTTTTGGGTGTTTCGTGGTGTGTTGAGGCCTTAAAGGAAAAACTATTATATATTCTTAGAACATGATAAATAGTATGTTTTTCTTCTTACATACATATAGGGTCTTCTGTGATGAAACACACAAAAGACTCACATGTATGTAAAGGAAAAAATAAATTATTCATTATATTTCAAGATCATAGAATAATTTTTCGCCTTAAAGGATAGGTCTAGATCATAACTCTTATTACATATGACCTTTTTGGCATATGATTAGAAAGACATAGTACTCCTCCTTTATTAATCACAAGATTAATGCTAATTTTAAAAAAAAGATAATTTAAAATATTTTTAAATTTTAAATTAATATAAATTTATTTAATTTTTATTAATACAATTATAAATATTATTAATTATCTAAAACTTATTATTATGAGATTCATTGTTTTTAAAATTTAAATAAATTTTATAAATTTAAATTAAAAAAATTTCTTAAATTAACTTTTTAAATGGAACATTGCCCTCAAAAAGCTATGTTAAGGGTATGCAGGTGTTGAGACATTATCTCTTCCTTTGTTCCATGGTGGGTCAACGGTCCTTAGCCTTTTTGTAATTGAGCGAACACAGAATTGCATGGTCTGAACACCTACGTTCATTTCTCCTTTTTTGAATGGGAGATGGGCTTTTTCTTTTAATAAAATTGAATGAAATAGTATTAAATGTTTAAATAATTTGAATGAAATATAATTCTGAATATTGAATGAAAAAAATTGTTTAATAAATGATATTTTTAAAATATATAAATAATAATTTTTTACTATTTTACCCTTTTGAATTCCATTATAAACTTAAGTAAAATTAAAATAATTATTTTTAATAAAGAGATATATTTTTAATTTCTTAAAAATAAATTTATATTTCTAAATGTATTTTGATTGTTAGCTAACAATTTTATCTAAAAATAATGGTAAAAATAGGATTTTTTTTAGCTAACAATTTTAAACTCACCTATTAATATTTAATTTTATACTCGCATATTAATATTTAATTCTATCATTTTTTTATCATTTAAGTGAGTCAATCACAATCACCAACCCACTCTAATCCACTCCGCCATACATTACCAGCAGTCCACTACTTTCGGAAAGAACCCAAAGATGATGGGTGAAAGCACAAATTGTTAGATAATATCCAATAAAGCATAAATTTCTTCCCAGACCAACCTCAATACCCAAAATGATTAATACCAACACGAGAGGGGTGAAAGGTAAACGAAAGATGATGGGTGAAAGGGGAGATGGTTTTCGCTCCACCCAATTTCGCCGTCGCCGAAGGCCCATGCACCACCATCTCCCGCCACCCAAAACCCATATCAGAATCCCCTTTTCGGCGATCCCCAAGTACGCTTGCCCTCTATATAGCCATGGCGCATACTGGTCTAGCCTTGATAAACCCCTAATTCCTCTTTAGTTTGTGTGGTTATTTGGTAATTTGAGTAAACTAAACGAATAAGCAACAAATATTTGGCTGATTCGATCAGAGCATTTTTGAATCATTCAGATCCTTACTTAATTTAAACAAACAAGCTGAATGATTGACCAAATCAGATTTGTGGCCACTAAGATCTGAACAGCCCCTTTCAGTTACAATCAAACACACCCTAAACCGGCTCTTTCTTTCCTCCTCAGTGTTGGGGATCTTTACCAAGAGCGCGTATTACTTGAGCCTCATTTTGAATTAAGTGAGTAGTACACCAATCATGATGGGATTCATTCTTGCCACACTTCTGATCATGTACAATCTAAGCTGCCATTTCACTTAACCTCTGTTGGGACATGATTTATTGGACCGTACACTTTAAATGTGGGCTAAGGATTATTTTATGTAGAAATTGAGCTGAGTCATTTTTATCCACCATGATGGGTTTGTATAAGGCCCCGACTTTTATGAAATACAAAATTTAATTTTTTTTTATATATATTTTTCTAAAACAGTAAGTGGTTAAATTGACAAAGTTAAAAGTTAAAGATGTTATGTGCAAATTTTATTATGTCGGAGAATATTCGTTTTGTCGGAGAATATTCGTTTTGTCGGGAAATATTCGAGTCGTACGACGGCGCCAAAATAACCAATCATTGGTGGACCCCACAACGGAATATTGTCGGATATAAAAAACGACAGAAATAACCTTTTTAAATAAAAATAGTCAACGGTGTTATCACTTTTAACTGTTAAAATGCTGGTGATAAAAGAATAGTAACATACGGTATTTTATGATATTTTATTATAGCATACGCTATTCTACAGTAACACACGATATTACATAGTAGTACACGGTATTGCACAATGTCTCATATTATTGATCTGATAACGTGGTTATTAATATTGCACAGTATTCATCAATAATTGATGATACACAGTATTTTGCATTATTGATTCGATAATTGTCATTACACTGTATTTATTTCATTGAGTCAATAATTGTTATTGCTCCGTATTTTAAAATTATTGAACCAAATAATTGTCACGGTAGCAAATACACAGTAAATTATATTATTAAATTAATAATTATTAGTAACATGTTTCTTATATTATTGTTGAATTATTGCTATTACTGTTGTAACATTACCTTAATTATTGTATTATTAGTGGATATTTTTATATGTGAATAGTACGTGGACCCTCTGTGGGGGCCACATGAAGAATGAAAATTAAAATTGAACTTTGGCTGGAGAAGTTGGTGAAGGAAAAAGGCAGTCAGGCTGCGCTGCTAATATGAAAAAGTTAAGCTGGTGTTCAGCACATCAGCTGCTCACCTACCGCACAGTACACACTCCATTTTTCTATAAATAGATTGCTTAACTGAATAGAAATATCACATATAAAACATTAAAAAAAATTGCAAGTATTTTGTAAGTATTTTTCTAAGAATAGTAAAGGTTATCTTGATAGTTAGTAAGTCAAAAGGAGTGCAGAAATTTCTCAAGTAAGTATTTTATTTAAAGAGTAGTAATTGCACAAATACCTATTTCACACGGTATTTACAAATCTTCCTTTAGAAGACTATTCTTTTAGAAGATTTATTCTGAAAAGTTTCATTTGGAAGATTTATTTGAAATATTATTTCAAAAACTATTTTTGAAGTTATTATATTTTATTCTTTACACTACAAAAATTTATATTATATAATTATTTTGGATAATTCATAATATACGAGTTATCATACACTATGAAATTTATATGTGGTAATTACTAATTATATTATAAATATATAGGTTGATCCACTACATTTAAGCAGACTCTTTTCACGTGATAAGGTAAGGAATATCATCTTCTATTATTTAAACCTACTACGGTAAGGGGTATCATTTCTTTCATAATCTTAAACTTACTATGGTAAGTACTATTTGGTAAAATTTCTTGAAATAATTATATGTTCCTTAATAGTTTGCACTTCACCTAATATCATTTTAATTAAACTTTCCTATTTTTCTGAACATTTCTATTGAACTGTAACCGTTATTATGAACTGTGGATCTTGAATATTATTTTTGAATTTCACTCTACATCATGTTGACAATTTGAACATTATTTGAATCTGCACAGTGTAAAATTATAAACTTTCGACATTTATTATTTATCTTGTTTCTTATACTCATCATTTATATCTCCGTTGTTATTATAATCATCAAGAATCAAGTTGTTAATATCTGTAGCCTGGGGCACAGATTGGATAAAAGTGTTGATAGGTTAAATGCGATATATTTGATAGTGTGTCTTTTAGGGAACGTGGTGAATGTTATCTTTGGCCCGTAGTACAAAGATGAACTATTGACTTGCATGATTATGATCAGGAACTATAAATTGGTATTATCATGATCAGTGGTATTTTAGATAATAAAAGTTGATGATGTTTTTTTTAAAAAGAGAAACGAGTGGACATCATGGTCCATATAATTTTTTGAATTGTTATTATTCTGTTGCAGTTGTTGATCTGAACTTTGTTTAAGAATTTAACTGCAATTGTTGAATTAAAACTTGTTGTTTAAATTATTCTATCAAAAACTCAACTGTTGAAGGCTAACAATAATTTATTCGTTATTATCTTAGTCATGATATTCTTTAATGGACTATTTGAGCTCACATTTTTTCTTTTTGTTCAATTGTTCAGAAAATAAGAATGCGACCGAAATTAGCGGGGAAAAGAAAGGAATGGAGTGATGGTCCGAGATAGTCGTTATAGTAGTCTTCACCATATTGTAAAATAATGTGACAATAATAGTGAAGACTTAGTTTGTGTATTATTGCTCGATTTACTGTATTGTAATAGTTGTTGTGTATTTTTGACAACTCAAGTTTAGGCTGTGTGGGCCCATATTTGGGGTCGTCATAGCTTGGCCATGGGTTGACCCATTCAATTATCCTTATCCTTTGGGCGGTTTAGGTGAGTGGATGAAGATGTCATGTTTCCACTCATAAAAAAGTGATGGGACTCCTAGCGGTGCATGGATGACTATATACACAAAATCTCACAAATGAACAAGGTAATACTTTCATACATGCAAAGCGAGAGCTATCAAATATCTTACATTTATTTCAGCATATATTTAGGATATCCATTGTGACGTTCAATCGCCTGTACTTATTCTTACACCGAAGCTTCCCCGAACGGCCCAAGCCGTGACCTGGTTCATGAGGTGTTTAACAATTCGTTAAGTATGCAGATATCTTGTTGTGAGGTGATTTCAACGAGAGAAAGAATTTGGCGTCAACAACCTCCTTTATGTCTTTTTATGTTATAGGCGAAAAGCTTTAAAATTATGTAGGCTAGCTTATTGTCTAGCATTTTCAGCCTCTCAACGTGTTGCTTCAATCGCATTAACTTCGCGAAAGCCCACACTAATATGGGCTAGGCTTCTATTCAGACTATCCCTTAAGTCCGATTAAGCCTAAGAATAGACGAGGTGAACTAAGCATACAAAAGGAATAGAGTGTACAAAAGGTTCGAGATGTTCACTGCGTGGAACCTCATCCCTTTAGCTTGGTTGATGGCTCAATATACGATGATTGGGACCTACACCACCTCTTCTTTCACCTCTATTACGTGTTCTAATCTTTTTCAAATGGTGTTCTATGTAAATTAGAGACTGTATTTCATTTAGATCATTCACTCAAGTATGTTTTCCAAATATTTTAAGAACCAACCACAAATGGAAAAACTTTTTTTCGGTAGGTTTAGTCATCAACCAAACGAGAACAAGCGAGGATGAACAATCTCAATTTTAGTTGTTAGAACCTGGAATTTTCTCACAAGAAGGTCCTTCAGCTTCTAGCTCCAATGATAACCCTCGAGGGTAATCTCCTACTGTGGGCCCGAGTTTGCTCGAACCTGTACAAATATTCACACTTTGGTCAACGACAGCTATCGGAGTAGGACGTCTCCGATGTAGGTGGTTAATGAATAGGGTCAAGAGATATGTTATCAATTTATAGGGTTTTAAGTGTAAAAATGTATCTACTCTATCACTTACCCCCGAGACCTGCTTTTTTAGTTTCTTTACCCTCGTCCCTTCGGCCTGTCAAATCAAGCATATGGGCAAGGGTTTTGACATCTCGTTACCTAACAATTGCACTGTTTGAGAAACGACTATGCAGATCCCGTGGTCAATGATGTAGGTGGTTCCTAGCACGCTTCACCCGAATGGGTCACAATCTGACGACTCTTGAGCCTAAACTTATTTTATGTGGGTTAGACCATTTGGGCATATATCCTAACAATAACCATTTTGGCTTATGATTAGAAAGATCTTGTACCCCTCTGTTAAAAATTATAAGATTAATATTAATTTTTAAAAAAAAATTTATTTGAAATATTTTTAAATTTTATGTTGATATAAATTTATTTAATTTTTATTAATATAATTATGAATATTATTAATTATCTAAGATTTATTATTTTGAGATTCATTATTTTCAAATTAAAAAAAAAACTCTCAATTTAAGTTTAAACATATCTTAAATGAATAAGTATAAATACACAAACACTAATCACAAAAATTAATTATAAAATTAATCTTCATCATTAAAAAATAAAATTTTATATTATAATTCGTATTATATATATTTTTAATAATTAAAATAAATATAATAATTAATTTTATAATTAAATATTGTGTATAAAAGACTTATTCATCTTAAATTAACTTTTTTTATATGGGCATTGTCCTCAAAAAGCTCTGTTAAGGGTTTGCACGTGTTGAGTCTGTATTTATTCCTTTCTTCTCTTGTAAGTTACAATCCCAAGACCTGAATATTTCAAATTCATGGAATCTAAAAGGATTTGGTCGAGTAAAAAGCATGTGGGGTGGTAGAGAAAGAAAGGGGAAGAAAAAGGGACCTCATGACTGAACCAAGACCAAACAAAACAATGAATGGTTACATGAACCATCGCATTCATCTATATCCACGAATCCAGATTTGACTCCACTTGTGTTTTCTTCTCTCTCTCTCTCTCTTTTTTTTTTTTTTTGACTGGACGTGTCATTACTCAATTAAGATCCTCTTGGCTCATGTAATATTGGTTTCGTAAAATAATGAGGATTTCTTGGATTCCCTCGTCTCGTAAGGAAATTTCGTAATTTAGCATAATAGAAAAAGGAAGTTCAGTAATGTTTGGAAAAAATAGTGAATAATTTTGTACGATACACATATTTAGATACAAAAAATTATATATATATATATATATATATATATATATATAATACGACTTAGGTAGTGATAGGATATGAAATATAATCATTTATGTCGGCCCAGTATATAAGACCCAAATATACTATATTTAAATAGTTAAAGTCCAAGTGACTCACAAAATGCCATGTCTAAGTGGCTTTCTTTCCCTCTCTATATATATAGATAGAACAAATGTAAGGTTAACGAAGGCTCTATTAAGCTCTCTCACTGTGTAGAATACAATATCCCTCAAATATTATTAATATCTTGAAATATCTATATTGATTCACACGGAGAGTTCTTCTGATGGCTATCACTGTCAGATTATCGATTTGCTATATTATATAAATAACTTGTATTTATATTATGCAAAAAACGTTTATCTGATAACAATATCGTAAAATATTATAACGTTAATAAATTGTATGACTAATTTATTAATTCATCTTTTTATAAACATACTACCAAAATTATGTCCGGGAGTATAAAAATGTTTATAATGGGAGGGAGGGGGGAAAGCCCTCACATTTCTTCCAATTTTTTTGCTTGCTAGTGAATATTAACAAGGGAAAAAATAAGAAGAAAAATTGGATATAATTTTGTAATTAATTATAGTGAGAGTCATGACCTTTTCTTTTTTTGTTTCCGAGTATCATTAAGAAAGGGTATGACACATAACAATACTCGGTATAATTAAAAGTATCCTTGAATTAGGTAAGTAACTTGTCAAATTAACAAAAGGAAAATTAAATAATCAATGATTATTTGTCTGGAAGTTAAATCGGTTTTTTTTTTATTGTGCTTAATACTCCCTACATTTCACCCAAAAAAAATCTCATTTAATTTTAATTCTGGTTGAATTGTTAAGTATTAAAATTTAAATTATAATGCAAATTTATTTTAATTTTATAAATAACAATATTATATTTCATAATATATTTTTTTTTGAAGGGAAGGAGTATTTAATATAGTTGGTTTTTCAATTTCTACTAGATGCAACTATAGTACTATAGTCGTAAATTAGTAATGACAACAGGTGTACTTTGTAAAATCATATAGCAATAGAGATCTATAGTAGCGTGAAGCCTTAGCGGCGAAAAAATCGTAAAAATATCGCAAAAATTAATAATTAATGAAAAATTTAATAAATCAAAATCAGAAAATTTAAATTGTTTTAAAAAATCGTACCAAATTAATAGATAAGCACGGTTCTTGTGACGACCCCAAATCCGGGTTCCACAACCTCGAGTTTGGTTCTCACTATTCAATACATTACTAACAATTAAATACATACATTTCATTTAAATAACGTGGAATAATACATATTGGTTCCCTTCAAAAGGTTACAATACCAGGGTCTATCAACCTTAACATAATAACAGTTCCTATCACAAGGAATTACAAAAGGTTTAACAACCGTAAATACATAATTAAAGATCTAATTAGCATACATAAGCTAACTTAAGCTCTGGTTTTTACTTTTCCCTTATCCTTCTTTGAGCAATCAGGATTATCTGAAAAATGGTTCATGATATAGCAAGAATGAGCAACTAGTTTGCTCAGCAAGTTTAGAACAATCATATAGATTTAATATATCATGAATGAATGGGAAATGTCATCAATGGTTCAACAATAGCTATAACAATTGTGAATGAAACAAGATTCAATTTTTTTTATAAACAGAAGATTTGAATTTTAAAATGCTGAGCGGTCACTAAGGACCCTGAACTAACGAGGGTATAATAGAGTTTCCTCTGACCCTTTGAGTTGTTTGGTTTTCAAGGGGATCAGCCTATTCAACCCGCTGTATATGCATTACATTTAGTCACTGGCGCCCAAAGTCGATTTCCCGACACAAAATCCCCTAATTTAGGGTTGTTCAATTCTCAGACTTAATATAAGAAATCCGCACCCAACAATGGTTTGGATAAGCTTTTAAAAGTATTCAAGTATTGAATTTATAAACGAAATGTCTAGCTGAACTATTAGCTTTTGACATTTTTAATACAGTTCATGAATCAAGAACTAATAAGCTTCAAGTGCACTAAGTGCGATTTTATAAACAATATGGATGTGGAATAATTTTAAATAATTAAACCACTTCAAGCTTTGACAATAAATACAAGTATAGAAACTTGTTCAACAATAAATGAGTAGGGTTAGAGAACTTGTCTGTCTGCTCAGCTACAATAAATGTCTAGCTTTAACTAACTTGCTTTGAAAGACCTAACATTAATAAAGTCGGTCTAATAATTAGTACGGCGTATTTGCAAAACTATACGCTTAATAATGACTTATTTACCACATAAGTACTAACACATAAATTACATTAGTCAAAACAATATTATTAACCTTATAGACCCTCAATCATATTAGGTTAATAATTTAATAAGTTAGAAAATATTTTTCTTAAGTGTTGGACACTTATTAAACCTTTAAACAACTTATTACAATTGTTTAATTAAAGCATAATTAAATTTAATTTATTTTATTAACTCAATCTCTATTTAATTACTATTTAATCTTGGTTAAATAGAAATTAATTAATTAACTCTAGTTATTATTTAAAATAAATAATAACTAATTGTACTTACTTATTATTTAATTATAATTAAATAATAAATAATTATTAACTTAGTTTTAACCTTCTTTAATTTAATGTTAATCAACCAATAATTAAATAAGTAATTAACCTTACTTATTATTTAATTTAAGGAAATTAAATAATAGTTTACTAATCTTAATCCTCTTTAATTATTATTTAATGTCAATTAAATAATATTTAATTATTTAATTAATTTTAATTATTATTTAAGGTTAAATAATAATCAAATCATTCTTATTTATTATTTAAATTAAATAATAAATTATTACTCTAATAACTTAATTTCCATTAATCGTTATTTAATGTTAATTAAATAATAATTAATTACTTAATTATTCTTATTTATTATTTAATAATATTTAAATAATAAATAATTAAATTATAAATTTTATCTCTCTTTAAATATTATTTAATAGGCATTAAATAATAATTGCTAATTTATCATCTTTATTTATTATTAACATTTAAAATAATAAATTTATTTAACTTAACCATGGTTTAGCTAACTAGATTAATATTTAAAATATTTAACTATTAAACTTAATGAAAAATATCCTCCCCAATATTATTTTTGTATTATTATTATTTTTGTTATAATTTTAAATTAGTTTTTAAATATTTAAATTATTTAAATTTAACCCGAATGGCATTTCCGTAAATAATTCAAAAACTGAACCGAGGGCAGAATGGTCATTTCGCCGAAAAAAACACGGAGGGGCATAAATGTAATTTCGCCGGAAAAATAACTACCACGCATTGCCCGCGTTACAGATTTTTACGACCCAAAACGACGCCGTTTTTGAGAAGCCGGAAACGGCTTCCGCGCGTACGCGTGGAGTGAATTTTCTACGGACGCCAAACGACGTCGTTTGGCTCCGCGTCCTCGGTGAACAGTGGCAGACGCGCATTGCGCGAAAACCCTTAAAATTTTTCTTCTTCGCAGAATGTGAACAGTGTTCCGACAATACCCATTTTAAATGAAAATATACCATCAAGTAAGCTTTAAATCCCAATAAAAATCCAAAAAAATTACCAATCACCTTATATTAATTTATAACATGAAAAATTAATTTTTCATGATTTAATATCATTATTTTTTTTATAAAAATTTTTACATCACATAAATTACCATAAATCATAACTTTTTGTGTATAACTCCATTTTGAGTGATTCAAACTTTGTTTTTCTCATGATTTAATGTTCTATAATATTAGAATATCAAACCTAAGTTTTATAAAAATATTTTTGGTCATATATTTCAAGACTTGATTATACACTATTAAATACATATTTTAGCATATAAAATATATCAAAATACAAACCAAACATATTAAACTCAAGCATGGCATAAATATTACCACTACACATTATTAACTATATTAACATATTTGTACACACATATTAGTTTATTTAATTAAAAACAAAAATTTGATTTAGAATAATCATTACCTTGATTTAATGGCTATCTTTCTTTTTCTTCTAAAGTAGGTGATGAGATTTGAAGGCATGAACCAAGAACTCCTTCTCCTCTCTTAGTCTCTCAAATATTTTTTTTTTCTACACTCTCAAATGCTCTCTAGATTGAAAAATGGATGAAGAAAAATGACTAACACAATGCTCCTAAATTGTAAGTATACTTACAATTTGGATAGATATAAAATCTATATCTATTAAAATTACCATCATGAGATAACAAAGATACATACACAAGAAAGTTAGTCCATACTTGGTTGGTGAAAAGAAGCATGGTGTCTATGTACTTTAAAAATAAAACAAGCAATCCTTTTAATTAAATAAATGAAAAATCAAATAATAATAATAATAAAAAAAAAACACATTCTCTCTCCTCCTTCTTGTCGGCTGATAGCTTTATTTTTGTCCCAAATTCATTCTCACATTTCACTTTTTAAATTAATAATAGTTAAATTAAGTATGTTCCAAGTGGGCCAATCATTGGGCTTTAATTTAAAATACCAATTGAGCTTCTATTAAATTGTTTGGGCTACTAAATTGTCAAATTTTATTATTCTCCACTTGGGCTACTAATTGACCCATGTTGGGCTAATTTAATAATTTACACATTAATTATTCAATCCATGATTAAATAAATAATTAGATTGAATAAATAATTAAATATTTTAACCCATTAATATTAAATTACTAAATGGACTAATAAATATTATTATTAATATTTCACATTATTTACATTAATTAATAATCATATTAATTAATTTATTATATTTAATTCACTTATTATATCCATTTTAATTGAATATTTAATTAATAGGAAACTTATCAATTATTTTGATATTAAAACTTTAGGGTTTGTTCACTAATTTAATAACATATTAGTGACCCCCTTTAATTAATTTTAGTAATTAATTACATAATTATTTAATCACATAATTAATTAATCACATAAAAAGATTTAAATAATCTCGTAAAACTAACTCGTTGAAAATTAAATTAATAATTTAATTAATAAAGACGTGGAAATTCTAGGACATTACAGTTCTACGATACCCTTAATTTATTATTATTATTATTATTTATTTTTGCATGTGAGAAATATTATGAACATTTTTTTTGTAGGTCATCTACTGCATAACAATTGTGCAATAGTACTACAAATTAGTCTGCAGTACGCTCCTATTTAAAGCCATAGAATATTGCAACGGACGGATAAGACTAAGTTAGATGAAAAATGACTCTCATCCCCTTTGGTTATGAATCTTATATATATATATATATGATAAAACTCTAGTATATGATTATTAACTTAATAATAGAAAGTGTATTTATTAATGAATTAATTGTCTATGCATTGTTAGTTTTTTAGTTGTTTATATAATTTTTCTTCGACTTGTTCATATAAAAAAACTTGCCGAGAGTATTTATAATTTTCTTTTTTTTGTGGTATAATATTGTTTCAAAGTTCTAATAATTTCATAGATATATTAGTAGCAATATTAATAGAAAGTAATATTTGTGGTTTGAATTTTTAAACTTTTTTTTTATTAGCTTGTTTATTTACCTTCATTAGCTGAATAGCATATTAATCGAAGGAGAAACTATAACCGTAAAATATTAACTAAAATCGCTAGAAACCGTACGATTTGGTTAATCGCGATTACCTTCATTATCTAAATAGCATATTAATCGGGGAAGAAACTATAACTGTAAAATATTAACTAAAATCGTTAGTAAACGCGATTAACCAAACCATTCGGTTTAAAATTACGGTTACTTCTATAATATTAATCGCACTATATAATTTGGTTATGATTGTACCTTATAACTGTATTAAACCGCAAAATATACACTCCAAGGTTTTTTATTATATACTCTCTCCGTTATTTTTTATTTAATGTTTTAAGAAAAAATATAAATATTAAAAAATATAATTAATATTTTATCTGATTAAAATAAATATAAAATATCAATATTATTCTTCAAAATTTATTAAAAAAATAAAAGATAAATAAATTAATAATTAATGTAAGGATAATATAATAAGTTAAGTTATTAATATTTTTTTAAAATTTATAAATGACAAATAAAAAAAATAAATTTTATTATCTAAAAAGACAAATAAAAAGTAATGGAGAGATTACTTATTTTGGAATACGCGGCATGATCCAACATTATATTTATACGTGTTCGGTGTTCCTAAGTTGGCTACGTACGGCATCAATAAAAATTCATATCAGGTTTTCTTCAATTTTTCGGTTCTAGGACCTCCACTTGTATCATACTTACAACTTCACTTTTCAAAGTATATTTTAGTCCTTTACCTGAGGATTCTAATCTTTTCATGTCTTTAGTCACAATAAAATAAAATAAATAAATAAAGAAAATTAATATTTTCACAAAAAAAATTATATTTCTACCAAAATAATTAATATTTTAGTAAAACTCCTCTCACATGAATGAATAAATAATGAGACGTACATATATATGAAGAAGACTTCGTAAAAATATTAATTTTTCCTTGTGGAATAACAATTCCCATAAATAAATTCATGTCCCAAAATATTAACAACTTATACCTACCTTAAAGACAGCTGAGCATACCTAACTCATAAAGTGGCTGCAATCATTTTATGATTCATATAAACCCAGGCACAATGAACCATTACTGCTCTAATACAAAACTCCATAAACAAATAGATTATTCCACACGTTCCCATTTGTCTAGCAGATAATTTAAACTTACAGTATACAGCAAGAGGTAGTTATATGAAACGTAATATAAACACGGAAACATTATGAAACAACCACGGCTCTAATTCAATACTTCTGTAGATGCATTAATTCTTCCACAGATTCCCCTTTGTCTCACACGAATATTTAGACCTTTCAATATGAGTAAATCTTCAAAGAACAGATACAATGACATACAGAGAAGGAAAGAGACATGAATTTCCCGAGTAGAAGGTATTCTGTCCTTAGATAATCTTAATCTTCTTTGCCACATCTAAAGCATTATAATCTGGCCTCAATGTAATAAATGCCTTCTTGGTACCACGAAAGTTGTTCAGGGTATTTACTTTCTTGGTCTGAATATTGAACATCATCTCAAAGGCATTCTTTATATTTGCTTTGTTGGCACGTACGTCCACCATAAAAACCAAAGTGTTATATTCTATAATGTTCTTCATAGCAGATTCAGTAACAAGAGGATATCTGAGAATCTGATATTGGTTAAACTTGATCTTGAGAGGAGCACTAATATGAAGACTGAAGGAATTTCTTTCCCTTGTTGTCTTTGGCTTATTAAATAAAGCTGATGCTTGAATCTCCTTAGGCTTCTTGTTGAAGGCTGATGCACCGTATTTCACTGGCGTGGTAGCCTTCAAGGACTTTGTCCTTTGATCCTCAGCATTTTCGGAACTTTCAACTTGAAGAGTACTAATTGATTGAATTAGACTCCGTTCCATAAACCGAAATCCTGCGGAAAGGGATTTGAGAAGCTGCTCCTGGGGGTGATGATGAGCCTTGTAACACAAAATACAAAATTATTATAACCAAAACAATTACTCCCACCATTCCAAAATAATTATTATACAAATTAGGCTACCTAAACAGGATTCCTTAACTGCACAATTCACAAGAACACACGCAAACAATACAATCCTGCCTCATATTTTAACAAAAAGTTCTATTAAACACACAGACACAAGGAATAACCCTGGAATCAATGCCAGCAAACTTTTGTACTACTGATCACTCTAATAAGATGTTTATATTTTTATCAAGAAAGTTGTTTATTTCTCCCTGAATCAATGAAAGCTTGATCTTTACTTGTTTCCAATTAGTTTAAGAATTGTCAATGCCACTTGTGTAAAAAGATGGAACCTTTCGCACAAGCTTGAAGTTAGAAGGGATACGTAATTACCTTATAGAGATTGTCAGTCATAAACTTTTAACTTGCGAAGAATAACATAAAATAGAACAAGCATAAATGATTATTCAAAACAGATTAATGTCAATTTTGAACTAATATATGGATTGTCTAGGAAAATCTCATTATATCTGTTAACCATTGCAATAATGGACACCATCTAACCTTCCAAGCTGGTCCAGAAGATTATATAGTACAGTCAGGTAATGATCACTAAAACTTAAAACTGTAAAACCGGTTACAATCCTTGTAACAACACAATTGATTGGAATCCTAATTATAATTTTTAGTTCTATCTTCTATCCTTAATATTTTTTTCCTTTTTGAATCAATAATGATATTTCCATAAATAAAGACATACTCGTGTATTTATTTAGCTTATTCCATGTATTATCTGGTACAACTCCACATGAACAAAATAAAATTTCAGAATGTGTATAGTTTTTCAAGTTTTGGCAATTGATTCAGAGCACAGGCATTCTGTAGGGAAAAAGATTCACGCACGAAAAAATTCTACTTAATAGTCGGTATGGCAATGAATCGGTTTTACAATCAATCTAGTTATATGCTATCAAACAGATTTATATATATAGAAAGAGCTGAGAGGAGAGAAAGGAAATAGGGAAAAGTCTCACGAATTGAATCGGGTAGGTTTTAATGGTGAAAGAATACTTTGTCCAGTCAGAAGATGAAACAACTGTAAATGTTGAGCTGGAGATTCTTCGTGGAGGAACCACAGCCTTTGTGATTGGAAGTGAAGTATAACTCGAACCCTTAATTTGGCTGGCCATATTTGGAGAATTAGCGAAGCTATTTGACAACCGATAGCTATTCGTCAACAATCATCCTTTTGCTTATAGGATTTCGGTGATTGCAGAGGAGAGAGAAGGTGAAAGAATGTTGTAGGGTTTTAGGAGGGGTTTGATCGAAAGTTGAAATAAAACGTGGAAAGAATTTTTTATTTTTATTCTTTTGGGAAACAAATACTAATATCTGAACAAAACTTCGATTAATAATATTTTATTTTATGAATTTGGAAGCTAATGAAATTGGGGAAGATTAAGTTTTTTAGACCGAAATTTTAAAATCATTAAATTCTAAGTTTATTCATAATGTTGGTTTTAAATTTGTTAATACATTATCACTCCGTGGTGAAGACTGAAAATGTATTACAAATACAATAAATTATCTCATAATTACAAAATTAATAAATTCATACTAACTACAAGAAATTAAAATAATAATTTACCAAGTCTAACATTTTAATAAAAACAATCACGAAAAGGAAAAAATAAGTTTAAATAATTGTCATATCCCGCAGTCCCTCGATCATAGCAAGCTTATGATCTTTATTTCAAAAGTACGTGCCCATATTTGATCAAACCTTCCCTTGAATTTTAATGAGATACGCTAGTCAGAAAATTTCCCCAACATTCTCAAGGCAAGGAGCTGTTCAGAATAAAAGGTTGAACTGAAACATTATACCATCATAAATTACACTAATCCATAACTTACAAATACTCAATCAAATGAAAAAATAAAGCCATAACTCATAATGTTGTGTCAGCTGGCAATGTGTCGAAACCATAATACAGAGATAGAAAATAAGGGAAAAAGAATTTCACAAATTATTACCGAGGTACCCAAAACTTCCTCAAGTCTTCTTCCATCTACTTCTCATGTTTCTTCACAAAAACAAAAACAAGAAAAGAAAGAAACAAGAAACTCTAATGCCAGAAGGCATGCATTTACAAAGGAATGGCCACCGAACTAGTACTAGCCAAACAAGGAACATCATCCGAAAGGCTACCACTCGCCTTGTAATCAGCTCTTGGACTGCTCCCTGAACTGCTGTTTGAAACCGACACAGATGTCGCCTTCTGTAGGACACCTGTTGGGGATGATCCCAGCTGAGGGCGGCCATCCCACTCTTCAGTCATGAGGCGGCCATCCCACTCTTCAGTCATGAGGTTCAGCACCAACGAGCTCTTGTTGTTGGCTTCCACTGAACTAGGGGTGCTGTTCAGGGCCTCTCCCAGAGGGCCTCCCATTGAATTTCCCCGAGTGACTGGAATCCAGTTTGTTGGCTTTTTAATCGAGTCATTGAGTGCCCCTAAACTCATATCGATAGAGTCAAGCTCACAAGGTAGGCTTAGAGGCGCCAAGGTGAATTTCTCTTGGCAAGGGGAATTTGAGCATGATGAGAAATCGCAGGAAGCCATAGGGATGGACACTGAGAGCTGAGTCCAGTCTGATTTAAATTCTTCAGGCCAAGAGACAGTGGAACAATCAGACTGGTTCTTAGGCAAATCATTCATGAAATGGCGAAGTGGTTGTTCGTGATGTGTTTCTTGGTCATTGAAACTCAAGAACGAGTCACAGTTTCTAGGATTGATATAGGAACTTTTATCTGAAGGATGTACAAGGGAGGCAGCAGAGGAGACAACACTGAACTCTGGCTGAGAGGACCCTCCAATGGGGACAAGTTGCTTTGGAATGGAGAACAGATTATCTTTAGATTTCAAGTTTATGATAGGAGATAACGTTGACTGGCATGAGGTGCCATGCATTCTGCCAGAGACATCCAACATATAAGCACAAAATATAGAATGTGTCTCAAAAGGGAAACACTAACATAAAAGTGAAAAGGAAAAATAAAAGGAGAATTGTTGGAAACAGTCACAAGTATCCATGAAAATAATGCAGAACAGTTGTGTTTCCTACCATAGAGGCCAAAATTTGGATATTGGACTAATAATGAAATCCTCATAGAGAAGGAATCCTAAACTCTACTACTCAGACTATTCACTTTCACTAAATAAAAGATGAAATAATGGGGTCTACTGCAACAGCCAAAATAAAAAAAAAGGGGTCAAAAAGATAAGAAAGTGCAAAAATATGCATACTATTTCATAGCAATGCTTAGTTTGACAAAATTAATAACAGATAATGAGAAGTAAGCAAGCTTAAAATCCATTAACCTTTTTTTACAGGTAAAAGTAAATCAATCAAATTAATCATTCACCCGTTGACAACAGCATTTGTGGTAGGATTTGCAGTGGTAGGCTGCAAACTCTTGAACTGGTGCTGTGTCTGACCCAGGCTTTTGGACGTGCCACTGCTGCACATTACCGATGCTGATGGGGATGAAGCAATTGGCACCACCTTTGTATTAGTAGTTCCAGCGACAACTTGGCCATTATGACCTTCCACAGGCTTTCTTGAACGATGGCGGCCCCTGTTTATATGCCGTTCACAGTATTTCTGGTCTGGAACAGCTTCTCTTGAACACCGCCATTTCTTCCCATCTGTTCGACGACACCTCCCAGGCTCAGGATAAGTGCTGCCAGACAAACCAAGATGAAAAGCACCCCATCCGACTGAATGCACAGAATTAAAGAAATGAAAACAAAAAGAGATTAGCCATTTTTCTTTTCTTTTTTTGGGTAAGGGTAGCTATGAGCTAATGGGTTCAAAATAAAATAGGAGTATCTAGAACCCAGTAGATGGAACTACTTCAGCCAATGTAGTAAAAAATATTATGATTATATTTTTAAGAGATAGATAAACAAGTTCATGAGTATTGCATATCAAATAAATAACTACTAAAAGAAGAGAGGACTGGGACTTGGTAGGTGAACAAAATTAACATAGCACTACACAGTACACACATGACAGGTCCTAAAGGTAACTAATTAGAGATGTCATTATCTAAGAAAGACCATTTACATAATAAAAAATACAGATTGAGATCAAAAATTGAATGACAAATAAGAGACTTCAACTTTCTGCCTTAAAAAACTACAGCAAACTTAAATCCATTTTCCAATATTTTTTGCAACTTAAGTGAAAGGAAATTTTAGTGCATATATGATGGAAAGAAACAACTTTATTTTTATAGGTATGAAAAACTTAAAAGAGTTACGGCTTACTTGAACTGGGGGCATAAGATCCCCAAGAAGACCCCACATATAAAAAAGGGTTGAGAGATTTCCGGATTTGAATGAGTAAATGTGATGGAATAGGCACATTTGCTAGAATGTATTTGTAAATTAAGGCCTGGAGTTCCAGCTCCAGCCATTGGGACGATGTAAATGGACCTTTGCACCTAGTAAAAGAACCATGCATCCCACCATTGGACCCTCCATAGCCATACCCTTAAAAAACAAAAAGGTTAAAGATAAGTTAAAGATTCATTTGAAAAGAAAAGATGATAGAGAGAGAATAAAAGCAATTCATTTGAAAAGAAAAGATGATAGAGAGAGAATAAAAGCAATTCATTTGAAAAGAAAAGATGATAGAGAGAGAATAAAAGCAAAAGAAGGCGTAAACCAAAAGTGACAAGTAAGGTATATGAAAAAGACCATATGTAAACAAAACCTTCAAGTGATGAAAAAAAAAAATTAGTATGTGAATAACCAGAAGAATCAGAGGCAAAGTTAATCAGCAGCAGCATTTATGAAGCTATAAAATCATGAAAATTTTCAACTTTTTGACAGAAAGAGTAGATATGAAGAGACAAATAATTGTAGTAACACCACAAAGGAATGAAAACCGATCAACAAAAGTCTCTTCTCACTACTAGTCTTTTTTATGTCATATTAGGCGCGCGCCGGGGGGGGGGGGGGGGGGGGGGGGCTAGAATGAATTCTTGACAAGACTCGCATAAATAATATGCTAATGAAAAGACACCCTCCAGTCCACCCATTATAAAGCAATTATGCAATAGTATTATTAACAAACTTTGTAAATTAATAGAATCGTAGACAAATTTGAACAAAATAAGCCCTTATTTGAAAAAAAAGGTTTTATACATTTATTACCTCCTTGCTGACAGAAAATAATGGGCGTCTCTGGAATGGATCGATAAGGTGGAGCAGCACCGTTCTTGGTGGATAATGGATTTGGGGAAGAAAAGCTGAGCATGGTGGGTTGTCCGGCGGCGAGTAAAGAGTTGGTAGATCTCAGCAATATTCCGGTGGGAGCTACAAGTTGCGGATCATCAGCCAGGCTAATTGACTTGGAGTCTTTCCAGTCTTGTTCTGATGGAATGAGAAGCCCAGATCCATCGACGGAACTCATTCCGCAGCTGACCCTTGGAACGCCACGAGAAGAAGACGCCATAGCTCCATCATCTGCACCCACAAAATCATTCAAACTCACCGGCCCAAAATCCATACCTCAGAACCCACCACCCCCAATCTACACAATCTGCTCCACAGAGCTTGAGTAATTCATCGCAAACAAGTTGTATTCTTGAAAAAAATTAAACGGAGAGAGAAAAAGGCGGAGCTGAATGTGAGACTCTTTGAAGCTGATTTATAAAGCACCCAGATTTGCGAAACAAAAAATTAAAAATAATTGCAGAGAGAGAGGGAGAGGGGTTGAAACGGAGGCGCAGACAAAGATATTAGGGGATTAGTACCAAACATGTTAGCCCAAATATAGAGCCTGTTCGTTTGCTACTTATAAGTTGGTCAACGAACTTATAAGTTGATAAGTCATTAAACCTGTTCGTTTGGTGCTTTTTTTGACTTATAAGTCGAAAAAAAAGTCACAAAAAGTAGGTTTCTAAAACTTAAGAAAAATTACTTATAAGTCATTTTTTTAAGTTAGTCAACTCTGATGAAAAGACAAGACCGCCCCTCCTTGTTTTTTTAATCTTTTTCCTATTAAAAGACATTTTAGTAATCTTTACATTTTACTTAATTTATAAGTCATTATTACCCGAACACATCCACAACTATTACTTATAATTTCTGACTTATAAATAAAAGTAATGCCAAACACTTTTACTTATAAATCTACTAAAATTTTAATTTTAAGTCAAAAAAAAAAAAAATCATTCCCGAACACCTCCATAATCACTTGGTTTCCGGTTTCCCAAAGAGGAAATGATGTTTGATCAACGATAACATAATTATCATTAGCAAAATCAAATTTGTCATTTATTGCTTCTTATTTCTACTTCTATGAAATGCTAGATTACCCAAGTCTCCTTTGTCGGCTAAAAATGTACAGTTCGTACAAATAAGCTACTTTCATGAAAATGTTAACTAAATAAAAGAAAAATATTTAAAGAACATATGAATTAATTAACAATTAAGAAAAGATACCTGGAAACCTGTTATCCAATACCGGACGATGTTACGAGATGAGATAAATTGAAAATAAAATGAATTATCATTTTATTTTCTAATAACGTGAAAATGTGTCCCGATCGATTTTATGCTGTGTTCTCTCTTTTTGTCAAGCCTTCGTATATGTCTTTATAAGTAAGTGAGTGTTAGTTAGTTGGATAATAATCATATCGGAGTATTTTTCTTTTGTTGTTATAATTAGAGATAAAAGGAAATATTATTTTGTACCTAAAAATAAGGGTATATTTTGTTTAATAGAAATAATTTTAGAATGTATTTTGTAGTTTTAAATTCTCTGTAACAAAAAAAAATTATATCTCTGTTACGAGACCTATAACGACGATTTTTAAGATCTATAGCGATAATTTGTCCTGTCGTCGTAGAGTAGGACTACGACGACGGAACAAACCGTCGTCATAAATCTTAAAAATGTCTCTATAAGTCTTATAATAGAGATATATGAAAAAATTATTATAGAATATATGGTCTCATATTTTGTCTATTTTAAAGAAATAATTATTAGATGCTCTTAGAACACCTGTCACATGATACTCCATGTACTGTCATTTCAACACTTAAAGTGGATCATTTCATTTTAAGTGTCAAAATAACAGCACATGAATAGTGTGGAACACCACGTGTCAAATGCTCCAAAATCACTGAATAATTACTCACTTTGAAAAGTGCATTGCGTCTGATAAAAAGAATTTTATTATGCAATTAAATATGTTTTAAATATTAAAGTGTAAAACTTAAATTTTAGTTTAAATGAATATGAATTTTCTAAGATAACTATCGTATAATTTTGTTATTTGAGTGTATGATATTTGATGGATATATTACTTAAAGAAAAGAGCTTTGAAGCAAACCATTTCTTTGTCATCCTTGGCAAAATTCATGTGTACATAAATACGTATAATATATGTACGTACCAAATAAGAAAACAACGTTATATAAACATCACTTTTTATATAATTATAAAACCAACATGTATGTATGATTTGCAGCCGGTGAAAAGGCCTCCCCACTAAATATATAAAAAATATCACCTCTCCCATTTATTTATTTACTGGTTAATAGGCAATACGTTGGTTCTTTAAAAACGGAACGAGTACCTATAGGGCAAGTCAATTGAGTCACTGACTAAATCATGCCAATTGAATTGTTGTTTCAAATAGGGTGTCAATTTATAAGAATCCTTCGTAAGATTACACGCAGAGTAAATTTATAATTCTCGCGAGTTAATTCTTTTAATAGTGTAACTATGCAATTTTAAATTTTCTAAAAGAAAATCTAACAGTCAAAGTCAAAGGTTCTTCCTTCTTATTTTATTTCTTATTCGGGGTTTATCCTTAGAGTAAAGATCATCCACTTGATCGGACCATACAATTTGTTGCAACTAAATGGACCTTTGAGTAGGGTATTGGAACACTACACTTGCTTGACAAGGGAAATGTTCACATTGAACTATTATACGTTATAATTTAGTTTAAGCATATACCTTAGATTGTTTTTAATTTAGTCAAAAAAAATTGTATTGTATTTCATCAAACATGTATTAATTTTTGCTCAGTTCACCGAAAACTTATGGCATGTGTATTGTTCTCCAAACTGAAACTCTTTTTACATAATACTACTCCACAATCCACATACACGCATATAAGGGATTTATGCCAAAGTTCCTTCGAATTTTGATATTATAATTTAATCTTATAATGATTATTTATGTCTTTGAAAATTTTATTTGTTATCACGGTTATTTGGATACCAACTGTTGTGCGTTGTTATTATTGGATTAGACAACATCAGCCAAAATAATAATTACATTGTCTTTCTGGTCGCGTAGTATGAAGAAATTGATTAAATTTGAATAGTTTCTAGAGCATACCACTCAAGTCGTATAATCTATGTTATTCTTAAGGTAATAGTGTTATTATACATTCAAATATTTGATTTTGTTTTTTGTTTCATTGTTGAGCAAATTTTATTTATTCATTAAATAAATATTTTTTCTTGCTCTATATTTGATTGTTAGAAATTAAATTGATAGTGCGGAAAGGAATAGATAGCAATGAATTTGAGATGGGGTAGTCATCGACTAGTTTGATTTTGGGCAAAATCTTAATTTTTTACTATGGTCCAATTTAAAGATTAAAAGGTACATTTTGATTTTTTTTAGCGTATGCAACTTGCAATAATGCAGGTTAAATATTTGGTTAAATACTAGCAAGAAATAGAGAACACCTGAATAATTTTAGAATAATTTTATGAAACAACTTCATTCTCCGCCCATACAGTCATCTATGAAACGAAGCCATTGTTGTCCTCGATTTTATTTGTCACTACCATATGAAATTATATTAGCTTGAAATTGTGACAATTTGTTAGCCAATGATTGTACTATAATTTAATAATTTATTAACAATTTTCTTGAAAGTGATCGCATATAGATTGTTTATATGTTTCAAAAAAATTGAGCATGAGGATGAATATGATGTTCTCATCGAGTGTAGAAATGCCTGGTGATGCCTGCCTGCCTGAAGTTTTGGGTTAAAGTAACTGTAAACCATTATTCTTATATTTGAGTGTTTTGTGGGGTTGATATTGACACAAGTTTTCAATTATCTGCGTAGGTGGGATATGATTTTTATAGGCAATAGGAGGCGTTTGGTGATTAAATGGCTGGTAGTAGTTTCAAGGAGAGATTTTTGATGAACAATGTGACAATTACCCGAAGTGTGACATGTATTAGCGTGAAACGATCAGTGAGGTTTGTGTATCTAAGGGCTATTTGTGTATATATAAATGCATTAAAGATTTTTAATGTATTTAAATAGTTGAATTGGTCTGTCATTTATTATGTTTGTTTTATTCAATGCGTTTGTTATGAATAAAAAAAATTGAATAGTTGAATCGGTCAAATTTTTGGACCGAATGACTAAGTCTAATTTTTTTGGCTGAATGACTAAGTCCAACAACTAAATGAAGTATTTTATATTTAATAAAAAAAATTACAATATTAACTATTATATTAAGTAATATTAAATAAATTTACAACAATTTTGAATTTTTTCATAAAGGTAAAATAATAAAACTTTGTTATTCAAATATGTCAATTATCAAACAATTTTTTTCATTAAGCATTCATAATTATGTTTCATTCAGCTCATACAGATTGCTTAAATATTCACAATTATTTCATTCAATTTTATCGAACACTCCCTAAGTGTTATATAGGAGTGTCGGAAGACAGAAAATTTATGATCAACTTTTATTCATTTATACTTGTACTAAATATAATATTCTCAATGTCTCAAATTAAATGCATTTTTTTAAAATTAAATTGATTATTTTTAAAATTAATAATCAAGTGTATATAAATATATTTTGAAAATTATAAAACATAGAGTCAGTAGTAAATTATATATATCTTTTGTTATAATCTTTTTATCTATATTTTAATAAAAATGATATAATAATTTAGTTTAAAAAATCAAAATTGGACATTAAATTTGAGACGAAAATAATAGATTGAAGCTTGACGTAAATATATTTATATATATACACATATAATTTAATTCAATTTTAGAATTTCTTATGACATAAGTATCAGTGTCAGCGTTACAACGTGGCCGTGCTTCGCACGGGCTTCTCAACTGGTTTACTCCCAAAGTCACTAATCGCCTCACGTTCACATATTAGTAATTGGATAATTGATACGTCTCTCTCCCCCGCACACGCGAGATTCGTCTGCTTAAAGAAAAGTTCTCGGCGATGACGACGATATCTTCTATAACCCCAACAATTACATACCCTAAAAATAAGAATAAAGCTAAACTTCATTTTACTTCTACTATACTCTCTTCTTCATCTTCTCCCCATTTATATAATGGAATATTATTATCCCAATCCCGCTCTTCCGCCGTCCGTCCGTCTCTCAAATCGCCTCATTCCCCTCTCGTCGCTAGAGCTTCTTCTTCCACCGCCGGTATATCCGAAAATATTGGTGACGCTCTTGGTGACGTTAGCATCTACACGGCGTCCGGTGAGCCCGTCATGTTCAAGGACCTCTTGGATCAGAACCAGGTATTTGTACTAATTAATTTTACTTTTATTAGTATATCAATCAGTTAATTTTTGTTTAGTGTTCTCGTTAATTTGGTCGTGGACCAAGGATTATGTTAGAGTTATTTTTCTTCAATTGGGTGTTACTTCTATGGGCACAGTATGAGACTTCGTTTGTTAAGTTAAAATATAAAAGAAAAAATTTCTCGTGGTTTAAAAGATTGTGAATTTACTTGATAATGGAGTTAAGTACTGCCTCAGTCTTAAAAATGAGAGTCCCAATCCACTTTTTGACTTTGTTAGTCATATTAAGATATAGACATTAAAAAAAATAAGTATCAAATTTTATGACTAAAAACAGTAACTAGAAAAGATTATTGGAAAAAATTATGTTTTAGGTTTATCCAGGCTAACTTAATAGGGATGCAATAAAGTTGAATCATAATCTTATGTTTGGATGTAGGGAGTATAAGTTTTTTCTTGGTGATGTACAAGTAATTGAGCTCATTTTTTTTGGAGTATGTAGCAAGAAATTATAGTCTCTTGCTATAACTCCAGAAAGATAAAGGAGAAGAGAAGAATTTAGAGCAAAAGAAGATAGATTGGGAAACAGTTTTTGTATTTTCATTGATAATGTACAAAGCTTACTTTAATATAGGCTTACATTGCTTTCCCTAATAGATCCTAGCCTTCCATTCTTCTTTACTACTGTTTTAATCTCAGCCCTTCATTTATATATATATATATATATATATATATATATATATATATATATATATATATCTTTTAGGCTATATTCATTACATTACCATCCCCTCAAAATGCACCTTTTCCTCAATGTGGAAGTACAAGCAACTTGCTCGACAATTTGAACCTATGAAAATTATTTTCATGCTGCATTATAAACACCCAACCTTCTCCATGCCAAAAACTCCTAAGAAACCAATACGGACACCATTTTTTTCACTACATGCCCAAGAGTAGTTGGTTCTTCTGCTGTGGCAGCCTGTGCACAACGTCTCCCGTTGTCCCAAGTCCCAAAAGGTGCAATAGTTTTTAAAATGAAACCAACCCAGAGCTCTACTTTATTATAAGGTATGTTGGGATGATTCCATTCCACCCACGCTAAATAGTCATCTTTCGGCTCAGCTCGTAAGACAACATAGAAAATGGTCCCAACTGCAACTATTGCCATAAGCTCCTTGTCTTGTTCATCCATGTCAAACCCAGGTAGTGTGCAACAGAAAACCCTGACACAACTGATTTACTCTTGCGCTGAAGAAGTTTCCTTATTGAAGGCCAGATGTCATCACCAGTACCATCTAGAAGAGCTTCCACAGAGGTAGATAATGCCTCATTTAATATTTTCTCATATGATAAATTAAGCTCAGTGAGTTTGGCAGTATGAACTACAGCAACAGGTGCATCTATATCACACCAAAGTTTATCCCTTGCTTTAACAGAGTCCCAGTGTGCCTGCCTAATGATGGCATTTGCACATCCTTCATCAAATAGTTTCATAAGACACTCAGTGCAATCCGATAGACAAATGTCAAGAATTGAATTAAGCTTCTTCCCAAAGCCCTTTACAGAATGTAGAGCCTCTTTCACTTCACACCATTCCTTCCTTATTTGCAGTAAAAGAGGAATACTTTTCATTGGCAATTTCTTCACAACGTACAGTAGCAACCATAATCTTGTGGGAAGGCAGCTCAAGGTCAAAGAAAGCTCCGCTGGCATTGCAACTAACTGCCAAAACAGTTTCATCATTCTTTGCTATATAATTTCCAGTTTCATCACACACCAAAAAAAACGAAGTATGTAGCAACACCTTTTAAGAACATTTGAGCATTGCAAAGTTCAAAAAAATCATAAGGTGTCACATACATAGTTGACCCGTCGATTCCTTTTAAAGTTTGTTTAGCTCTTGAACTAGAGAGCAACAAAAGGCACCAAAGTGGCAGAGGGAACTAACACATAGTAAGTTCCTGCAATTGCACCTAGAATGAGATGCAGGAGAAAGACTAGTGGATCAACTTGCTTCTCCACTTCCGCTGCATTTGGACCAAGTTGCAGGGAAGAGTCCCTTAACATAGGCTTAAGTGCTTCACAACTAAAGTTTGTTTAGCTCTTGAACTAGAGAGCAACAAAAGGCACCAAAGTGGCAGAGGGAACTAACACATAGTAAGTTCCTGCAATTGCACCTAGAATGACATGCAGGAGAAAGACTAGTGGATCAACTTGCTTCTCCACTTCCGCTGCATTTGGACCAAGTTGCAGGGAAGAGTCCCTTAACATAGGCTTCACAACTGTCACAGAGCATGCCATGATGATGAATCTATCATGGCAAACACTAAGGTACCATTTTGGACTTATCCTCTTATGGTGAACATGTTTGAAATCAGCCTTTTCAAACCAGTCAAACCACTTAATGTACTCCTCTTCCATAGGAAAAAATACCCACACAACTGAAAAGAAACGAGATAGCCAAAAGGTTGGGTAGACAGGGCTTATTAAGCAGGATTTTCCACAAATTTTTAGTACCCTGCATGCTTCCCTAATACCATGTGGTGAATCCGGCCAATGCTTAGTACTTCTATCAAAGATATTATCAACAAGCTGGTGAGGTGATAGGTCCAAGATTGTCCCATTTTTGACATCCACATGCTACATTATCTGAAGAGTAGTAAACCCAATGCCAACACCCACATTAACCGCTATCATATTTCGATCATAAAGATCTATAGGCTTGAGCCTATCATCTCGCTTATCCCCAATCCAATGCCTATGGTTTATAAGATGATCATACATAATCCATAAAAACCTATAGGACCAAAATACCTCTTTCTTGTGCTGTATGAACCTGGACTGAGAAATAGGACTAGAGGCTGCCACAATTCTTGAGATATAATTCTTTGTAAAAGACACTAGACCGTTATTGGTGAAGTCTCTCTCATGGAAATTTGGCCCATTGAAAACTAACCTAGTTGGAGATAACCTACTAATTAACTTGAGAATTTCAGCTCCATTGAGCAATGGAGAAGAAACGAACTGACTAGTGGTATGGATTTGCATATTAAAATTTTGATTAGAAATGAAAGTAATTTGCATTGGATTAGCATGTAGTCTAAAATGGCTCTCATCGATAACCATTCCTTCATTATCACTATTATAGTCATCTGGTGGATCCGGGTCAAGTGGATAATGTATCCCTTTCGTTCTGGACTTTTGTCGAACACTTTGTTCGCAACAAGAAATCTCTTTCTATTAGCACAAAACATTCTTATTGCAGTGTAGTCAGCTAACCCATTAGAGAAGAAATCAATTTCGGGAAGAGATTTTACCTTATTACGAGTAAATTGGTCGTAAACTGGATGATTTGGTGGGCTTGGAACTTTAGTTTTTTCCAAAAGGTCATTATAATCACCAACCTCGGTTACAATTGGATCTCCATTATTGTTGACAGCTGGATTGAGTAGTTGATTCTGTAATTGAATTTGGCTGACATTTTTCTCCTCACAATCCAAAAATACCTCATCGAGATCATCATTTTTATCATACTCTGGCCCCATGGATTCCGTTGCTACACATAGGCAGTCATCCTCTTGGGTAGCACCACAAATTAACACTCTACGATGAGGTTCTGAATCTGGTTTTGGATGAACTAACTTCTTAGATTCCAAGTGTTGATCAATCCAATCGGCCATTGATGCTGAAAGTTTCCCTGCAAATTTTTCCCAAAAGGCTATGATAAGATCATACTCCATGGATTCAGCTCTCAACGAGAGCACCGTTGTGGCAAGAAATTATAGTCTTTTGCAATGACTCCAGAAAGATAAGGGAGAAGAGAAGAATTTAGAGCAGAAGAAGATAGATTGGGAAACAGTTTTTGTATTTTCATTGATAATCTGTTCAGTACAAAGCTTACTTTAATATAGGCTAACATTGTTTTCCCTAATAGATTCTAGCCTTCCATTCTTCTTTACTACTGTTTTAATCTCAACCCTTCATTTATTTATATATATATATATATATATATATATATATATATATATATATCTTTTAGGCTATATTCATAACAGAGTAGCTCATTCGTATGTGCTCCTAATTACTACTATGTTATGTGCGCTATAGGCAAGAAAACTAATATTCTCTATTTTTTTAAAAAGAAATTTCTTCTGAATAATGGAAGAAATAAACAGTGTATCAAACTACACACACATAAAGTATATCTCCCATAAAAAGTAAAAGTAAAACAAGGGAAGAGATGCAAAGTCTGATCAAATGAAGCAGGTCCAGCCTTCACAGTACAGTTACCTCTCTTTGTTCAGAAGAAGAGGTTAAATATGTATACATTGGCAGGTTCAACACTTTTCAAGCTGTTGGTGAGCTATAAAAATAAATGTTATGAATTATAGGATTTTTAGGCCGGAATGGAATTCCATCCGGTCTCTTCCCAATTTCGGTTTTAAAAACTGCAAATTTAATTTGATGTATGCTGTGTTAAGCAATTTATTTATTTTTTGGATAACTGTGTAAAGCAATTAATTTTTGAATGCTATGCTCTAAGCATTTTAAATCTCTTCAGGGAATGGTTGTAGTTGCTCTTTTGAGGCATTTTGGATGCCCTTGCTGGTGAGTACTCAATCCTCTTCTTATAATGGAAACTTTGTTAGTTCAGAATAGCGGAATTCTGTTATGAATCTTCTTTCTTCAGTGTAGCTGGGAGCTTGCTTCAGAACTCAAAGAATCAAAATCAACCTTTGACTCCGCTGGTGTGAAGCTAATTGCTATTGGTGTAGGTAGTCCAGACAAAGCTCGCATTCTTGCTGAAAGGGTAATAAAGTTTCCTTTCATCTGTTGCATTGACCTCCTTGATTGAAGTTTGTAGCATTATCAACTTTATTTATTATGTTTTATAAAGATAATTACTTTGTCTAACCGTTTGTCTTCGCTTGTTTACTTATTTTCTAATGTTGTGATGCAAATTTCTTGCTTTTTTTACCTCCAAGAATGTCTACATCTTCTCTAGTCCCTTACATTAAGAAGGGCTTACAAAATGTCTCTTCTTGATCCCTGGAGCTAATTTCTTTTGCTGATATTTTATGGCCAGTTACCATTTCCATTGGATTGTCTTTATGCTGATCCAGAGCGCAAAGTAAGAATTATTGTCTGCATCAACAGTTTCTTTTGAAAATATCTTATGTATGCCACCAATGCTTCCTGACATTTCCTTTTATTCCAGGCATATGATGTTTTGGGATTGTATCATGGTTTTGGCCGGACCTTTTTCAACCCAGCCAGTGTAATATTCTCTTTCTTCTCTTCAAAGAGACCGTCTATTTGTAATATATCTCATTGAGTTTGCCGAGCATCCTTTTGTCAATTTTTTGGCTTGTTTAGGCGAAGGTACTTTCAAGATTTGAGTCTCTTAAGAAAGCTGTAAAGAACTATACTATTGAAGCCACACCAGATGATAGAAGTGGAGTTTTGCAACAGGTTCGAAATATCCACCTATGTAGTTTGAGTTTTATATAAATTTGCGTAAAAATAATCAGAACTCCTGCTCTTGCTTCTGCTTCTTTATTTATTTATTTATTTTTTAAACCTGGCAGGGAGGGATGTTTGTATTTAAAGGAAACAAATTGTTGTTTGCACGGAAAGACGAAGGGACCGGCGATCATACTCCTTTAGACGACATCTTTGATATCTGCTGCAGAGTTCCTGTTGCATAAATATCTTGTTAATATGATCAGTTTTTCCTCCATCTAGAATACGAGCTCAGTCTCATATTTCTGAACATTCTGAAAATGACGGTGGATTTTCAAATTTAAGCACCAAATTTCATTATTTTTATGCAAGTTAAGATGATCTTAATCCAAGTCAAACTCGTCTTACCATTTTAGGATGAAGGAAGGTATTGTTAAGCTATATTTTTTGATTGGAGTAAGTTTTCAACAGAGTATATAAAGGAGTAAATATTTGTTACTACGTAAGAAGAAACACAGCATAATAGTTCTAAATCTTGGAGGAGTTATAACGTTTTGATATATTGACACTTGGTGAATTCATATTTCAGTATATTTTTTGGACATAATTCAGATTTTAGTTCAGACAAATAAGGGGGTGTTTGGTAAAAACTAAATGAAATAGTTCTGAATGTTTAAGTAGTTTGAATGAAACAGAATTTTGAATATTGAATAAAAAAAGTTGTTTGATAATTGATATTTTTGAATCATCTGAGTAATAAATTTTTACCATTTTATTCATCTGAAAAAATTTAAAATTATTGTAAATTTATTTAATATAATAGTTAATATTTTTTTTTATTATTATTTCATTTAGTTGAATTTATTCATTCAGTCAAAAAAAATAAATTGATCGATTCAGTCCTTCAAACAAAAATGAATATATTGAATGACTGATTAATTTAGCCATTTAACTCCATTAAATTTTAAACAAATAGCCTCTAAGCTGATGGATGGACCCAAGAAATAAATATTTCTGGAATGCCAAATACTTTGATTTAACAGATGATGGCCGCAAGCCCCGCAACGTAGAATACTTACTAATTCATGTAGAAGGGTGGGTACTTAAATTTATTTTGGATGAATATAAAAACCTGCCTTTGTTGTTCACAATGTCATATAGGGTTGTAAATGATAATCGAAAAATTCGTATTCGTCTGTATCAGTATTTTTAAAAAAATAAATATTATTCGCATTCGAAAAAAAATAGATATATCTTTATTTGTTTTAAATGTATCCACAAATAAACGAATACGGATATAGACGTATTCGTATTCGTTTAACATCCGTCCGTATTATATTCGACGGATATCCGATATTCGAATTCAGATCTGTATCTGAAATTCGTATCTGAATAATGTATGTATATATATATAATAAGCAAAATAAATTTTTTTATGTGGTATTCCTTATATAATAATTAGTTATTATTATACTAAAATTATTTTTAAAATATGTCATTTCACTTCTAAAAAGTAAGAAATAATATTTTTATTATAATATTAATAAACTAAAATAAATTGATTTAAGTATAGTTAATAGATTTTTAATATTATAAAGTTAAAATATCTAAAATGTATTATTTAACAAGCGTTACAATATAACTTTTAGATCATTTAACAAGTATTATAAATTTTATAAATATCATTTAAATGTTATAATTATAAATTATAAATATTCATACACACTACAATATTATTTCAAACACATAAATGGACATCAACTTATTAATTGACATCTAAACTTTAATAAATAAAGTGTTCATTTTGAAATTTAGGATTTCAAAAATAATGAAAACTTATTTGAATTGTAATTTAAAGCATTGATTATTGTATTTATTAAAAATAAATAAATTAACATTCATTTATTAATGAACTATACTTTAAAACTCATTATTTTTTTTCCTTATTCTAGTTATATATAGTGTTACAATATATCTAGAATGTATCATTTAATAAGTGTTATAAATATCATTTAAATGTTATAATTATAGATTATAAATATTCATACACACTATAGTTGTAATGTCCTAGAATTTCCACATTTTTATTAATTAAAATATTAATTTAATTTCCAACGAGTTAATTTTAAGAGATTATTTAAATCTTTTTATGTGATTAATTAATTATGTGATTAAATAATTATGTAATTAATTACTAAAATTAATTAAAGGGGGTCACTAATATGTTATTAAATTAGTGAATAAACCCTAAAGTTTTAATATCAAAATAATTGATAAGTTTCCTATTATTTAAATATTCAATTAAATTGAATATAATGAGTGAATTAAATATAATAAATTAATTAATATGATTATTAATTAATGTAAATAATGTGAAATATTAATAATAATATTTATTAGTCCATTTAGTAATTTAATACTTATGGGTTAAAATATTTAATTAATTATTCAACCTATTTATTTATTTAATCATGGATTGAATAATTAATGTAAATTATTAAATTAGCCCAACATGGGTCAATTAGTAGCCCAAGTGGAGAATAATAAAATTTGACAATTTAGTAGCCCAAACAATTTAATAGAAGCCCAATTGGTATTTTAAATTAAAGCCCAATGATTGGCCCACTTGGAAAATACTTAAATTAACTATTAATTGTTTAAAAAGTAAAAAGTGACACTTAATTTGGGACAAAAGAAGGGAGATCAGCCGACATGCATGAATGAGAGAGAAAAAGTGAGGTTTTGTTTTATTTTATTTTTCATTTAATTAAATAATGGTTACTTGTTTTATTTTTTTTTTAAGTACATAAACCATGCCTCTTTTCACCAACTATGTATGGCTAGCTTTCTTGTGTAAGTATCCTTGCTCTCTCATTATGGAAATTTGATAGATATAGATTTTATATCTATGCCCATTGTAAGTATACTTACAATTTAGTAGATTTTGAAAATCATTTCTCATCTTTTATTTTCAAACAAAAGAGAGAGCTAGAGAGCATTTGAGAGTGAGAAAATAGTAAGATCAAAATACTAAGAGAGGAGAAGGAGTTCTTGGTGCATATCATCTTCATTCATCACCTACTTTGGAAGAAAAAGAAAGATAGCCATTAAATCAAGGTAATGGTTATTTTAAATAAAGTTTTGTTTTTAAATTAAATAATCATCATGCTTGTATAAACATATTAATATAGTTATTAATGTGTAGAGGTAATATTTATGCCATGCTTGAGTTTAATATGTTTGATTTGTATTTTGGTATATTTATATGCTAAAATATGTATTTAATAGTGTATAATCAAGTCTTGAAATATATGACCAAAAATATTTTTGTAAAACTTAGATTTGATGTTCTAATATTATAGAACATTAAATCATGAGAAAAACAAAGTTTGAATCACTCAAAATGGAGTTATACACAAAAAGTTATGATTTGTGGTAGTTTATGTGATGTAAAAATTTTTATAAAAAAATAATGATATTAAATCATGAAAAATTAATTTTTCATGTTATAAATTAATATAAGGTGATTGGTAATTTTTTTGGATTTTTATTGAAGAGTTAAAGATTTATTGAAGGTATAATTTTAATTAAAATGTGTATAGCCGGAACTGTTCACATTCTGCTTGGAAGAAAATTTTTAACACTGGCCGCGCAATGCGCGAGGTACTGTTCACCGAGGACGCGGTGCCAAACGACGTCGTTTGGCGTCCGTAGAAAAATTCACTCCGCGCGTACGCGCGGAAGCCGTTTCCGGCTTTTCAAAAACGGCGTCGTTTTGACCCGTAACAAACCAAAACGCGCGCAATGCGCGGTAAGAAACTTTTCGGCGAAATTACCATTTTGCCCCTCCGTGTTTTTCTTGGCAGAATTACCATTCTGCCCTCGGTCCGGTTTTTCAACTTATTTACGAAAATGCCATTCGGGTTAATTTTAATTAATTTAAATATTTGAAAATTAATTTAAAATTATAACAAAAATAATAATAATACAAAAATAATATTGGGGAGGATATTTTTCATAAAGTTTAATATTTAAATATTTTAAATATTAATCTAGTTAGCTAAACCATGGTTAGGTTAAATAAATTTATTATTTATTATTTTAAATGTTAATAATAAATAAAGATGATAAATTAGCAATTATTATTTAATGCCTATTAAATAATATTTAAAGAGAGATAAAATTTATAAATTAATTATTTATTATTTAAATATTATTAAATAATAAATAAAGATAATTAAGTAATTAATTATTATTTAATTAACATTAAATAACGATTAATGGAAATTAAGTTATTAGAGTAATAATTTATTATTTAATTTAAATAATAAATAAGAATGATTTGATTATTATTTAACCTTAAATAATAATTAAAATTAATTAAATAATTAATTATTATTTAATTGACATTAAATAATAATTAAAGAGGATTAAGATTAGTAAACTATTATTTAATTTCCTTAATTAAATAATAAGTAAGGTTAATTACTTGGTTAATTATTGGTTGATTAACATTAAATTAAAGAAGGTTTAAACTAAGTTAATAATTATTTATTATTTAATTATAATTAAATAATAAGTAAGTACAATTAGTTATTATTTATAATAACTAGAGTTAATTAATTAATTTCTATTTAATCAATATTAAATAGTAATTAAAAAGAGATTGAGTTAATAAAATAAATTGAATTGAACTAAACAATTATAATAAGTTGTTTAAGGGTTTAATAAGTGTCCAACACTTAAGAAAAATATTTTCTAACTTATTAAATTATTAACCTAAAATGATTAAGTGTCTATAAGGTTAATAATATTGTTTTGACTAATGTAATTTATGTGTTAGTACTTATGTGGTAAATAAGTTCGTTATTAAGCGTATAATTATGCAAATACGTCGTACTAATTATTAGACCGACTTTATTAATGTTAGGTCTTTCAAAGCAAGTTAGTTAAAGCTAGACAATTATTGTAGCTGAGCAAACAGGCAAGTTCTCTAACCCTACTCAATTATTATCGTTGAACAAGTTTCCATACTTGTATTTATTGTTAAAGCTTGAAGTGGTTTAATTATTTAAAATTATTCCACATCCATATTGTTTATAAAATCGCACTTAGTGCATTTGAAGCTTGTTAGTTCTTGATTCATGAACTGTATTAAAAATGTCTGAAGCTAATAGTTCAGCTAGACATTGCGTTTCTAAATTCAATAACTTGAATACTTTTAAAAGCTTATCCAAACCATTGTTGGGTGCGGATTTTCTTATATTAAGTCTGAGAATTGAACAACCCTAAATTAGGGGATTTTGTGTCGGGAAACCGACTTTGGGCGCCAGTGACTAAATGTAATGCATATACAGCGGGTTGAATAGGCTGATCCCCTTGAAAACCAAACAACTCAAAGGGTCAGAGGAAACTCTATTATACCCTAGTTAGTTCAGGGTCCTTAGAGACCACTCAGCATTTTAAGATTCAAATATTCTGTTTATTAAAATTTGAATCCTGTTTCATTCACAATTGTTATATCTATTGTTGAACCATTGATGATCTTTCTCATTCATTCATGATATATTAAATCTATATGATTGTTATAAACTTGCTGAGCAAACTAGTTGCTCATTCTTGCTATATCATGAACCATTTTTCAGATAATCCTGATTGCTCCAGGAAGGATAAGGGAAAAGGAAAGGCCAAAGCTTAAGTAGCTTATGCATGCTAGTTATATCTTTATTTATGTATTTACGGTTGTTAAACCTTTTGTAATTTCTTATGATAGGAACTGTTTTTATGTTAAGGTTGATAGACCCTGGTATTGTAACCTTTTGAAGGGAACCAATATGTATTATTCCGCGATATTTAAATGCAATGTATGTATTTAATTGTTAGTAATGTGTTGAATAGTGATAACCAAACCCGAGGTTATGGAACCCGGATTTGGGGTCGTCACAGGTTGGTATCAGAGCCGTAGGTTAGAAACGTTAGGATTTGCGAAACCTAAGTTATAACCTTAGTATTAAACTCATATCGAGTGCGTTAGGGGATGAATCGGGGAGATTCATCATGTTGTGTATTTTTGGAGATGGATTGAGAAAATCCATCGAGCCGAGATGTACATGATAAAATATCATTTCATTTCATCAATGAATATATTTTATTGTTGTACTAACGTGTGTTATTGTTTTATGTTATAGGATGGCAGAGATCGGACAGTCGAGTCGCACTGCTGAGGAGGACTATATTGATATCCATATGGATACTGCACAGCCGCTGGTGGCTGCACCCGTAGAGGAGCCAGAGTCAGATCCTGAGGAGGGGGATCGTGTGGAGCCCGTCTGGGGCGGAGTCATGAGGCCTTACAGTGAGGATGAGGCAGAGTCAGAGGAGTCTGAGGAGGAGGAGTCAGCTGATGGCATGGGCACCACTGCCGCTGACATCATAGAGGGACTGACCGATAGGAACGAGGGGCTGGAGGCAAGGGTCCAGCATCTAGAGGAGCAGAATCTGACCCACCAGCACATGGAGGATCAGTATAGGGATGCGGCTTACCAGTTCTCTGGCGAGAACACAGAGCTGAAGGAGAGGATAGTAGGACTGGAGGATCAGGTACAGGAGTACGAGGATTCGGTGGAGCACTTTGCAGTGCTGACACATCAGCTAGTAGATCAGGATGTGGAGCTGCAGGCTAAGTTAGCAGTAGCTGAGACTAGGTTAGCCGAGGCTGAGCTGAAGGTTCAGCAGGTTCAGGCAGAGAAGGCCGCCATCCATGCACACTGGCAGGAGGCGATAGAGGACCGTATTGAGATGGAGAGACAGCGGGATGCCGCTTATGGACAGATAATTGAGCTAGAGGAGGAGGTCCGCGAGAAGCGGGTGAGGACGGATAGACTTAGCTACGTCTACCGATCTTCATATGGTAGGCTTCAGAGCAGGGTGCACTACTACCCAGCTGAGGAGGGCCAGTCTATGCACACCATCAGCAGGAGTGTGGTGATGGCCATCGGGGATGAGGAGTATGACGACGCGATCCGTAGGGGGATGCGCAGTCAGTAGTAGTAGTAGTTGTTTTCTAATTTCGTATGTAAATAGATGCAGTAGAACCCAACTTTTGTTTTATTAAAGGGTTAATATGTCACTAAATCCCAACTCTAGGAAGTTGTAGAATATGTCAGATCCCATCTTTTGTAGCTTCTCTGGGATAGAAGCATTTATAGCAGTATGCTTTTGATGTAAAGTGCTACGCACTCCTGTTTTAGCATATGAGTATAAATGCAGTTGAATTTATGTTTATATGCGTGTTGAAATAATTACTTGTATTTTAGCTAAACATTGTCTAAGATACAAAATAATGAAATGAAAAAGATGAAACCAGTATAATAATGTAAATTTTTGTTTATAACAGAAAATGCCGCCACGTAGACAACCACCAAGGAACCAGGGGGTAGAAGAGTCAGTTAACAACGACGCGGGGGGACACAACGTAGACCCTATGCAAAACTTTGTCGACATGCTAGCTGAGGCAATGCAAAACCGCCACCCTGTAGTAGCAAATCCGCCACCACCACCAAATCAGTTGGCGAATTTTAAAGATTTTAAAGCGGTGGGACCGCCAGAGTTTAGGGGAACGTCGGACCCGATAGAGGCCCAGTCATGGATAAAGGAAATAGAGAAAGCGTTCGTTATCGCGAGGGTAGCTGAGGAGCAAAAGACAATCTTTGCTACCTATATGATGAAGGGAGAGGCCAATTTCTGGTGGGAAGCCAATCAGAATAGGGCTGGCGAGGGGGTGGTGTCATGGACAAGATTTAAGGAAATATTCGATGAGAATTATTTCCCGAAGAGTATGAAAAGTAGGATGGAAGTGAAATTTCTAGAACTGAAGCAGGAAAACATGTCGGTACCTGAGTACGCGGCAAGATTTAATGAGCTGGCCAGGTTCGCTCCACATCAAGTGGATACGGAGGAACGCAAGGCCAGAAGATTCGAAAATGGATTGAGACCTTGGATATTCAACAAGGTAGCGGTACTGCAGATTGACTCATTCGCAACTTTGTTGGAGAAGTCAATCATTGCTGAAGGAGGAAGCGACGCATTAACCAAGTACAACCAGGAGAGAAACAAAAAGAAAAATGAAGGGGGAAGCAAGAACAGCAACAGTGGAGGCAATAATAACAACAATAATAACAACAAGCGCAAATGGGACAACAGCAGCAACGACAAGAGCTCGGGGAATCAACAAGGAAGTGTTCAGAAAAAGCCAGCATGCAATATATGTGGAAAGAACCACTTCGGAGAGTGCAGGAAAGGGAAGAATACATGCTACAATTGTGGTCAGGTGGGACATATTTCTCCAAATTGTCCCCTCCCAAAGAAAGTGAGATGCTTTTCTTGCGGAGCATCTGACCACCTGATAAAGGATTGCCCTAAGAAGAAGAATGACGGGGGTAGCGGCTACAGGGGCAATAACAGCAAATTGGCTATCGGGGGACCGGTACCACAGAACAAGCCGACAGCCCGGACTTTCAATATGACGGTACAGGATGCCGTGGGGTCAAAAGACGTGGTGTCAGGTATTATTCCGATCAATAATATAAATGCATATGTATTGTTTGATTCGGGTGCTACCTGTTCATTTGTGTCTGATGATTTCGCTAGACGATTAGAGTTGCCTAGGGACAAACTAGAAAACTCAATGAACATAGAAGTTGCTAATAAAGAAGTGATTCCGGTAGAGTACATACATAGAAATTGTTGTGCTGAAATCAGGGGTCAGAAATTAAATGTGAATCTAATTCCAATACGTCTGGGGGAATTTGATGTAATACTTGGGATGGATTGGTTGTTTAACCACGGGGCGATAATTGATTGTCAGAAGAAGTGCATACACCTTAAGACACCAAATAAGTCTAAGGTCGTATTTTATGGCAGCAAATCGTCAAGACAGTCTTCTTGTCTGACGATGATGCAGGCCAAGAAATTATTGAAGAAAGGTTGTGTAGGGTATTTGGCTCATGTGGTTGACACACAAGTGGTGAGTCCCGAGATGGAGCAAATACCAGTAGTTAGGGAATTTACGGATGTTTTCCCAGATGTACTGCCGGGTTTACCGCCGGACAGGGAGATAGAATTTGTGATTGATTTAGTACCGGGGACAGCACCGATATCGAAAGCACCATATAGGATGGCTCCGGTAGAACTAAAGGAATTGATGGTGCAATTGCAGGAGTTGCTAGACAATAAGTACATTCAGCCAAGTGTTTCTCCATGGGGAGCACCGGTGCTGTTTGTAAAGAAGAAGGATGGATCGATGAGATTGTGTATGGATTATAGAGAGCTGAATAAGGTGACAATTAAGAACAAGTACCCGTTACCACGAATTGACGATCTTTTCGATCAATTGAAAGGGGCGAAGTACTTTTCAAAGATTGACTTAAGGACTGGTTATCATCAGTTGAAAGTCAGGAAGGAGGATATACCCAAGACGGCATTCAGAACTCGATATGGGCATTATGAGTTTCTGGTGATGTCGTTTGGACTAACGAATGCGCCAGCCGCATTTATGGACATGATGAACAGAATATTCAAGCAATACTTGGATAAATTTGTAGTCGTGTTCATTGACGATATTCTGGTGTATTCCAAAACGGAGGAGGAGCATGCTGAACACCTAAGATTGGTGTTGGAGATTTTACGGAAGGAGCGGTTGTACGCTAAGTTTTCAAAGTGTGAATTCTGGTTGGAAAGAGTTCAATTTTTAGGTCATGTTATTGACAAGGAAGGAGTTTCGGTTGATCCGGCGAAGGTTGAATCGGTAATGAATTGGGAGCAACCAAGGACGCCGACAGAAGTAAGAAGTTTCTTAGGGTTAGCGGGTTACTATCGGAGGTTCATTCAAGACTTCTCAAAGATAGCAACACCGTTGACCAACTTAACAAGAAAGACGGTGAAATACGTGTGGACAGAGAAGTGTGAGGAAAGTTTTCAGGAGTTAAAGAAAAGACTTAGTGAAGCACCTGTATTGACCTTACCAGACGATACAGGAGGTTTTACGGTCTACAGTGATGCATCGCACAAGGGGCTTGGCTGTGTGCTTATGCAAAACGGCAAAGTCGTTGCGTATGCGTCCAGACAATTAAAAGATTATGAGAAGGGATATCCTACCCACGACTTGGAGCTGGCAGCGGTAGTGTTTGCCCTTAAAATTTGGAGACATTATCTGTACGGAGAAAAATGTGAGATATTCACAGACCATAAGAGTCTGAAGTATATCTTCACACAGAAGGAGCTGAATATGAGGCAACGGAGATGGTTGGAATTGATCAAAGATTATGATTGTGAAATTCTATATCATCCCGGCAAGGCCAACGTAGTAGCGGATGCTCTGAGTAGAAAGAGCAGGGAGAAATTGTTCATATTGACAGATCAAGAACAATTGGTTCAAGAGATGGCTCGAATGGAGTTGGAAGTGAGAAGTCCAAACGAGTCAATAGAAGTCGAGGTGAGCCCAACCTTGTTAGATAGGGTGAAAGAGGCTCAAGACAAAGATGAGGAATGTGACAGAATCCGGAAGAGGATGACCGATGGAGAAGAGGTCAAGTTTAAAATTGATAGCATGGGATTGCTGAGATTTGAAAATCGTGTTTGGGTACCGCTAGTGCCTGAATTACGAGAGGAAATTTTGCAAGAGGCTCACAGTACTAGATACTCGATACATCCGGGAAGTACGAAGATGTATCAAGATCTACGTCAACATTTTTGGTGGCCGAATTTAAAGAGGGAGGTTGCAGAATGTGTCAGCCGATGCCTAACTTGTCAGAGGGTAAAGGCCGAACATCAGAGACCAAGTGGATTGTTACAGCCGTTAGAAATTCCTGAGTGGAAATGGGAGCATATCACAATGGATTTTGTGGTAGGACTTCCAGCAACACAGAAGGGATATGACGCAATTTGGGTGATTGTGGATCGGCTAACAAAGTCAGCGCACTTTTTGCCGATCAAGATTAGGTTCAGTTTGGATCAGTTGTCCAAACTGTACATCAAAGAGATAGTTTCAAGACATGGGGTGCCGGTATCGATTGTGTCAGACAGAGATCCGCGCTTCACGTCAAAATTTTGGAGAAGTCTTCAGGAGAGATTGGGGACACAGTTAAGAATGAGTACAGCGTATCATCCGCAGACCGATGGGCAAAGTGAGAGAACAATTCAAACATTGGAAGATATGCTCAGGGCCTGCGTGATGGATTTCAAGGGCAGTTGGGAAGTCCATCTACCACTAGTTGAGTTTGCATACAACAACAGTTATCATGCGAGCATAGGTATGCCGCCTTACGAAGCTTTATATGGCAGAAAATGCAGAACACCTCTATGTTGGGATGAGGTAGGAGAACGCCGACTGTTGGGGCCAGAATTGGTTCAACAGACGGTAGAAATTATCAAGGTAATAAGAGCTCGGCTAGTAGCAGCTCAAGACCGTCAAAAGAAATACGCCGATTTACATCGACAGAAACGAGACTTCGAGGTGGGGAGTTTTGTGTTCATTAAGGTATCTCCCTGGAAAGGGAAGATCAGGTTTGGAAAGAAGGGGAAATTGAGTCCAAGGTTCATAGGACCGTTCGAAATATTGAGAAGAGTGGGTGAAGTAGCATACGAGGTAGCTTTACCTCCTGAATTGGAACATATTCACAATGTGTTTCACATGTCGGTATTGCGACCATACAAACCAGACTACAAGCACGTTATCTCCTATGAACCAATTCAAGTCGGGAAGGACTTATCATATGAAGAAGTTCCTGTTCAGATACTCGATAGGAAGGAACAGAAACTGAGAAATAAGATAATTCATTCTGTCAAAGTACTCTGGAGGAATCACGCCATTGAAGAATCTACGTGGGAATTAGAGGAGGAAATGAGGGCAAATTACCCGTTTTTATTTGAGTAACCTTATTTTTACAATTCCGAGGACGGAATTTTTATAAGGAGGGGAGAATGTAATGTCCTAGAATTTCCACATTTTTATTAATTAAAATATTAATTTAATTTCCAACGAGTTAATTTTAAGAGATTATTTAAATCTTTTTATGTGATTAATTAATTATGTGATTAAATAATTATGTAATTAATTACTAAAATTAATTAAAGGGGGTCACTAATATGTTATTAAATTAGTGAATAAACCCTAAAGTTTTAATATCAAAATAATTGATAAGTTTCCTATTATTTAAATATTCAATTAAATTGAATATAATGAGTGAATTAAATATAATAAATTAATTAATATGATTATTAATTAATGTAAATAATGTGAAATATTAATAATAATATTTATTAGTCCATTTAGTAATTTAATACTTATGGGTTAAAATATTTAATTAATTATTCAACCTATTTATTTATTTAATCATGGATTGAATAATTAATGTAAATTATTAAATTAGCCCAACATGGGTCAATTAGTAGCCCAAGTGGAGAATAATAAAATTTGACAATTTAGTAGCCCAAACAATTTAATAGAAGCCCAATTGGTATTTTAAATTAAAGCCCAATGATTGGCCCACTTGGAAAATACTTAAATTAACTATTAATTGTTTAAAAAGTAAAAAGTGACACTTAATTTGGGACAAAAGAAGGGAGATCAGCCGACATGCATGAATGAGAGAGAAAAAGTGAGGTTTTGTTTTATTTTATTTTTCATTTAATTAAATAATGGTTACTTGTTTTATTTTTTTTTTAAGTACATAAACCATGCCTCTTTTCACCAACTATGTATGGCTAGCTTTCTTGTGTAAGTATCCTTGCTCTCTCATTATGGAAATTTGATAGATATAGATTTTATATCTATGCCCATTGTAAGTATACTTACAATTTAGTAGATTTTGAAAATCATTTCTCATCTTTTATTTTCAAACAAAAGAGAGAGCTAGAGAGCATTTGAGAGTGAGAAAATAGTAAGATCAAAATACTAAGAGAGGAGAAGGAGTTCTTGGTGCATATCATCTTCATTCATCACCTACTTTGGAAGAAAAAGAAAGATAGCCATTAAATCAAGGTAATGGTTATTTTAAATAAAGTTTTGTTTTTAAATTAAATAATCATCATGCTTGTATAAACATATTAATATAGTTATTAATGTGTAGAGGTAATATTTATGCCATGCTTGAGTTTAATATGTTTGATTTGTATTTTGGTATATTTATATGCTAAAATATGTATTTAATAGTGTATAATCAAGTCTTGAAATATATGACCAAAAATATTTTTGTAAAACTTAGATTTGATGTTCTAATATTATAGAACATTAAATCATGAGAAAAACAAAGTTTGAATCACTCAAAATGGAGTTATACACAAAAAGTTATGATTTGTGGTAGTTTATGTGATGTAAAAATTTTTATAAAAAAATAATGATATTAAATCATGAAAAATTAATTTTTCATGTTATAAATTAATATAAGGTGATTGGTAATTTTTTTGGATTTTTATTGAAGAGTTAAAGATTTATTGAAGGTATAATTTTAATTAAAATGTGTATAGCCGGAACTGTTCACATTCTGCTTGGAAGAAAATTTTTAACACTGGCCGCGCAATGCGCGAGGTACTGTTCACCGAGGACGCGGTGCCAAACGACGTCGTTTGGCGTCCGTAGAAAAATTCACTCCGCGCGTACGCGCGGAAGCCGTTTCCGGCTTTTCAAAAACGGCGTCGTTTTGACCCGTAACAAACCAAAACGCGCGCAATGCGCGGTAAGAAACTTTTCGGCGAAATTACCATTTTGCCCCTCCGTGTTTTTCTTGGCAGAATTACCATTCTGCCCTCGGTCCGGTTTTTCAACTTATTTACGAAAATGCCATTCGGGTTAATTTTAATTAATTTAAATATTTGAAAATTAATTTAAAATTATAACAAAAATAATAATAATACAAAAATAATATTGGGGAGGATATTTTTCATAAAGTTTAATATTTAAATATTTTAAATATTAATCTAGTTAGCTAAACCATGGTTAGGTTAAATAAATTTATTATTTATTATTTTAAATGTTAATAATAAATAAAGATGATAAATTAGCAATTATTATTTAATGCCTATTAAATAATATTTAAAGAGAGATAAAATTTATAAATTAATTATTTATTATTTAAATATTATTAAATAATAAATAAAGATAATTAAGTAATTAATTATTATTTAATTAACATTAAATAACGATTAATGGAAATTAAGTTATTAGAGTAATAATTTATTATTTAATTTAAATAATAAATAAGAATGATTTGATTATTATTTAACCTTAAATAATAATTAAAATTAATTAAATAATTAATTATTATTTAATTGACATTAAATAATAATTAAAGAGGATTAAGATTAGTAAACTATTATTTAATTTCCTTAATTAAATAATAAGTAAGGTTAATTACTTGGTTAATTATTGGTTGATTAACATTAAATTAAAGAAGGTTTAAACTAAGTTAATAATTATTTATTATTTAATTATAATTAAATAATAAGTAAGTACAATTAGTTATTATTTATAATAACTAGAGTTAATTAATTAATTTCTATTTAATCAATATTAAATAGTAATTAAAAAGAGATTGAGTTAATAAAATAAATTGAATTGAACTAAACAATTATAATAAGTTGTTTAAGGGTTTAATAAGTGTCCAACACTTAAGAAAAATATTTTCTAACTTATTAAATTATTAACCTAAAATGATTAAGTGTCTATAAGGTTAATAATATTGTTTTGACTAATGTAATTTATGTGTTAGTACTTATGTGGTAAATAAGTTCGTTATTAAGCGTATAATTATGCAAATACGTCGTACTAATTATTAGACCGACTTTATTAATGTTAGGTCTTTCAAAGCAAGTTAGTTAAAGCTAGACAATTATTGTAGCTGAGCAAACAGGCAAGTTCTCTAACCCTACTCAATTATTATCGTTGAACAAGTTTCCATACTTGTATTTATTGTTAAAGCTTGAAGTGGTTTAATTATTTAAAATTATTCCACATCCATATTGTTTATAAAATCGCACTTAGTGCATTTGAAGCTTGTTAGTTCTTGATTCATGAACTGTATTAAAAATGTCTGAAGCTAATAGTTCAGCTAGACATTGCGTTTCTAAATTCAATAACTTGAATACTTTTAAAAGCTTATCCAAACCATTGTTGGGTGCGGATTTTCTTATATTAAGTCTGAGAATTGAACAACCCTAAATTAGGGGATTTTGTGTCGGGAAACCGACTTTGGGCGCCAGTGACTAAATGTAATGCATATACAGCGGGTTGAATAGGCTGATCCCCTTGAAAACCAAACAACTCAAAGGGTCAGAGGAAACTCTATTATACCCTAGTTAGTTCAGGGTCCTTAGAGACCACTCAGCATTTTAAGATTCAAATATTCTGTTTATTAAAATTTGAATCATGTTTCATTCACAATTGTTATATCTATTGTTGAACCATTGATGATCTTTCCCATTCATTCATGATATATTAAATCTATATGATTGTTATAAACTTGCTGAGCAAACTAGTTGCTCATTCTTGCTATATCATGAACCATTTTTCAGATAATCCTGATTGCTCCAGGAAGGATAAGGGAAAAGGAAAGGCCAAAGCTTAAGTAGCTTATGCATGCTAGTTATATCTTTATTTATGTATTTACGGTTGTTAAACCTTTTGTAATTTCTTATGATAGGAACTGTTTTTATGTTAAGGTTGATAGACCCTGGTATTGTAACCTTTTGAAGGGAACCAATATGTATTATTCCGCGATATTTAAATGCAATGTATGTATTTAATTGTTAGTAATGTGTTGAATAGTGAGAACCAAACCCGAGGTTATGGAACCCGGATTTGGGGTCGTCACAATAGTATTACTCCAAATTAACACATAAAATAGATATCTATTTATTAATGGACATCTAAACATTAATAAGTAGAGCATTTATTTTGAATTTAAGATTTCAAAAATAATAAAAACTGTTGAGATTGACTCATACTTCTGCGGGTTCGATTAATGGCCACTAAGACAGAGTGGTCGGGGGTCTTGCAAGGATGCAATTAGGCTTGGGGATTTATTAGTAGTTCAGTCTTTGGTTTATTAATGTATTGGGCTTAAGCCCATGTTATAGCACCTAAGATTTTCTAGTTACTATAAAAATAATTGTTTGGTGTGTGAATCATTGTAGAGTGTGAAGAGATATCTAATGAATACGTCAAACAAACATGACTAGCTAAATTGGTGAACCTGGGTATATAGCGTGTTCTTATTTTTTCTGTGTGATTGTGTTATTATTCGATCTTAAATTCTAATAAAAACTTATTTGAATTGTAATTTAGAGTATTGATTATTGTATTTATTAAAAATAAATAAATTAATATTCTTTCATTAATATGTATGGTTTAAACTTTAAATTGTGATTGATTATGAGTAATTATTCAAATTTTTTTAATTTTTGTTTGTAAATAATTTGAATGAATTTTATATTAGTTGACTGATAAATAAATCTGAATACCCGAATATTTCTAATAATCTGTTTATTTGAATAAAATAAACGAAAACGTATATTATCTACATTCGTATATTATTTCGAATATCGAATACGAATAATATTTTTAAAATATGTCAAATATTGAATATAAATACTGATAATAAATTAATTTTTTGAATATGAATATAAATATTACCGTATTCGAATATATTTATATCCATTTAGATCCTCATGTCATGAAGTTTATTCGGTTGGGTGATTTATCATTTCCAATACATTCTTTGGTTGATTGAGTTGTTGCTGAGAATTCTTGGCCGTTTGTGATTGACAATCTAGTGGGACCTATTTATTGCAAGCCTTCTGGAGTATTAGATTACCAATGCATGCATTACCTTTTCCTTTTCCACCTCGTTATCTGGAGGAGGAGGAAGAAGAAAAGAATAAATAAATGATGCAGCATGTTTCTTTTTTACT